>JAXFYN010000039.1:1200000-1533000 GCA_036172215.1 Camellia granthamiana
GTGGAGATCACACTCGCGCTATTTTGCGCGTCGCACTCTTTTGTGCAGTTGACACTCGCGCTATTTTGCGCGTCGCACTGTTTTGTGCAGTTGACACTCGTGCTATTTTGCGCGTCGCACTGTTTCGTGCAGATCACACTCGCGCTATTTTGCGCGTCGCACTGTTTTCTGCAGATCACCCTCGCGCTATTTTGCGCGTCGCACTGTTTCGTGCAGATCACACTCGCACTATTTTGCGCGTCGCACTGTTTTCTGCAGATCACCCTCGCGCTATTTTGCGCGTCGCACTGTTTTGTGCAGTTGACACTCGCGCTATTTTGCGCGTCGCACTGTTTTGTGCAGTTGACACTCGCGCTATTTTGCGCGTCGCACTATTTTGTGTAGATCACACTCGCGGTATTTTGCGCGTCGCACTCTTTTGTGCAGTTGACACTCGCGCAATTTTTCGCGTCGCACTGTTTTGTGCAGTTGACACTCGTGCCTTTTTGCGGGTCGCACAGTTTTGTGCAGATCACACTCGCGCTATTTTGCGCGTCGCACTCTTTTGTGGAGTTGACACTCGCGCTATTTTGCGCGTCGCACTGTTTTGTGCAGTTGACACTCGCGCTATTTTTCGCGTCGCACTGTTTTGTGCAGTTGACACTCGTGCCTTTTTGCGGGTCGCACAGTTTTGTACAGATCACACTCGCGCTATTTTGCGCGTCGCACTCTTTTGTGGAGTTGGCACTTGCGCTATTTTGCGCGTCGCACTGTTTTGTGCAGTTGACACTCGCGCTATTTTGCGCGTCGCACTGTTTTGTGCAGTTGACACTCGCGCTATTTTGCGCGTCGCACTGTTTTGTGGAGATCACACTCGCGCTATTTTGCGCGTCGCACTCTTTTGTGCAGTTGACACTCGCGCTATTTTGCGCGTCGCACTGTTTTGTGCAGTTGACACTCGTGCTATTTTGCGCGTCGCACTGTTTCGTGCAGATCACACTCGCACTATTTTGCGCGTCGCATTGTTTTCTGCAGATCACCCTCGCGCTATTTTGCGCGTCGCACTGTTTTGTGCAGTTGACACTCGCGCTATTTTGCGCGTCGCACTGTTTTGTGCAGTTGACACTCGCGCTATTTTGCGCGTCGCACTATTTTGTGTAGATCACACTCGCGCTATTTTGCGCGTCGCACTCTTTTGTGCTGTTGACACTCGCGCTATTTTGCGCGTCGCACTGTTTTGTGCAGTTGACACTCGCCCTATGTCGCGCGTGGCACTATTTTGTGCAGATCACACTCGCGCTATTTTGCGCGTCGCACGGTTTTGTGCAGATCACACTCGCGCTATTTTGCGCGTCGCACTGTTTTGTGCAGTTGACACTCGCGCTATTTTGCGCGTCGCACTGTTTTGTGGAGATCACACTCGCGCTATTTTGCGCGTCGCACTCTTTTGTGCAGTTGACACTCGCGCTATTTTGCGCGTCGCACTGTTTTGTGCAGTTGACACTCGTGCTATTTTGCGCGTCGCACTGTTTCGTGCAGATCACACTCGCGCTATTTTGCGCGTCGCACTGTTTTCTGCAGATCACCCTCGCGCTATTTTGCGCGTCGCACTGTTTTGTGCAGTTGACACTCGCGCTATTTTGCCCGTCGCACTGTTTTGTGCAGTTGACACTCGCGCTATTTTGCGCGTCGCACTGTTTTGTGTAGATCACACTCGCGCTATTTTG
This sequence comes from Camellia granthamiana, assembly GCA_036172215.1. Lineage (NCBI taxonomy): Eukaryota > Viridiplantae > Streptophyta > Magnoliopsida > Ericales > Theaceae > Camellia > Camellia granthamiana. The sequence continues at coordinate 1,201,707 of JAXFYN010000039.1, forward strand.
CGCGTCGCACTCTTTTGTGCTGTTGACACTCGCGCTATTTTGCGCGTCGCACTGTTTTGTGCAGTTGACACTCGCCCTATTTCGTGCGTGGCACTATTTTGTGCAGATCACACTCGCGCTATTTTGCGCGTCGCACGGTTTTGTGCAGATCACACTCGCGCTATTTTGCGCGTCGCACTGTTTTGTGCAGTTGACACTCGCGCTATTTTGCGCGTCGCACTGTTTTGTGGAGATCACACTCGCGCTATTTTGCGCGTCGCACTCTTTTGTGCAGTTGACACTCGCGCAATTTTTCGCGTCGCACTGTTTTGTGCAGTTGACACTCGTGCCTTTTTGCGGGTCGCACAGTTTTGTGCAGATCACACTCGCGCTATTTTGCGCGTCGCACTCTTTTGTGGAGTTGACACTCGCGCTATTTTGCGCGTCGCACTGTTTTGTGCAGTTGACACTCGCGCTATTTTGCGCGTCGCACTGTTTTGTGCAGTTGACACTCGCGCTATTTTGCGCGTCGCACTGTTTTGTGGAGATCACACTCGCGCTATTTTGCGCGTCGCACTCTTTTGTGCAGTTGACACTCGCGCTATTTTGCGCGTCGCACTGTTTTGTGCAGTTGACACTCGTGCTATTTTGCGCGTCGCACTGTTTCGTGCAGATCACACTCGCACTATTTTGCGCGTCGCACTGTTTTCTGCAGATCACCCTCGCGCTATTTTGCGCGTCGCACTGTTTTGTGCAGTTGACACTCGCGCTATTTTGCGCGTCGCACTGTTTTGTGCAGTTGACACTCGCGCTATTTTGCGCGTCGCACTATTTTGTGTAGATCACACTCGCGCTATTTTGCGCGTCGCACTCTTTTGTGCTGTTGACACTCGCGCTATTTTGCGCGTCGCACTGTTTTGTGGAGATCACACTCGCGCTATTTTGCGCGTCGCACTCTTTTGTGCAGTTGACACTCGCGCAATTTTTCGCGTCGCACTGTTTTGTGCAGTTGACACTCGTGCCTTTTTGCGGGTCGCACAGTTTTGTGCAGATCACACTCGCGCTATTTTGGGCGTCGTACTCTTTTGTGTAGTTGACACTCGCGCTATTTTGCGCGTCGCACTGTTTTGTGCAGTTGACACTCGCGCTATTTTGCGCGTCGCACTGTTTTGTGCAGTTGACACTCGCGCTATTTTGCGCGTCGCACTGTTTTGTGGAGATCACACTCGCGCCATTTTGCGCGTCGCACTCTTTTGTGCAGTTGACACTCGCGCTATTTTGCGCGTCGCACTGTTTTGTGCAGTTGACACTCGTGCTATTTTGCGCGTCGCACTGTTTCGTGCAGATCACACTCGCGCTATTTTGCGCGTCGCACTGTTTTCTGCAGATCACCCTCGCGCTATTTTGCGCGTCGCACTGTTTTGTGCAGTTGACACTCGCGCTATTTTGCGCGTCGCACTGTTTTGTGCAGTTGACACTCGCGCTATTTTGCGCGTCGCACTGTTTTGTGTAGATCACACTCGCGCTATTTTGCGCGTCGCACTCTTTTGTGCTGTTGACACTCGCGCTATTTTGCGCGTCGCACTGTTTTGTGCAGTTGACACTCGCCCTATTTCGCGCGTGGCACTATTTTGTGCAGATCACACTCGCGCTATTTTGCGCGTCGCACGGTTTTGTGCAGATCACACTCGCGCTATTTTGCGCGTCGCACTGTTTTGTGCAGTTGACACTCGCGCTATTTTGCGCGTCGCACTGTTTTGTGGAGATCACACTCGCGCTATTTTGCGCGTCGCACTCTTTTGTGCAGTTGACACTCGCGCAATTTTTCGCGTCGCACTGTTTTGTGCAGTTGACACTCGTGCCTTTTTGCGGGTCGCACAGTTTTGTGCAGATCACACTCGCGCTATTTTGGGCGTCGTACTCTTTTGTGTAGTTGACACTCGCGCTATTTTGCGCGTCGCACTGTTTTGTGCAGTTGACACTCGCGCTATTTTGCGCGTCGCACTGTTTTGTGCAGTTGACACTCGCGCTATTTTGCGCGTCGCACTGTTTTGTGGAGATCACACTCGCGCTATTTTGCGCGTCGCACTCTTTTGTGCAGTTGACACTCGCGCTATTTTGCGCGTCGCACTGTTTTGTGCAGTTGACACTCGTGCTATTTTGCGCGTCGCACTGTTTCGTGCAGATCACACTCGCGCTATTTTGCGCGTCGCACTGTTTTCTGCAGATCACCCTCGCGCTATTTTGCGCGTCGCACTGTTTTGTGCAGTTGACACTCGCGCTATTTTGCGCGTCGCACTGTTTTGTGCAGTTGACACTCGCGCTATTTTGCGCGTCGCACTGTTTTGTGTAGATCACACTCGCGCTATTTTGCGCGTCGCACTCTTTTGTGCTGTTGACACTCGCGCTATTTTGCGCGTCGCACTGTTTTGTGCAGTTGACACTCGCCCTATTTCGCGCGTGGCACTATTTTGTGCAGATCACACTCGCGCTATTTTGCGCGTCGCACGGTTTTGTGCAGATCACACTCGCGCTATTTTGCGCGTCGCACTGTTTTGTGCAGTTGACACTCGCGCTATTTTGCGCGTCGCACTGTTTTGTGGAGATCACACTCGCGCTATTTTGCGCGTCGCACTCTTTTGTGCAGTTGACACTCGCGCAATTTTTCGCGTCGCACTGTTTTGTGCAGTTGACACTCGTGCCTTTTTGCGGGTCGCACAGTTTTGTGCAGATCACACTCGCGCTATTTTGCGCGTCGCACTCTTTTGTGGAGTTGACACTCGCGCTATTTTGCGCGTCGCACTGTTTTGTGCAGTTGACACTCGCGCTATTTTGCGCGTCGCACTGTTTTGTGCAGTTGACACTCGCGCTATTTTGCGCGTCGCACTGTTTTGTGGAGATCACACTCGCGCTATTTTGCGCGTCGCACTCTTTTGTGCAGTTGACACTCGCGCTATTTTGCGCGTCGCACTGTTTTGTGCAGTTGACACTCGTGCCATTTTGCGCGTCGCACTGTTTCGTGCAGATCAGACTCGCACTATTTTGCGCGTCGCACTGTTTTCTGCAGATCACCCTCGCGCTATTTTGCGCGTCGCACTGTTTTGTGCAGTTGACACTCGCGCTATTTTGCGCGTCGCACTGTTTTGTGGAGATCACACTCGCGCTATTTTGCGCGTCGCACTCTTTTGTGCAGTTGACACTCGCGCAATTTTTCGCGTCGCACTGTTTTGTGCAGTTGACACTCGTGCCTTTTTGCGGGTCGCACAGTTTTGTGCAGATCACACTCGCGCTATTTTGCGCGTCGCACTCTTTTGTGGAGTTGACACTCGCGCTATTTTGCGCGTCGCACTGTTTTGTGCAGTTGACACTCGCGCTATTTTGCGCGTCGCACTGTTTTGTGCAGTTGACACTCGCGCTATTTTGCGCGTCGCACTGTTTTGTGGAGATCACACTCGCGCTATTTTGCGCGTCGCACTCTTTTGTGCAGTTGACACTCGCGCTATTTTGCGCGTCGCACTGTTTTGTGCAGTTGACACTCGTGCTATTTTGCGCGTCGCACTGTTTCGTGCAGATCACACTCGCACTATTTTGCGCGTCGCACTGTTTTCTGCAGATCACCCTCGCGCTATTTTGCGCGTCGCACTGTTTTGTGCAGTTGACACTCGCGCTATTTTGCGCGTCGCACTGTTTTGTGCAGTTGACACTCGCGCTATTTTGCGCGTCGCACTGTTTTGTGGAGATCACACTCGCGCTATTTTGCGCGTCGCACTCTTTTGTGCAGTTGACACTCGCGCAATTTTTCGCGTCGCACTGTTTTGTGCAGTTGACACTCGTGCCTTTTTGCGGGTCGCACAGTTTTGTGCAGATCACACTCGCGCTATTTTGCGCGTCGCACTCTTTTGTGGAGTTGACACTCGCGCTATTTTGCGCGTCGCACTGTTTTGTGCAGTTGACACTCGCGCTATTTTGCGCGTCGCACTGTTTTGTGCAGTTGACACTCGCGCTATTTTGCGCGTCGCACTGTTTTGTGGAGATCACACTCGCGCTATTTTGCGCGTCGCACTCTTTTGTGCAGTTGACACTCGCGCTATTTTGCGCGTCGCACTGTTTTGTGCAGTTGACACTCGTGCTATTTTGCGCGTCGCACTGTTTCGTGCAGATCACACTCGCACTATTTTGCGCGTCGCACTGTTTTCTGCAGATCACCCTCGCGCTATTTTGCGCGTCGCACTGTTTTGTGCAGTTGACACTCGCGCTATTTTGCGCGTCGCACTGTTTTGTGCAGTTGACACTCGCGCTATTTTGCGCGTCGCACTATTTTGTGTAGATCACACTCGCGCTATTTTGCGCGTCGCACTCTTTTGTGCTGTTGACACTCGCGCTATTTTGCGCGTCGCACTGTTTTGTGCAGTTGACACTCGCCCTATGTCGCGCGTGGCACTATTTTGTGCAGATCACACTCGCGCTATTTTGCGCGTCGCACGGTTTTGTGCAGATCACACTCGCGCTATTTTGCGCGTCGCACTGTTTTGTGCAGTTGACACTCGCGCTATTTTGCGCGTCGCACTGTTTTGTGCAGTTGACACTCGCGCTATTTTGCGCGTCGCACTGTTTTGTGGAGATCACACTCGCGCTATTTTGCGCGTCGCACTCTTTTGTGCAGTTGACACTCGCGCAATTTTTCGCGTCGCACTGTTTTGTGCAGTTGACACTCGTGCCTTTTTGCGGGTCGCACAGTTTTGTGCAGATCACACTCGCGCTATTTTGGGCGTCGTACTCTATTGTGTAGTTGACACTCGCGCTATTTTGCGCGTCGCACTGTTTTGTGCAGTTGACACTCGCGCTATTTTGCGCGTCGCACTGTTTTGTGCAGTTGACACTCGCGCTATTTTGCGCGTCGCACTGTTTTGTGGAGATCACACTCGCGCTATTTTGCGCGTCGCACTCTTTTGTGCAGTTGACACTCGCGCTATTTTGCGCGTCGCACTGTTTTGTGCAGTTGACACTCGTGCTATTTTGCGCGTCGCACTGTTTCGTGCAGATCACACTCGCGCTATTTTGCGCGTCGCACTGTTTTCTGCAGATCACCCTCGCGCTATTTTGCGCGTCGCACTGTTTTGTGCAGTTGACACTCGCGCTATTTTGCGCGTCGCACTGTTTTGTGCAGTTGACACTCGCGCTATTTTGCGCGTCGCACTGTTTTGTGTAGATCACACTCGCGCTATTTTGCGCGTCGCACTCTTTTGTGCTGTTGACACTCGCGCTATTTTGCGCGTCGCACTGTTTTGTGCAGTTGACACTCGCCCTATTTCGCGCGTGGCACTATTTTGTGCAGATCACACTCGCGCTATTTTGCGCGTCGCACGGTTTTGTGCAGATCACACTCGCGCTATTTTGCGCGTCGCACTGTTTTGTGCAGTTGACACTCGCGCTATTTTGCGCGTCGCACTGTTTTGTGGAGATCACACTCGCGCTATTTTGCGCGTCGCACTCTTTTGTGCAGTTGACACTCGCGCAATTTTTCGCGTCGCACTGTTTTGTGCAGTTGACACTCGTGCCTTTTTGCGGGTCGCACAGTTTTGTGCAGATCACACTCGCGCTATTTTGCGCGTCGCACTCTTTTGTGGAGTTGACACTCGCGCTATTTTGCGCGTCGCACTGTTTTGTGCAGTTGACACTCGCGCTATTTTGCGCGTCGCACTGTTTTGTGCAGTTGACACTCGCGCTATTTTGCGCGTCGCACTGTTTTGTGGAGATCACACTCGCGCTATTTTGCGCGTCGCACTCTTTTGTGCAGTTGACACTCGCGCTATTTTGCGCGTCGCACTGTTTTGTGCAGTTGACACTCGTGCCATTTTGCGCGTCGCACTGTTTCGTGCAGATCAGACTCGCACTATTTTGCGCGTCGCACTGTTTTCTGCAGATCACCCTCGCGCTATTTTGCGCGTCGCACTGTTTTGTGCAGTTGACACTCGCGCTATTTTGCGCGTCGCACTGTTTTGTGGAGATCACACTCGCGCTATTTTGCGCGTCGCACTCTTTTGTGCAGTTGACACTCGCGCAATTTTTCGCGTCGCACTGTTTTGTGCAGTTGACACTCGTGCCTTTTTGCGGGTCGCACAGTTTTGTGCAGATCACACTCGCGCTATTTTGCGCGTCGCACTCTTTTGTGGAGTTGACACTCGCGCTATTTTGCGCGTCGCACTGTTTTGTGCAGTTGACACTCGCGCTATTTTGCGCGTCGCACTGTTTTGTGCAGTTGACACTCGCGCTATTTTGCGCGTCGCACTGTTTTGTGGAGATCACACTCGCGCTATTTTGCGCGTCGCACTCTTTTGTGCAGTTGACACTCGCGCTATTTTGCGCGTCGCACTGTTTTGTGCAGTTGACACTCGTGCTATTTTGCGCGTCGCACTGTTTCGTGCAGATCACACTCGCACTATTTTGCGCGTCGCACTGTTTTCTGCAGATCACCCTCGCGCTATTTTGCGCGTCGCACTGTTTTGTGCAGTTGACACTCGCGCTATTTTGCGCGTCGCACTGTTTTGTGCAGTTGACACTCGCGCTATTTTGCGCGTCGCACTGTTTTGTGGAGATCACACTCGCGCTATTTTGCGCGTCGCACTCTTTTGTGCAGTTGACACTCGCGCAATTTTTCGCGTCGCACTGTTTTGTGCAGTTGACACTCGTGCCTTTTTGCGGGTCGCACAGTTTTGTGCAGATCACACTCGCGCTATTTTGCGCGTCGCACTCTTTTGTGGAGTTGACACTCGCGCTATTTTGCGCGTCGCACTGTTTTGTGCAGTTGACACTCGCGCTATTTTGCGCGTCGCACTGTTTTGTGCAGTTGACACTCGCGCTATTTTGCGCGTCGCACTGTTTTGTGGAGATCACACTCGCGCTATTTTGCGCGTCGCACTCTTTTGTGCAGTTGACACTCGCGCTATTTTGTGCATCGCACTGTTTTGTGCAGTTGACACTCGTGCTATTTTGCGCGTCGCACTGTTTCGTGCAGATCACACTCGCACTATTTTGCGCGTCGCACTGTTTTCTGCAGATCACCCTCGCGCTATTTTGCGCGTCGCACTGTTTTGTGCAGTTGACACTCGCGCTATTTTGCGCGTCGCACTGTTTTGTGCAGTTGACACTCGCGCTATTTTGCGCGTCGCACTATTTTGTGTAGATCACACTCGCGCTATTTTGCGCGTCGCACTCTTTTGTGCTGTTGACACTCGCGCTATTTTGCGCGTCGCACTGTTTTGTGCAGTTGACACTCGCCCTATTTCGCGCGTGGCACTATTTTGTGCAGATCACACTCGCGCTATTTTGCGCGTCGCACGGTTTTGTGCAGATCACACTCGCGCTATTTTGCGCGTCGCACTGTTTTGTGCAGTTGACACTCGCGCTATTTTGCGCGTCGCACTGTTTTGTGGAGATCACACTCGCGCTATTTTGCGCGTCGCACTCTTTTGTGCAGTTGACACTCGCGCAATTTTTCGCGTCGCACTGTTTTGTGCAGTTGACACTCGTGCCTTTTTGCGGGTCGCACAGTTTTGTGCAGATCACACTCGCGCTATTTTGGGCGTCGTACTCTTTTGTGTAGTTGACACTCGCGCTATTTTGCGCGTCGCACTGTTTTGTGCAGTTGACACTCGCGCTATTTTGCGCGTCGCACTGTTTTGTGCAGTTGACACTCGCGCTATTTTGCGCGTCGCACTGTTTTGTGGAGATCACACTCGCGCTATTTTGCGCGTCGCACTCTTTTGTGCAGTTGACACTCGCGCTATTTTGCGCGTCGCACTGTTTTGTGCAGTTGACACTCGTGCTATTTTGCGCGTCGCACTGTTTCGTGCAGATCACACTCGCGCTATTTTGCGCGTCGCACTGTTTTCTGCAGATCACCCTCGCGCTATTTTGCGCGTCGCACTGTTTTGTGCAGTTGACACTCGCGCTATTTTGCGCGTCGCACTGTTTTGTGCAGTTGACACTCGCGCTATTTTGCGCGTCGCACTGTTTTGTGTAGATCACACTCGCGCTATTTTGCGCGTCGCACTCTTTTGTGCTGTTGACACTCGCGCTATTTTGCGCGTCGCACTGTTTTGTGCAGTTGACACTCGCCCTATTTCGCGCGTGGCACTATTTTGTGCAGATCACACTCGCGCTATTTTGCGCGTCGCACGGTTTTGTGCAGATCACACTCGCGCTATTTTGCGCGTCGCACTGTTTTGTGCAGTTGACACTCGCGCTATTTTGCGCGTCGCACTGTTTTGTGGAGATCACACTCGCGCTATTTTGCGCGTCGCACTCTTTTGTGCAGTTGACACTCGCGCAATTTTTCGCGTCGCACTGTTTTGTGCAGTTGACACTCGTGCCTTTTTGCGGGTCGCACAGTTTTGTGCAGATCACACTCGCGCTATTTTGCGCGTCGCACTCTTTTGTGGAGTTGACACTCGCGCTATTTTGCGCGTCGCACTGTTTTGTGCAGTTGACACTCGCGCTATTTTGCGCGTCGCACTGTTTTGTGCAGTTGACACTCGCGCTATTTTGCGCGTCGCACTGTTTTGTGGAGATCACACTCGCGCTATTTTGCGCGTCGCACTCTTTTGTGCAGTTGACACTCGCGCTATTTTGCGCGTCGCACTGTTTTGTGCAGTTGACACTCGTGCCATTTTGCGCGTCGCACTGTTTCGTGCAGATCAGACTCGCACTATTTTGCGCGTCGCACTGTTTTCTGCAGATCACCCTCGCGCTATTTTGCGCGTCGCACTGTTTTGTGCAGTTGACACTCGCGCTATTTTGCGCGTCGCACTGTTTTGTGGAGATCACACTCGCGCTATTTTGCGCGTCGCACTCTTTTGTGCAGTTGACACTCGCGCAATTTTTCGCGTCGCACTGTTTTGTGCAGTTGACACTCGTGCCTTTTTGCGGGTCGCACAGTTTTGTGCAGATCACACTCGCGCTATTTTGCGCGTCGCACTCTTTTGTGGAGTTGACACTCGCGCTATTTTGCGCGTCGCACTGTTTTGTGCAGTTGACACTCGCGCTATTTTGCGCGTCGCACTGTTTTGTGCAGTTGACACTCGCGCTATTTTGCGCGTCGCACTGTTTTGTGGAGATCACACTCGCGCTATTTTGCGCGTCGCACTCTTTTGTGCAGTTGACACTCGCGCTATTTTGCGCGTCGCACTGTTTTGTGCAGTTGACACTCGTGCTATTTTGCGCGTCGCACTGTTTCGTGCAGATCACACTCGCACTATTTTGCGCGTCGCACTGTTTTCTGCAGATCACCCTCGCGCTATTTTGCGCGTCGCACTGTTTTGTGCAGTTGACACTCGCGCTATTTTGCGCGTCGCACTGTTTTGTGCAGTTGACACTCGCGCTATTTTGCGCGTCGCACTGTTTTGTGGAGATCACACTCGCGCTATTTTGCGCGTCGCACTCTTTTGTGCAGTTGACACTCGCGCAATTTTTCGCGTCGCACTGTTTTGTGCAGTTGACACTCGTGCCTTTTTGCGGGTCGCACAGTTTTGTGCAGATCACACTCGCGCTATTTTGCGCGTCGCACTCTTTTGTGGAGTTGACACTCGCGCTATTTTGCGCGTCGCACTGTTTTGTGCAGTTGACACTCGCGCTATTTTGCGCGTCGCACTGTTTTGTGCAGTTGACACTCGCGCTATTTTGCGCGTCGCACTGTTTTGTGGAGATCACACTCGCGCTATTTTGCGCGTCGCACTCTTTTGTGCAGTTGACACTCGCGCTATTTTGTGCATCGCACTGTTTTGTGCAGTTGACACTCGTGCTATTTTGCGCGTCGCACTGTTTCGTGCAGATCACACTCGCACTATTTTGCGCGTCGCACTGTTTTCTGCAGATCACCCTCGCGCTATTTTGCGCGTCGCACTGTTTTGTGCAGTTGACACTCGCGCTATTTTGCGCGTCGCACTGTTTTGTGCAGTTGACACTCGCGCTATTTTGCGCGTCGCACTATTTTGTGTAGATCACACTCGCGCTATTTTGCGCGTCGCACTCTTTTGTGCTGTTGACACTCGCGCTATTTTGCGCGTCGCACTGTTTTGTGCAGTTGACACTCGCCCTATGTCGCGCGTGGCACTATTTTGTGCAGATCACACTCGCGCTATTTTGCGCGTCGCACGGTTTTGTGCAGATCACACTCGCGCTATTTTGCGCGTCGCACTGTTTTGTGCAGTTGACACTCGCGCTATTTTGCGCGTCGCACTGTTTTGTGCAGTTGACACTCGCGCTATTTTGCGCGTCGCACTGTTTTGTGGAGATCACACTCGCGCTATTTTGCGCGTCGCACTCTTTTGTGCAGTTGACACTCGCGCTATTTTGCGCGTCGCACTGTTTTGTGCAGTTGACACTCGTGCTATTTTGCGCGTCGCACTGTTTCGTGCAGATCACACTCGCACTATTTTGCGCGTCGCACTGTTTTCTGCAGATCACCCTCGCGCTATTTTGCGCGTCGCACTGTTTTGTGCAGTTGACACTCGCGCTATTTTGCGCGTCGCACTGTTTTGTGCAGTTGACACTCGCGCTATTTTGCGCGTCGCACTGTTTTGTGGAGATCACACTCGCGCTATTTTGCGCGTCGCACTCTTTTGTGCAGTTGACACTCGCGCAATTTTTCGCGTCGCACTGTTTTGTGCAGTTGACACTCGTGCCTTTTTGCGGGTCGCACAGTTTTGTGCAGATCACACTCGCGCTATTTTGCGCGTCGCACTCTTTTGTGGAGTTGACACTCGCGCTATTTTGCGCGTCGCACTGTTTTGTGCAGTTGACACTCGCGCTATTTTGCGCGTCGCACTGTTTTGTGCAGTTGACACTCGCGCTATTTTGCGCGTCGCACTGTTTTGTGGAGATCACACTCGCGCTATTTTGCGCGTCGCACTCTTTTGTGCAGTTGACACTCGCGCTATTTTGCGCGTCGCACTGTTTTGTGCAGTTGACACTCGTGCTATTTTGCGCGTCGCACTGTTTCGTGCAGATCACACTCGCACTATTTTGCGCGTCGCACTGTTTTCTGCAGATCACCCTCGCGCTATTTTGCGCGTCGCACTGTTTTGTGCAGTTGACACTCGCGCTATTTTGCGCGTCGCACTGTTTTGTGCAGTTGACACTCGCGCTATTTTGCGCGTCGCACTGTTTTGTGTAGATCACACTCGCGCTATTTTGCGCGTCGCACTCTTTTGTGCTGTTGACACTCGCGCTATTTTGCGCGTCGCACTGTTTTGTGCAGTTGACACTCGCCCTATTTCGCGCGTGGCACTATTTTGTGCAGATCACACTCGCGCTATTTTGCGCGTCGCACGGTTTTGTGCAGATCACACTCGCGCTATTTTGCGCGTCGCACTGTTTTGTGCAGTTGACACTCGCGCTATTTTGCGCGTCGCACTGTTTTGTGGAGATCACACTCGCGCTATTTTGCGCGTCGCACTCTTTTGTGCAGTTGACACTCGCGCAATTTTTCGCGTCGCACTGTTTTGTGCAGTTGACACTCGTGCCTTTTTGCGGGTCGCACAGTTTTGTACAGATCACACTCGCGCTATTTTGCGCGTCGCACTCTTTTGTGCTGTTGACACTCGCGCTATTTTGCGCGTCGCACTGTTTTGTGCAGTTGACACTCGCCCTATTTCGCGCGTGGCACTATTTTGTGCAGATCACACTCGCGCTATTTTGCGCGTCGCACGGTTTTGTGCAGATCACACTCGCGCTATTTTGCGCGTCGCACTGTTTTGTGCAGTTGACACTCGCGCTATTTTGCGCGTCGCACTGTTTTGTGGAGATCACACTCGCGCTATTTTGCGCGTCGCACTCTTTTGTGCAGTTGACACTCGCGCAATTTTTCGCATCGCACTGTTTTGTGCAGTTGACACTCGTGCCTTTTTGCGGGTCGCACAGTTTTGTACAGATCACACTCGCGCTATTTTGCGCGTCGCACTCTTTTGTGGAGTTGACACTCGCGCTATTTTGCGCGTCGCACTGTTTTGTGCAGTTGACACTCGCGCTATTTTTCGCGTCGCACTGTTTTGTGCAGTTGACACTCGTGCCTTTTTGCGGGTCGCACAGTTTTGTACAGATCACACTCGCGCTATTTTGCGCGTCGCACTCTTTTGTGGAGTTGGCACTCGCGCTATTTTGCGCGTCGCACTGTTTTGTGCAGTTGACACTCGCGCTATTTTTCGCGTCGCACTGTTTTGTGCAGTTGACACTCGTGCCTTTTTGCGGGTCGCACAGTTTTGTACAGATCACACTCGCGCTATTTTGCGCGTCGCACTCTTTTGTGGAGTTGGCACTCGCGCTATTTTGCGCGTCGCACTGTTTTGTGCAGTTGACACTCGCGCTATTTTGCGCGACGCACTGTTTTGTGCAGTTGACACTCGCGCTATTTTGCGCGTCGCACTGTTTTGTGGAGATCACACTCGCGCTATTTTGCGCGTCGCACTCTTTTGTGCAGTTGACACTCGCGCTATTTTGCGCGTCGCACTGTTTTGTGCAGTTGACACTCGTGCTATTTTGCGCGTCGCACTGTTTCGTGCAGATCACACTCGCACTATTTTGCGCGTCGCATTGTTTTCTGCAGATCACCCTCGCGCTATTTTGCGCGTCGCACTGTTTTGTGCAGTTGACACTCGCGCTATTTTGCGCGACGCACTGTTTTGTGCAGTTGACACTCGCGCTATTTTGCGCGTCGCACTGTTTTGTGGAGATCACACTCGCGCTATTTTGCGCGTCGCACTCTTTTGTGCAGTTGACACTCGCGCTATTTTGCGCGTCGCACTGTTTTGTGCAGTTGACACTCGTGCTATTTTGCGCGTCGCACTGTTTCGTGCAGATCACACTCGCACTATTTTGCGCGTCGCACTGTTTTCTGCAGATCACCCTCGCGCTATTTTGCGCGTCGCACTGTTTTGTGCAGTTGACACTCGCGCTATTTTGCGCGTCGCACTGTTTTGTGGAGATCACACTCGCGCTATTTTGCGCGTCGCACTCTTTTGTGCAGTTGACACTCGCGCTATTTTGCGCGTCGCACTCTTTTGTGCAGTTGACACTCGCGCTATTTTGCGCGTCGCACTGTTTTGTGCAGTTGACACTCGTGCCATTTTGCGCGTCGCACTGTTTCGTGCAGATCAGACTCGCACTATTTTGCGCGTCGCACTGTTTTCTGCAGATCACCCTCGCGCTATTTTGCGCGTCGCACTGTTTTGTGCAGTTGACACTCGCGCTATTTTGCGCGTCGCACTGTTTTGTGGAGATCACACTCGCGCTATTTTGCGCGTCGCACTCTTTTGTGCAGTTGACACTCGCGCAATTTTTCGCGTCGCACTGTTTTGTGCAGTTGACACTCGTGCCTTTTTGCGGGTCGCACAGTTTTGTGCAGATCACACTCGCGCTATTTTGCGCGTCGCACTCTTTTGTGGAGTTGACACTCGCGCTATTTTGCGCGTCGCACTGTTTTGTGCAGTTGACACTCGCGCTATTTTGCGCGTCGCACTGTTTTGTGCAGTTGACACTCGCGCTATTTTGCGCGTCGCACTGTTTTGTGGAGATCACACTCGCGCTATTTTGCGCGTCGCACTCTTTTGTGCAGTTGACACTCGCGCTATTTTGCGCGTCGCACTGTTTTGTGCAGTTGACACTCGTGCTATTTTGCGCGTCGCACTGTTTCGTGCAGATCACACTCGCACTATTTTGCGCGTCGCACTGTTTTCTGCAGATCACCCTCGCGCTATTTTGCGCGTCGCACTGTTTTGTGCAGTTGACACTCGCGCTATTTTGCGCGTCGCACTGTTTTGTGCAGTTGACACTCGCGCTATTTTGCGCGTCGCACTGTTTTGTGGAGATCACACTCGCGCTATTTTGCGCGTCGCACTCTTTTGTGCAGTTGACACTCGCGCAATTTTTCGCGTCGCACTGTTTTGTGCAGTTGACACTCGTGCCTTTTTGCGGGTCGCACAGTTTTGTGCAGATCACACTCGCGCTATTTTGCGCGTCGCACTCTTTTGTGGAGTTGACACTCGCGCTATTTTGCGCGTCGCACTGTTTTGTGCAGTTGACACTCGCGCTATTTTGCGCGTCGCACTGTTTTGTGCAGTTGACACTCGCGCTATTTTGCGCGTCGCACTGTTTTGTGGAGATCACACTCGCGCTATTTTGCGCGTCGCACTCTTTTGTGCAGTTGACACTCGCGCTATTTTGTGCATCGCACTGTTTTGTGCAGTTGACACTCGTGCTATTTTGCGCGTCGCACTGTTTCGTGCAGATCACACTCGCACTATTTTGCGCGTCGCACTGTTTTCTGCAGATCACCCTCGCGCTATTTTGCGCGTCGCACTGTTTTGTGCAGTTGACACTCGCGCTATTTTGCGCGTCGCACTGTTTTGTGCAGTTGACACTCGCGCTATTTTGCGCGTCGCACTATTTTGTGTAGATCACACTCGCGCTATTTTGCGCGTCGCACTCTTTTGTGCTGTTGACACTCGCGCTATTTTGCGCGTCGCACTGTTTTGTGCAGTTGACACTCGCCCTATGTCGCGCGTGGCACTATTTTGTGCAGATCACACTCGCGCTATTTTGCGCGTCGCACGGTTTTGTGCAGATCACACTCGCGCTATTTTGCGCGTCGCACTGTTTTGTGCAGTTGACACTCGCGCTATTTTGCGCGTCGCACTGTTTTGTGCAGTTGACACTCGCGCTATTTTGCGCGTCGCACTGTTTTGTGGAGATCACACTCGCGCTATTTTGCGCGTCGCACTCTTTTGTGCAGTTGACACTCGCGCTATTTTGCGCGTCGCACTGTTTTGTGCAGTTGACACTCGTGCTATTTTGCGCGTCGCACTGTTTCGTGCAGATCACACTCGCACTATTTTGCGCGTCGCACTGTTTTCTGCAGATCACCCTCGCGCTATTTTGCGCGTCGCACTGTTTTGTGCAGTTGACACTCGCGCTATTTTGCGCGTCGCACTGTTTTGTGCAGTTGACACTCGCGCTATTTTGCGCGTCGCACTGTTTTGTGGAGATCACACTCGCGCTATTTTGCGCGTCGCACTCTTTTGTGCAGTTGACACTCGCGCAATTTTTCGCGTCGCACTGTTTTGTGCAGTTGACACTCGTGCCTTTTTGCGGGTCGCACAGTTTTGTGCAGATCACACTCGCGCTATTTTGCGCGTCGCACTCTTTTGTGGAGTTGACACTCGCGCTATTTTGCGCGTCGCACTGTTTTGTGCAGTTGACACTCGCGCTATTTTGCGCGTCGCACTGTTTTGTGCAGTTGACACTCGCGCTATTTTGCGCGTCGCACTGTTTTGTGGAGATCACACTCGCGCTATTTTGCGCGTCGCACTCTTTTGTGCAGTTGACACTCGCGCTATTTTGCGCGTCGCACTGTTTTGTGCAGTTGACACTCGTGCTATTTTGCGCGTCGCACTGTTTCGTGCAGATCACACTCGCACTATTTTGCGCGTCGCACTGTTTTCTGCAGATCACCCTCGCGCTATTTTGCGCGTCGCACTGTTTTGTGCAGTTGACACTCGCGCTATTTTGCGCGTCGCACTGTTTTGTGCAGTTGACACTCGCGCTATTTTGCGCGTCGCACTGTTTTGTGTAGATCACACTCGCGCTATTTTGCGCGTCGCACTCTTTTGTGCTGTTGACACTCGCGCTATTTTGCGCGTCGCACTGTTTTGTGCAGTTGACACTCGCCCTATTTCGCGCGTGGCACTATTTTGTGCAGATCACACTCGCGCTATTTTGCGCGTCGCACGGTTTTGTGCAGATCACACTCGCGCTATTTTGCGCGTCGCACTGTTTTGTGCAGTTGACACTCGCGCTATTTTGCGCGTCGCACTGTTTTGTGGAGATCACACTCGCGCTATTTTGCGCGTCGCACTCTTTTGTGCAGTTGACACTCGCGCAATTTTTCGCGTCGCACTGTTTTGTGCAGTTGACACTCGTGCCTTTTTGCGGGTCGCACAGTTTTGTACAGATCACACTCGCGCTATTTTGCGCGTCGCACTCTTTTGTGGAGTTGACACTCGCGCTATTTTGCGCGTCGCACTGTTTTGTGCAGTTGACACTCGCGCTATTTTGCGCGTCGCACTGTTTTGTGCAGTTGACACTCGCGCTATTTTGCGCGTCGCACTGTTTTGTGGAGATCACACTCGCGCTATTTTGCGCGTCGCACTCTTTTGTGCTGTTGACACTCGCGCTATTTTGCGCGTCGCACTGTTTTGTGCAGTTGACACTCGCCCTATTTCGCGCGTGGCACTATTTTGTGCAGATCACACTCGCGCTATTTTGCGCGTCGCACGGTTTTGTGCAGATCACACTCGCGCTATTTTGCGCGTCGCACTGTTTTGTGCAGTTGACACTCGCGCTATTTTGCGCGTCGCACTGTTTTGTGGAGATCACACTCGCGCTATTTTGCGCGTCGCACTCTTTTGTGCAGTTGACACTCGCGCAATTTTTCGCATCGCACTGTTTTGTGCAGTTGACACTCGTGCCTTTTTGCGGGTCGCACAGTTTTGTACAGATCACACTCGCGCTATTTTGCGCGTCGCACTCTTTTGTGGAGTTGACACTCGCGCTATTTTGCGCGTCGCACTGTTTTGTGCAGTTGACACTCGCGCTATTTTTCGCGTCGCACTGTTTTGTGCAGTTGACACTCGTGCCTTTTTGCGGGTCGCACAGTTTTGTACAGATCACACTCGCGCTATTTTGCGCGTCGCACTCTTTTGTGGAGTTGGCACTCGCGCTATTTTGCGCGTCGCACTGTTTTGTGCAGTTGACACTCGCGCTATTTTTCGCGTCGCACTGTTTTGTGCAGTTGACACTCGTGCCTTTTTGCGGGTCGCACAGTTTTGTACAGATCACACTCGCGCTATTTTGCGCGTCGCACTCTTTTGTGGAGTTGGCACTCGCGCTATTTTGCGCGTCGCACTGTTTTGTGCAGTTGACACTCGCGCTATTTTGCGCGACGCACTGTTTTGTGCAGTTGACACTCGCGCTATTTTGCGCGTCGCACTGTTTTGTGGAGATCACACTCGCGCTATTTTGCGCGTCGCACTCTTTTGTGCAGTTGACACTCGCGCTATTTTGCGCGTCGCACTGTTTTGTGCAGTTGACACTCGTGCTATTTTGCGCGTCGCACTGTTTCGTGCAGATCACACTCGCACTATTTTGCGCGTCGCATTGTTTTCTGCAGATCACCCTCGCGCTATTTTGCGCGTCGCACTGTTTTGTGCAGTTGACACTCGCGCTATTTTGCGCGACGCACTGTTTTGTGCAGTTGACACTCGCGCTATTTTGCGCGTCGCACTGTTTTGTGGAGATCACACTCGCGCTATTTTGCGCGTCGCACTCTTTTGTGCAGTTGACACTCGCGCTATTTTGCGCGTCGCACTGTTTTGTGCAGTTGACACTCGTGCTATTTTGCGCGTCGCACTGTTTCGTGCAGATCACACTCGCACTATTTTGCGCGTCGCACTGTTTTCTGCAGATCACCCTCGCGCTATTTTGCGCGTCGCACTGTTTTGTGCAGTTGACACTCGCGCTATTTTGCGCGTCGCACTGTTTTGTGGAGATCACACTCGCGCTATTTTGCGCGTCGCACTCTTTTGTGCAGTTGACACTCGCGCTATTTTGCGCGTCGCACTGTTTTGTGCAGTTGACACTCGTGCTATTTTGCGCGTCGCACTGTTTCGTGCAGATCACACTCGCGCTATTTTGCGCGTCGCACTGTTTTCTGCAGATCACCCTCGCGCTATTTTGCGCGTCGCACTGTTTTGTGCAGTTGACACTCGCGCTATTTTGCGCGTCGCACTGTTTTGTGCAGTTGACACTCGCGCTATTTTGCGCGTCGCACTGTTTTGTGTAGATCACACTCGCGCTATTTTGCGCGTCGCACTCTTTTGTGCTGTTGACACTCGCGCTATTTTGCGCGTCGCACTGTTTTGTGCAGTTGACACTCGCCCTATTTCGCGCGTGGCACTATTTTGTGCAGATCACACTCGCGCTATTTTGCGCGTCGCACGGTTTTGTGCAGATCACACTCGCGCTATTTTGCGCGTCGCACTGTTTTGTGCAGTTGACACTCGCGCTATTTTGCGCGTCGCACTGTTTTGTGGAGATCACACTCGCGCTATTTTGCGCGTCGCACTCTTTTGTGCAGTTGACACTCGCGCAATTTTTCGCGTCGCACTGTTTTGTGCAGTTGACACTCGTGCCTTTTTGCGGGTCGCACAGTTTTGTGCAGATCACACTCGCGCTATTTTGCGCGTCGCACTCTTTTGTGGAGTTGACACTCGCGCTATTTTGCGCGTCGCACTGTTTTGTGCAGTTGACACTCGCGCTATTTTGCGCGTCGCACTGTTTTGTGCAGTTGACACTCGCGCTATTTTGCGCGTCGCACTGTTTTGTGGAGATCACACTCGCGCTATTTTGCGCGTCGCACTCTTTTGTGCAGTTGACACTCGCGCTATTTTGCGCGTCGCACTGTTTTGTGCAGTTGACACTCGTGCCATTTTGCGCGTCGCACTGTTTCGTGCAGATCACACTCGCACTATTTTGCGCGTCGCACTGTTTTCTGCAGATCACCCTCGCGCTATTTTGCGCGTCGCACTGTTTTGTGCAGTTGACACTCGCGCTATTTTGCGCGTCGCACTGTTTTGTGGAGATCACACTCGCGCTATTTTGCGCGTCGCACTCTTTTGTGCAGTTGACACTCGCGCAATTTTTCGCGTCGCACTGTTTTGTGCAGTTGACACACGTGCCTTTTTGCGGGTCGCACAGTTTTGTGCAGATCACACTCGCGCTATTTTGCGCGTCGCACTCTTTTGTGGAGTTGACACTCGCGCTATTTTGCGCGTCGCACTGTTTTGTGCAGTTGACACTCGTGCCTTTTTGCGTGTCGCACAGTTTTGTGCAGATCACACTCGCGCTATTTTGCGCGTCGCACACTTTTGTGTAGTTGACACTCGTGCTATTTTGCGCGTCGCACTGTTTTGTGCAGTTGACACTCGCGCTATTTTGCGCGTCGCACTGTTTTGTGCAGTTGACACTCGTGCCTTTTTGCGGGTCGCACAGTTTTGTGCAGATCACACTCGCGCTATTTTGCGCGTCGCACACTTTTGTGTAGTTGACACTCGTGCTATTTTGCGCGTCGCACTGTTTTGTGCAGTTGACACTCGCGCTATTTTGCGCGTCGCACTGTTTTGTGCAGTTGACACTCGCGCTATTTTGCGCGTCGCACTGTTTTGTGGAGATCACACTCGCGCTATTTTGCGCGTCGCACTCTTTTGTGCAGTTGACACTCGCGCTATTTTGCGCGTTGCACTGTTTTGTGCAGTTGACACTCGTGCTATTTTGCGCGTCGCACTGTTTCGTGCAGATCACACTCGCACTATTTTGCGCGTCGCACTGTTTTCTGCAGATCACCCTCGCGCTATTTTGCGCGTCGCACTGTTTTGTGCAGTTGACACTCGCGCTATTTTGCGCGTCGCACTGTTTTGTGCAGTTGACACTCGCGCTATTTTGCGCGTCGCACTATTTTGTGTAGATCACACTCGCGCTATTTTGCGCGTCGCACTCTTTTGTGCTGTTGACACTCGCGCCATTTTGCGCGTCGCACTGTTTTGTGCAGTTGACACTCGCCCTGTGTCGCGCGTGGCACTATTTTGTGCAGATCACACTCGCGCTATTTTGCGCGTCGCACGGTTTTGTGCAGATCACACTCGCGCTATTTTGCGCGTCGCACTGTTTTGTGCAGTTGACACTCGCGCTATTTTGCACGTCGCACTGTTTTGTGGAGATCACACTCGCGCTATTTTGCGCGTCGCACTCTTTTGTGCAGTTGACACTCGCGCAATTTTTCGCGTCGCACTGTTTTGTGCAGTTGACACTCGTGCCTTTTTGCGGGTCGCACAGTTTTGTGCAGATCACACTCGCGCTATTTTGGGCGTCGTACTCTTTTGTGTAGTTGACACTCGCGCTATTTTGCGCGTCGCACTGTTTTGTGCAGTTGACACTCGCGCTATTTTGCGCGTCGCACTGTTTTGTGCAGTTGACACTCGCGCTATTTTGCGCGTCGCACTGTTTTGTGGAGATCACACTCGCGCTATTTTGCGCGTCGCACTCTTTTGTGCAGTTGACACTCGCGCTATTTTGCGCGTCGCACTGTTTTGTGCAGTTGACACTCGTGCTATTTTGTGCGTCGCACTGTTTCGTGCAGATCACACTCGCGATATTTTGCGCGTCGCACTGTTTTCTGCAGATCACCCTCGCGCTATTTTGCGCGTCGCACTGTTTTGTGCAGTTGACACTCGCGCTATTTTGCGCGTCGCACTGTTTTGTGCAGTTGACACTCGCGCTATTTTGCGCGTCACACTGTTTTGTGTAGATCACACTCGCGCTATTTTGCGCGTCGCACTCTTTTGTGCTGTTGACAATCGCGCTATTTTGCGCGTCGCACTGTTTTGTGCAGTTGACACTCGCCCTATTTCGCGCGTGGCACTATTTTGTGCAGATGACACTCGCACTATTTTGCGCGTCGCACGGTTTTGTGCAGATCACACTCGCGCTATTTTGCGCGTCGCACTGTTTTGTGCAGATCACACTCGCGCTATTTTGCGCGTCGCACTGTTTTGTGCAGTTGACACTCGCGCTATTTTGCGCGTCGCACTGTTTTGTGGAGATCACACTCGCGCTATTTTGCGCGTCGCACTCTTTTGTGCAGTTGACACTCGCGCTATTTTGCGCGTCGCACTGTTTTGTGCAGTTGACATTCGTGCCTTTTTGCGGGTCGCACAGTTTTGTGCAGATCACACTCGCGCTATTTTGCGCGTCGCACTGTTTTGTGCAGATCACACTCGCGCTATTTTGCGCGTCGCATTGTTTTGTGCAGATCACACTCGCACTATTTTGCGCGTCGCACTGGTTTGTGCAGTTGACACTCGCGCTATTTTGCGAGTCGCACTGTTTTGTGCAGTTGACAGTGGCGCTATTTTGCGCATCGCACTGTTTTGTGCTGTTCACACTGGCGCTATTTTGCGCGTCGCACTGTTTTGCGCAGATCACACTCGCACTATTTTGCGCGTCGCACTGTTTTGTGCAGTTGACACTAGCGCTATTTTGCGCGTCGCACTGTTTTGTGGAGATCGCACTCGCGCTATTTTGCGCGTCGCACTCTTTTGTGCAGTTGACACTCGCGCTATTTTGTGCGTCGCACTGTTTTGTGCAGTTGACACTCGTGCCTTTTTGCGGGTCGCACTGTTTTGTGCAGATCACACTCGCGCTATTTTGCGCGTCGCACTGTTTTGCGCAGATCACACTCGCGCTATTTTGCGCGTCGCACTGTTTTGCGCAGATCACACTCGCGCTATTTTGCGCGTCGCACTGTTTTGCGCAGATCACACTCGCCCTATTTTGCGCGTCGCACTGTTTTGTGCAGTTGACACTAGCGCTATTTTGCGCGTCGCACTGTTTTGTGGAGATCACACTCGCGCTATTTTGCGCGTCGCACTCTTTTGTGCAGTTGACACTCGCGCTATTTTGCGCGTCGCACTGTTTTGTGCAGTTGACACTCGCGCTATTTTGCGCGTCGCACTGTTTTGTGCAGTTGACACTCGCGCTATTTTGCGCGTCGCACTGTTTTGTGGAGATCACACTCGCGCTATTTTGCGCGTCGCACTCTTTTGTGCAGTTGACACTCGCGCTATTTTGCGCGTCGCACTGTTTTGTGCAGTTGACACTCGTGCTATTTTGCGCGTCGCACTGTTTCGTGCAGATCACACTCGCACTATTTTGCGCGTCGCACTGTTTTCTGCAGATCACCCTCGCGCTATTTTGCGCGTCGCACTGTTTTGTGCAGTTGACACTCGCGCTATTTTGCGCGTCGCACTGTTTTGTGCAGTTGACACTCGCGCTATTTTGCGCGTCGCACTATTTTGTGTAGATCACACTCGCGCTATTTTGCGCGTCGCACTCTTTTGTGCTGTTGACACTCGCGCTATTTTGCGCGTCGCACTGTTTTGTGCAGTTGACACTCGCCCTATGTCGCGCGTGGCACTATTTTGTGCAGATCACACTCGCGCTATTTTGCGCGTCGCACGGTTTTGTGCAGATCACACTCGCGCTATTTTGCGCGTCGCACTGTTTTGTGCAGTTGACACTCGCGCTATTTTGCGCGTCGCACTGTTTTGTGGAGATCACACTCGCGCTATTTTGCGCGTCGCACTCTTTTGTGCAGTTGACACTCGCGCAATTTTTCGCGTCGCACTGTTTTGTGCAGTTGACACTCGTGCCTTTTTGCGGGTCGCACAGTTTTGTGCAGATCACACTCGCGCTATTTTGGGCGTCGTACTCTTTTGTGTAGTTGACACTCGCGCTATTTTGCGCGTCGCACTGTTTTGTGCAGTTGACACTCGCGCTATTTTGCGCGTCGCACTGTTTTGTGCAGTTGACACTCGCGCTATTTTGCGCGTCGCACTGTTTTGTGGAGATCACACTCGCGCTATTTTGCGCGTCGCACTCTTTTGTGCAGTTGACACTCGCGCTATTTTGCGCGTCGCACTGTTTTGTGCAGTTGACACTCGTGCTATTTTGCGCGTCGCACTGTTTCGTGCAGATCACACTCGCGATATTTTGCGCGTCGCACTGTTTTCTGCAGATCACCCTCGCGCTATTTTGCGCGTCGCACTGTTTTGTGCAGTTGACACTCGCGCTATTTTGCGCGTCGCACTATTTTGTGTAGATCACACTCGCGCTATTTTGCGCGTCGCACTCTTTTGTGCTGTTGACACTCGCGCCATTTTGCGCGTCGCACTGTTTTGTGCAGTTGACACTCGCCCTGTGTCGCGCGTGGCACTATTTTGTGCAGATCACACTCGCGCTATTTTGCGCGTCGCACGGTTTTGTGCAGATCACACTCGCGCTATTTTGCGCGTCGCACTGTTTTGTGCAGTTGACACTCGCGCTATTTTGCACGTCGCACTGTTTTGTGGAGATCACACTCGCGCTATTTTGCGCGTCGCACTCTTTTGTGCAGTTGACACTCGCGCAATTTTTCGCGTCGCACTGTTTTGTGCAGTTGACACTCGTGCCTTTTTGCGGGTCGCACAGTTTTGTGCAGATCACACTCGCGCTATTTTGGGCGTCGTACTCTTTTGTGTAGTTGACACTCGCGCTATTTTGCGCGTCGCACTGTTTTGTGCAGTTGACACTCGCGCTATTTTGCGCGTCGCACTGTTTTGTGCAGTTGACACTCGCGCTATTTTGCGCGTCGCACTGTTTTGTGGAGATCACACTCGCGCTATTTTGCGCGTCGCACTCTTTTGTGCAGTTGACACTCGCGCTATTTTGCGCGTCGCACTGTTTTGTGCAGTTGACACTCGTGCTATTTTGTGCGTCGCACTGTTTCGTGCAGATCACACTCGCGATATTTTGCGCGTCGCACTGTTTTCTGCAGATCACCCTCGCGCTATTTTGCGCGTCGCACTGTTTTGTGCAGTTGACACTCGCGCTATTTTGCGCGTCGCACTGTTTTGTGCAGTTGACACTCGCGCTATTTTGCGCGTCACACTGTTTTGTGTAGATCACACTCGCGCTATTTTGCGCGTCGCACTCTTTTGTGCTGTTGACAATCGCGCTATTTTGCGCGTCGCACTGTTTTGTGCAGTTGACACTCGCCCTATTTCGCGCGTGGCACTATTTTGTGCAGATGACACTCGCACTATTTTGCGCGTCGCACGGTTTTGTGCAGATCACACTCGCGCTATTTTGCGCGTCGCACTGTTTTGTGCAGATCACACTCGCGCTATTTTGCGCGTCGCACTGTTTTGTGCAGTTGACACTCGCGCTATTTTGCGCGTCGCACTGTTTTGTGGAGATCACACTCGCGCTATTTTGCGCGTCGCACTCTTTTGTGCAGTTGACACTCGCGCTATTTTGCGCGTCGCACTGTTTTGTGCAGTTGACATTCGTGCCTTTTTGCGGGTCGCACAGTTTTGTGCAGATCACACTCGCGCTATTTTGCGCGTCGCACTGTTTTGTGCAGATCACACTCGCGCTATTTTGCGCGTCGCATTGTTTTGTGCAGATCACACTCGCACTATTTTGCGCGTCGCACTGGTTTGTGCAGTTGACACTCGCGCTATTTTGCGAGTCGCACTGTTTTGTGCAGTTGACAGTGGCGCTATTTTGCGCATCGCACTGTTTTGTGCTGTTCACACTGGCGCTATTTTGCGCGTCGCACTGTTTTGCGCAGATCACACTCGCACTATTTTGCGCGTCGCACTGTTTTGTGCAGTTGACACTAGCGCTATTTTGCGCGTCGCACTGTTTTGTGGAGATCGCACTCGCGCTATTTTGCGCGTCGCACTCTTTTGTGCAGTTGACACTCGCGCTATTTTGTGCGTCGCACTGTTTTGTGCAGTTGACACTCGTGCCTTTTTGCGGGTCGCACTGTTTTGTGCAGATCACACTCGCGCTATTTTGCGCGTCGCACTGTTTTGCGCAGATCACACTCGCGCTATTTTGCGCGTCGCACTGTTTTGCGCAGATCACACTCGCGCTATTTTGCGCGTCGCACTGTTTTGCGCAGATCACACTCGCCCTATTTTGCGCGTCGCACTGTTTTGTGCAGTTGACACTAGCGCTATTTTGCGCGTCGCACTGTTTTGTGGAGATCACACTCGCGCTATTTTGCGCGTCGCACTCTTTTGTGCAGTTGACACTCGCGCTATTTTGCGCGTCGCACTGTTTTGTGCAGTTGACACTCGCGCTATTTTGCGCGTCGCACTGTTTTGTGCAGTTGACACTCGCGCTATTTTGCGCGTCGCACTGTTTTGTGGAGATCACACTCGCGCTATTTTGCGCGTCGCACTCTTTTGTGCAGTTGACACTCGCGCTATTTTGCGCGTCGCACTGTTTTGTGCAGTTGACACTCGTGCTATTTTGCGCGTCGCACTGTTTCGTGCAGATCACACTCGCACTATTTTGCGCGTCGCACTGTTTTCTGCAGATCACCCTCGCGCTATTTTGCGCGTCGCACTGTTTTGTGCAGTTGACACTCGCGCTATTTTGCGCGTCGCACTGTTTTGTGCAGTTGACACTCGCGCTATTTTGCGCGTCGCACTATTTTGTGTAGATCACACTCGCGCTATTTTGCGCGTCGCACTCTTTTGTGCTGTTGACACTCGCGCTATTTTGCGCGTCGCACTGTTTTGTGCAGTTGACACTCGCCCTATGTCGCGCGTGGCACTATTTTGTGCAGATCACACTCGCGCTATTTTGCGCGTCGCACGGTTTTGTGCAGATCACACTCGCGCTATTTTGCGCGTCGCACTGTTTTGTGCAGTTGACACTCGCGCTATTTTGCGCGTCGCACTGTTTTGTGGAGATCACACTCGCGCTATTTTGCGCGTCGCACTCTTTTGTGCAGTTGACACTCGCGCAATTTTTCGCGTCGCACTGTTTTGTGCAGTTGACACTCGTGCCTTTTTGCGGGTCGCACAGTTTTGTGCAGATCACACTCGCGCTATTTTGGGCGTCGTACTCTTTTGTGTAGTTGACACTCGCGCTATTTTGCGCGTCGCACTGTTTTGTGCAGTTGACACTCGCGCTATTTTGCGCGTCGCACTGTTTTGTGCAGTTGACACTCGCGCTATTTTGCGCGTCGCACTGTTTTGTGGAGATCACACTCGCGCTATTTTGCGCGTCGCACTCTTTTGTGCAGTTGACACTCGCGCTATTTTGCGCGTCGCACTGTTTTGTGCAGTTGACACTCGTGCTATTTTGCGCGTCGCACTGTTTCGTGCAGATCACACTCGCGATATTTTGCGCGTCGCACTGTTTTCTGCAGATCACCCTCGCGCTATTTTGCGCGTCGCACTGTTTTGTGCAGTTGACACTCGCGCTATTTTGCGCGTCGCACTGTTTTGTGCAGTTGACACTCGCGCTATTTTGCGCGTCGCACTGTTTTGTGTAGATCACACTCGCGCTATTTTGCGCGTCGCACTCTTTTGTGCTGTTGACACTCGCGCTATTTTGCGCGTCGCACTGTTTTGTGCAGTTGACACTCGCCCTATTTCGCGCGTGGCACTATTTTGTGCAGATGACACTCGCACTATTTTGCGCGTCGCACGGTTTTGTGCAGATCACACTCGCGCTATTTTGCGCGTCGCACTGTTTTGTGCAGATCACACTCGCGCTATTTTGCGCGTCGCACTGTTTTGTGCAGTTGACACTCGCGCTATTTTGCGCGTCGCACTGTTTTGTGGAGATCACACTCGCGCTATTTTGCGCGTCGCACTCTTTTGTGCAGTTGACACTCGCGCTATTTTGCGCGTCGCACTGTTTTGTGCAGTTGACATTCGTGCCTTTTTGCGGGTCGCACAGTTTTGTGCAGATCACACTCGCGCTATTTTGCGCGTCGCACTGTTTTGTGCAGATCACACTCGCGCTATTTTGCGCGTCGCATTGTTTTGTGCAGATCACACTCGCACTATTTTGCGCGTCGCACTGGTTTGTGCAGTTGACACTCGCGCTATTTTGCGAGTCGCACTGTTTTGTGCAGTTGACAGTGGCGCTATTTTGCGCATCGCACTGTTTTGTGCTGTTCACACTGGCGCTATTTTGCGCGTCGCACTGTTTTGCGCAGATCACACTCGCACTATTTTGCGCGTCGCACTGTTTTGTGCAGTTGACACTAGCGCTATTTTGCGCGTCGCACTGTTTTGTGGAGATCGCACTCGCGCTATTTTGCGCGTCGCACTCTTTTGTGCAGTTGACACTCGCGCTATTTTGTGCGTCGCACTGTTTTGTGCAGTTGACACTCGTGCCTTTTTGCGGGTCGCACTGTTTTGTGCAGATCACACTCGCGCTATTTTGCGCGTCGCACTGTTTTGCGCAGATCACACTCGCGCTATTTTGCGCGTCGCACTGTTTTGCGCAGATCACACTCGCGCTATTTTGCGCGTCGCACTATTTTGCGCAGATCACACTCGCCCTATTTTGCGCGTCGCACTGTTTTGTGCAGTTGACACTAGCGCTATTTTGCGCGTCGCACTGTTTTGTGGAGATCACACTCGCGCTATTTTGCGCGTCGCACTGTTTTGTGCAGTTGACACTCGTGCTATTTTGCGCGTCGCACTG
This sequence comes from Camellia granthamiana, assembly GCA_036172215.1. Lineage (NCBI taxonomy): Eukaryota > Viridiplantae > Streptophyta > Magnoliopsida > Ericales > Theaceae > Camellia > Camellia granthamiana. The sequence continues at coordinate 1,228,851 of JAXFYN010000039.1, forward strand.
TTTCGTGCAGATCACACTCGCACTATTTTGCGCGTCGCACTGTTTTCTGCAGATCACCCTCGCGCTATTTTGCGCGTCGCACTGTTTTGTGCAGTTGACACTCGCGCTATTTTGCGCGTCGCACTGTTTTGTGTAGATCACACTCGCGCTATTTTGCGCGTCGCACTCTTTTGTGCTGTTGACACTCGCGCTATTTTGCGCGTCGCACTGTTTTGTGCAGTTGACACTCGCCCTATGTCGCGCGTGGCACTATTTTGTGCAGATCACACTCGCGCTATTTTGCGCGTCGCACGGTTTTGTGCAGATCACACTCGCGCTATTTTGCGCGTCGCACTGTTTTGTGCAGTTGACACTCGCGCTATTTTGCGCGTCGCACTGTTTTGTGGAGATCACACTCGCGCTATTTTGCGCGTCGCACTCTTTTGTGCAGTTGACACTCGCGCAATTTTTCGCGTCGCACTGTTTTGTGCAGTTGACACTCGTGCCTTTTTGCGGGTCGCACAGTTTTGTGCAGATCACACTCGCGCTATTTTGGGCGTCGTACTCTTTTGTGTAGTTGACACTCGCGCTATTTTGCGCGTCGCACTGTTTTGTGCAGTTGACACTCGCGCTATTTTGCGCGTCGCACTGTTTTGTGCAGTTGACACTCGCGCTATTTTGCGCGTCGCACTGTTTTGTGGAGATCACACTCGCGCTATTTTGCGCGTCGCACTCTTTTGTGCAGTTGACACTCGCGCTATTTTGCGCGTCGCACTGTTTTGTGCAGTTGACACTCGTGCTATTTTGCGCGTCGCACTGTTTCGTGCAGATCACACTCGCGCTATTTTGCGCGTCGCACTGTTTTCTGCAGATCACCCTCGCGCTATTTTGCGCGTCGCACTGTTTTGTGCAGTTGACACTCGCGCTATTTTGCGCGTCGCACTGTTTTGTGCAGTTGACACTCGCGCTATTTTGCGCGTCGCACTGTTTTGTGTAGATCACACTCGCGCTATTTTGCGCGTCGCACTCTTTTGTGCTGTTGACACTCGCGCTATTTTGCGCGTCGCACTGTTTTGTGCAGTTGACACTCGCCCTATTTCGCGCGTGGCACTATTTTGTGCAGATCACACTCGCGCTATTTTGCGCGTCGCACGGTTTTGTGCAGATCACACTCGCGCTATTTTGCGCGTCGCACTGTTTTGTGCAGTTGACACTCGCGCTATTTTGCGCGTCGCACTGTTTTGTGGAGATCACACTCGCGCTATTTTGCGCGTCGCACTCTTTTGTGCAGTTGACACTCGCGCAATTTTTCGCGTCGCACTGTTTTGTGCAGTTGACACTCGTGCCTTTTTGCGGGTCGCACAGTTTTGTACAGATCACACTCGCGCTATTTTGCGCGTCGCACTCTTTTGTGGAGTTGACACTCGCGCTATTTTGCGCGTCGCACTGTTTTGTGCAGTTGACACTCGCGCTATTTTGCGCGTCGCACTGTTTTGTGCAGATCACACTCGCGCTATTTTGCGCGTCGCATTGTTTTGTGCAGATCACACTCGCCCTATTTTGCGCGTCGCACTGGTTTGTGCAGTTGACACTCGCGCTATTTTGCGAGTCGCACTGTTTTGTGCAGTTGACAGTGGCGCTATTTTGCGCATCGCACTGTTTTGTGCTGTTCACACTGGCGCTATTTTGCGCGTCGCACTGTTTTGCGCAGATCACACTCGCACTATTTTGCGCGTCGCACTGTTTTGTGCAGTTGACACTAGCGCTATTTTGCGCGTCGCACTGTTTTGTGGAGATCGCACTCGCGCTATTTTGCGCGTCGCACTCTTTTGTGCAGTTGACACTCGCGCTATTTTGTGCGTCGCACTGTTTTGTGCAGTTGACACTCGTGCCTTTTTGCGGGTCGCACTGTTTTGTGCAGATCACACTCGCGCAATTTTGCGCGTCGCACTGTTTTGCGCAGATCACACTCGCGCTATTTTGCGCGTCGCACTGTTTTGCGCAGATCACACTCGCGCTATTTTGCGCGTCGCACTGTTTTGCGCAGATCACACTCGCCCTATTTTGCGCGTCGCACTGTTTTGTGCAGTTGACACTAGCGCTATTTTGCGCGTCGCACTGTTTTGTGGAGATCACACTCGCGCTATTTTGCGCGTCGCACTCTTTTGTGCAGTTGACACTCGCGCTATTTTGCGCGTCGCACTGTTTTGTGCAGTTTACACTCGCGCTATTTTGCGCGTCGCACTGTTTTGTGGAGATCACACTCGCGCTATTTTGCGCGTCGCACTGTTTTCTGCAGATCACCCTCGCGCTATTTTGCGCGTCGCACTGTTTTGTGCAGTTGACACTCGCGCTATTTTGCGCGTCGCACTGTTTTGTGCAGTTGACACTCGCGCTATTTTGCGCGTCGCACTGTTTTGTGTAGATCACACTCGCGCTATTTTGCGCGTCGCACTCTTTTGTGTTGTTGACACTCGCGCTATTTTGCGCGTCGCACTATTTTGTGCAGTTGACACTCGCCCTATTTCGCGCGTGGCACTATTTTATGCAGATCACACTCGCGCTATTTTGCGCGTCGCACGGTTTGGTGCAGATCACACTCGCGCTATTTTGCGCGTCGCACTGTTTTGTGCAGTTGACACTCGCGCTATTTTGCGCGTCGCACTGTTTTGTGGAGATGACACTCGCGCTATTTTGCGCGTCGCACTCTTTTGTGCAGTTGACACTCGCGCAATTTTTCGCGTCGCACTGTTTTGTGCAGTTGACACTCGTGCCTTTTTGCGGGTCGCACAGTTTTGTGCAGATCACACTCGCGCTATTTTGCGCGTCGCACTCTTTTGTGGAGTTGACACTCGCGCTATTTTGCGCGTCACACTGTTTTGTGCAGTTGACACTCGCGCTATTTTGCGCGTCGCACTGTTTTGTGCAGTTGACACTCGCGCTATTTTGCGCGTCGCACTGTTTTGTGGAGATCACACTCGCGCTATTTTGCGCGTCGCACTCTTTTGTGCAGTTGACACTCGCGCTATTTTGCGCGTCGCACTGTTTTGTGCAGTTGACACTCGTGCTATTTTGCGCGTCGCACTGTTTCGTGCAGATCACACTCGCACTATTTTGCGCGTCGCACTGTTTTCTGCAGATCACCCTCGCGCTATTTTGCGCGTCGCACTGTTTTGTGCAGTTGACACTCGCGCTATTTTGCGCGTCGCACTGTTTTGTGCAGTTGACACTCGCGCTATTTTGCGCGTCGCACTATTTTGTGTAGATCACACTCGCGCTATTTTGCGCGTCGCACTCTTTTGTGCTGTTGACACTCGCGCTATTTTGCGCGTCGCACTGTTTTGTGCAGTTGACACTCGCCCTATGTCGCGCGTGGCACTATTTTGTGCAGATCACACTCGCGCTATTTTGCGCGTCGCACGGTTTTGTGCAGATCACACTCGCGCTATTTTGCGCGTCGCACTGTTTTGTGCAGTTGACACTCGCGCTATTTTGCGCGTCGCACTGTTTTGTGGAGATCACACTCGCGCTATTTTGCGCGTCGCACTCTTTTGTGCAGTTGACACTCGCGCAATTTTTCGCGTCGCACTGTTTTGTGCAGTTGACACTCGTGCCTTTTTGCGGGTCGCACAGTTTTGTGCAGATCACACTCGCGCTATTTTGGGCGTCGTACTCTTTTGTGTAGTTGACACTCGCGCTATTTTGCGCGTCGCACTGTTTTGTGCAGTTGACACTCGCGCTATTTTGCGCGTCGCACTGTTTTGTGCAGTTGACACTCGCGCTATTTTGCGCGTCGCACTGTTTTGTGGAGATCACACTCGCGCTATTTTGCGCGTCGCACTCTTTTGCGCAGTTGACACTCGCGCTATTTTGCGCGTCGCACTGTTTTGTGCAGTTGACACTCGTGCTATTTTGCGCGTCGCACTGTTTCGTGCAGATCACACTCGCGATATTTTGCGCGTCGCACTGTTTTCTGCAGATCACCCTCGCGCTATTTTGCGCGTCGCACTGTTTTGTGCAGTTGACACTCGCGCTATTTTGCGCGTCGCACTGTTTTGTGCGGTTGACACTCGCGCTATTTTGCGCGTCGCACTGTTTTGTGTAGATCACACTCGCGCTATTTTGCGCGTCGCACTCTTTTGTGCTGTTGACACTCGCGCTATTTTGCGCGTCGCACTGTTTTGTGCAGTTGACACTCGCCCTATTTCGCGCGTGGCACTATTTTGTGCAGATGACACTCGCACTATTTTGCGCGTCGCACGGTTTTGTGCAGATCACACTCGCGCTATTTTGCGCGTCGCACTGTTTTGTGCAGATCACACTCGCGCTATTTTGCGCGTCGCACTGTTTTGTGCAGTTGACACTCGCGCTATTTTGCGCGTCGCACTGTTTTGTGGAGATCACACTCGCGCTATTTTGCGCGTCGCACTCTTTTGTGCAGTTGACACTCGCGCTATTTTGCGCGTCGCACTGTTTTGTGCAGTTGACATTCGTGCCTTTTTGCGGGTCGCACAGTTTTGTGCAGATCACACTCGCGCTATTTTGGGCGTCGTACTCTTTTGTGTAGTTGACACTCGCGCTATTTTGCGCGTCGCACTGTTTTGTGCAGTTGACACTCGCGCTATTTTGCGCGTCGCACTGTTTTGTGCAGTTGACACTCGCGCTATTTTGCGCGTCGCACTGTTTTGTGGAGATCACACTCGCGCTATTTTGCGCGTCGCACTCTTTTGTGCAGTTGACACTCGCGCTATTTTGCGCGTCGCACTGTTTTGTGCAGTTGACACTCGTGCTATTTTGCGCGTCGCACTGTTTCGTGCAGATCACACTCGCGCTATTTTGCGCGTCGCACTGTTTTCTGCAGATCACCCTCGCGCTATTTTGCGCGTCGCACTGTTTTGTGCAGTTGACACTCGCGCTATTTTGCGCGTCGCACTGTTTTGTGCAGTTGACACTCGCGCTATTTTGCGCGTCGCACTGTTTTGTGTAGATCACACTCGCGCTATTTTGCGCGTCGCACTCTTTTGTGCTGTTGACACTCGCGCTATTTTGCGCGTCGCACTGTTTTGTGCAGTTGACACTCGCCCTATTTCGCGCGTGGCACTATTTTGTGCAGATCACACTCGCGCTATTTTGCGCGTCGCACGGTTTTGTGCAGATCACACTCGCGCTATTTTGCGCGTCGCACTGTTTTGTGCAGTTGACACTCGCGCTATTTTGCGCGTCGCACTGTTTGGTGGAGATCACACTCGCGCTATTTTGCGCGTCGCACTCTTTTGTGCAGTTGACACTCGCGCAATTTTTCGCGTCGCACTGTTTTGTGCAGTTGACACTCGTGCCTTTTTGCGGGTCGCACAGTTTTGTACAGATCACACTCGCGCTATTTTGCGCGTCGAACTCTTTTGTGGAGTTGACACTCGCGCTATTTTGCGCGTCGCACTGTTTTGTGCAGTTGACACTCGCGCTATTTTGCGCGTCGCACTGTTTTGTGCAGATCACACTCGCGCTATTTTGCGCGTCGCATTGTTTTGTGCAGATCACACTCGCCCTATTTTGCGCGTCGCACTGGTTTGTGCAGTTGACACTCGCGCTATTTTGCGAGTCGCACTGTTTTGTGCAGTTGACAGTGGCGCTATTTTGCGCATCGCACTGTTTTGTGCTGTTCACACTGGCGCTATTTTGCGCGTCGCACTGTTTTGCGCAGATCACACTCGCACTATTTTGCGCGTCGCACTGTTTTGTGCAGTTGACACTAGCGCTATTTTGCGCGTCGCACTGTTTTGTGGAGATCGCACTCGCGCTATTTTGCGCGTCGCACTCTTTTGTGCAGTTGACACTCGCGCTATTTTGTGCGTCGCACTGTTTTGTGCAGTTGACACTCGTGCCTTTTTGCGGGTCGCACTGTTTTGTGCAGATCACACTCGCGCAATTTTGCGCGTCGCACTGTTTTGCGCAGATCACACTCGCGCTATTTTGCGCGTCGCACTGTTTTGCGCAGATCACACTCGCGCTATTTTGCGCGTCGCACTGTTTTGCGCAGATCACACTCGCCCTATTTTGCGCGTCGCACTGTTTTGTGCAGTTGACACTAGCGCTATTTTGCGCGTCGCACTGTTTTGTGGAGATCACACTCGCGCTATTTTGCGCGTCGCACTCTTTTGTGCAGTTGACACTCGCGCTATTTTGCGCGTCGCACTGTTTTGTGCAGTTTACACTCGCGCTATTTTGCGCGTCGCACTGTTTTGTGGAGATCACACTCGCGCTATTTTGCGCGTCGCACTGTTTTCTGCAGATCACCCTCGCGCTATTTTGCGCGTCGCACTGTTTTGTGCAGTTGACACTCGCGCTATTTTGCGCGTCGCACTGTTTTGTGCAGTTGACACTCGCGCTATTTTGCGCGTCGCACTGTTTTGTGTAGATCACACTCGCGCTATTTTGCGCGTCGCACTCTTTTGTGTTGTTGACACTCGCGCTATTTTGCGCGTCGCACTATTTTGTGCAGTTGACACTCGCCCTATTTCGCGCGTGGCACTATTTTATGCAGATCACACTCGCGCTATTTTGCGCGTCGCACGGTTTGGTGCAGATCACACTCGCGCTATTTTGCGCGTCGCACTGTTTTGTGCAGTTGACACTCGCGCTATTTTGCGCGTCGCACTGTTTTGTGGAGATGACACTCGCGCTATTTTGCGCGTCGCACTCTTTTGTGCAGTTGACACTCGCGCAATTTTTCGCGTCGCACTGTTTTGTGCAGTTGACACTCGTGCCTTTTTGCGGGTCGCACAGTTTTGTGCAGATCACACTCGCGCTATTTTGCGCGTCGCACTCTTTTGTGGAGTTGACACTCGCGCTATTTTGCGCGTCACACTGTTTTGTGCAGTTGACACTCGCGCTATTTTGCGCGTCGCACTGTTTTGTGCAGTTGACACTCGCGCTATTTTGCGCGTCGCACTGTTTTGTGGAGATCACACTCGCGCTATTTTGCGCGTCGCACTCTTTTGTGCAGTTGACACTCGCGCTATTTTGCGCGTCGCACTGTTTTGTGCAGTTGACACTCGTGCTATTTTGCGCGTCGCACTGTTTCGTGCAGATCACACTCGCACTATTTTGCGCGTCGCACTGTTTTCTGCAGATCACCCTCGCGCTATTTTGCGCGTCGCACTGTTTTGTGCAGTTGACACTCGCGCTATTTTGCGCGTCGCACTGTTTTGTGCAGTTGACACTCGCGCTATTTTGCGCGTCGCACTATTTTGTGTAGATCACACTCGCGCTATTTTGCGCGTCGCACTCTTTTGTGCTGTTGACACTCGCGCTATTTTGCGCGTCGCACTGTTTTGTGCAGTTGACACTCGCCCTATGTCGCGCGTGGCACTATTTTGTGCAGATCACACTCGCGCTATTTTGCGCGTCGCACGGTTTTGTGCAGATCACACTCGCGCTATTTTGCGCGTCGCACTGTTTTGTGCAGTTGACACTCGCGCTATTTTGCGCGTCGCACTGTTTTGTGGAGATCACACTCGCGCTATTTTGCGCGTCGCACTCTTTTGTGCAGTTGACACTCGCGCAATTTTTCGCGTCGCACTGTTTTGTGCAGTTGACACTCGTGCCTTTTTGCGGGTCGCACAGTTTTGTGCAGATCACACTCGCGCTATTTTGGGCGTCGTACTCTTTTGTGTAGTTGACACTCGCGCTATTTTGCGCGTCGCACTGTTTTGTGCAGTTGACACTCGCGCTATTTTGCGCGTCGCACTGTTTTGTGCAGTTGACACTCGCGCTATTTTGCGCGTCGCACTGTTTTGTGGAGATCACACTCGCGCTATTTTGCGCGTCGCACTCTTTTGCGCAGTTGACACTCGCGCTATTTTGCGCGTCGCACTGTTTTGTGCAGTTGACACTCGTGCTATTTTGCGCGTCGCACTGTTTCGTGCAGATCACACTCGCGATATTTTGCGCGTCGCACTGTTTTCTGCAGATCACACTCGCGCTATTTTGCGCGTCGCACTCTTTTGTGGAGTTGACACTCGCGCTATTTTGCGCGTCACACTGTTTTGTGCAGTTGACACTCGCGCTATTTTGCGCGTCGCACTGTTTTGTGCAGTTGACACTCGCGCTATTTTGCGCGTCGCACTGTTTTGTGGAGATCACACTCGCGCTATTTTGCGCGTCGCACTCTTTTGTGCAGTTGACACTCGCGCTATTTTGCGCGTCGCACTGTTTTGTGCAGTTGACACTCGTGCTATTTTGCGCGTCGCACTGTTTCGTGCAGATCACACTCGCACTATTTTGCGCGTCGCACTGTTTTCTGCAGATCACCCTCGCGCTATTTTGCGCGTCGCACTGTTTTGTGCAGTTGACACTCGCGCTATTTTGCGCGTCGCACTGTTTTGTGCAGTTGACACTCGCGCTATTTTGCGCGTCGCACTATTTTGTGTAGATCACACTCGCGCTATTTTGCGCGTCGCACTCTTTTGTGCTGTTGACACTCGCGCTATTTTGCGCGTCGCACTGTTTTGTGCAGTTGACACTCGCCCTATGTCGCGCGTGGCACTATTTTGTGCAGATCACACTCGCGCTATTTTGCGCGTCGCACGGTTTTGTGCAGATCACACTCGCGCTATTTTGCGCGTCGCACTGTTTTGTGCAGTTGACACTCGCGCTATTTTGCGCGTCGCACTGTTTTGTGGAGATCACACTCGCGCTATTTTGCGCGTCGCACTCTTTTGTGCAGTTGACACTCGCGCAATTTTTCGCGTCGCACTGTTTTGTGCAGTTGACACTCGTGCCTTTTTGCGGGTCGCACAGTTTTGTGCAGATCACACTCGCGCTATTTTGGGCGTCGTACTCTTTTGTGTAGTTGACACTCGCGCTATTTTGCGCGTCGCACTGTTTTGTGCAGTTGACACTCGCGCTATTTTGCGCGTCGCACTGTTTTGTGCAGTTGACACTCGCGCTATTTTGCGCGTCGCACTGTTTTGTGGAGATCACACTCGCGCTATTTTGCGCGTCGCACTCTTTTGCGCAGTTGACACTCGCGCTATTTTGCGCGTCGCACTGTTTTGTGCAGTTGACACTCGTGCTATTTTGCGCGTCGCACTGTTTCGTGCAGATCACACTCGCGATATTTTGCGCGTCGCACTGTTTTCTGCAGATCACCCTCGCGCTATTTTGCGCGTCGCACTGTTTTGTGCAGTTGACACTCGCGCTATTTTGCGCGTCGCACTGTTTTGTGCGGTTGACACTCGCGCTATTTTGCGCGTCGCACTGTTTTGTGTAGATCACACTCGCGCTATTTTGCGCGTCGCACTCTTTTGTGCTGTTGACACTCGCGCTATTTTGCGCGTCGCACTGTTTTGTGCAGTTGACACTCGCCCTATTTCGCGCGTGGCACTATTTTGTGCAGATGACACTCGCACTATTTTGCGCGTCGCACGGTTTTGTGCAGATCACACTCGCGCTATTTTGCGCGTCGCACTGTTTTGTGCAGATCACACTCGCGCTATTTTGCGCGTCGCACTGTTTTGTGCAGTTGACACTCGCGCTATTTTGCGCGTCGCACTGTTTTGTGGAGATCACACTCGCGCTATTTTGCGCGTCGCACTCTTTTGTGCAGTTGACACTCGCGCTATTTTGCGCGTCGCACTGTTTTGTGCAGTTGACATTCGTGCCTTTTTGCGGGTCGCACAGTTTTGTGCAGATCACACTCGCGCTATTTTGCGCGTCGCACTGTTTTGTGCAGATCACACTCGCGCTATTTTGCGCGTCGCATTGTTTTGTGCAGATCACACTCGCACTATTTTGCGCGTCGCACTGGTTTGTGCAGTTGACACTCGCGCTATTTTGCGAGTCGCACTGTTTTGTGCAGTTGACAGTGGCGCTATTTTGCGCATCGCACAGTTTTGTGCTGTTCACACTGGCGCTATTTTGCGCGTCGCACTGTTTTCTGCAGATCACCCTCGCGCTATTTTGCGCGTCGCACTGTTTTGTGCAGTTGACACTCGCGCTATTTTGCGCGTCGCACTGTTTTGTGCAGTTGACACTCGCGCTATTTTGCGCGTCGCACTATTTTGTGTAGATCACACTCGCGCTATTTTGCGCGTCGCACTCTTTTGTGCTGTTGACACTCGCGCTATTTTGCGCGTCGCACTGTTTTGTGCAGTTGACACTCGCCCTATGTCGCGCGTGGCACTATTTTGTGCAGATCACACTCGCGCTATTTTGCGCGTCGCACGGTTTTGTGCAGATCACACTCGCGCTATTTTGCGCGTCGCACTGTTTTGTGCAGTTGACACTCGCGCTATTTTGCGCGTCGCACTGTTTTGTGGAGATCACACTCGCGCTATTTTGCGCGTCGCACTCTTTTGTGCAGTTGACACTCGCGCAATTTTTCGCGTCGCACTGTTTTGTGCAGTTGACACTCGTGCCTTTTTGCGGGTCCCACAGTTTTGTGCAGATCACACTCGCGCTATTTTGGGCGTCGTACTCTTTTGTGTAGTTGACACTCGCGCTATTTTGCGCGTCGCACTGTTTTGTGCAGTTGACACTCGCGCTATTTTGCGCGTCGCACTGTTTTGTGCAGTTGACACTCGCGCTATTTTGCGCGTCGCACTGTTTTGTGGAGATCACACTCGCGCTATTTTGCGCGTCGCACTCTTTTGCGCAGTTGACACTCGCGCTATTTTGCGCGTCGCACTGTTTTGTGCAGTTGACACTCGTGCTATTTTGCGCGTCGCACTGTTTCGTGCAGATCACACTCGCGATATTTTGCGCGTCGCACTGTTTTCTGCAGATCACCCTCGCGCTATTTTGCGCGTCGCACTGTTTTGTGCAGTTGACACTCGCGCTATTTTGCGCGTCGCACTGTTTTGTGCGGTTGACACTCGCGCTATTTTGCGCGTCGCACTGTTTTGTGTAGATCACACTCGCGCTATTTTGCGCGTCGCACTCTTTTGTGCTGTTGACACTCGCGCTATTTTGCGCGTCGCACTGTTTTGTGCAGTTGACACTCGCCCTATTTCGCGCGTGGTACTATTTTGTGCAGATGACACTCGCACTATTTTGCGCGTCGCACGGTTTTGTGCAGATCACACTCGCGCTATTTTGCGCGTCGCACTGTTTTGTGCAGATCACACTCGCGCTATTTTGCGCGTCGCACTGTTTTGTGCAGTTGACACTCGCGCTATTTTGCGCGTCGCACTGTTTTGTGGAGATCACACTCGCGCTATTTTGCGCGTCGCACTCTTTTGTGCAGTTGACACTCGCGCTATTTTGCGCGTCGCACTGTTTTGTGCAGTTGACATTCGTGCCTTTTTGCGGGTCGCACAGTTTTGTGCAGATCACACTCGCGCTATTTTGCGCGTCGCACTGTTTTGTGCAGATCACACTCGCGCTATTTTGCGCGTCGCATTGTTTTGTGCAGATCACACTCGCACTATTTTGCGCGTCGCACTGGTTTGTGCAGTTGACACTCGCGCTATTTTGCGAGTCGCACTGTTTTGTGCAGTTGACAGTGGCGCTATTTTGCGCATCGCACTGTTTTGTGCTGTTCACACTGGCGCTATTTTGCGCGTCGCACTGTTTTGCGCAGATCACACTCGCACTATTTTGCGCGTCGCACTGTTTTGTGCAGTTGACACTAGCGCTATTTTGCGCGTCGCACTGTTTTGTGGAGATCGCACTCGCGCTATTTTGCGCGTCGCACTCTTTTGTGCAGTTGACACTCGCGCTATTTTGTGCGTCGCACTGTTTTGTGCAGTTGACACTCGTGCCTTTTTGCGGGTCGCACTGTTTTGTGCAGATCACACTCGCGCTATTTTGCGCGTCGCACTGTTTTGCGCAGATCACACTCGCGCTATTTTGCGCGTCGCACTGTTTTGCGCAGATCACACTCGCGCTATTTTGCGCGTCGCACTGTTTTGCGCAGATCACACTCGCCCTATTTTGCGCGTCGCACTGTTTTGTGCAGTTGACACTAGCGCTATTTTGCGCGTCGCACTGTTTTGTGGAGATCACACTCGCGCTATTTTGCGCGTCGCACTCTTTTGTGCAGTTGACACTCGCGCTATTTTGCGCGTCGCACTGTTTTGTGCAGTTTACACTCGCGCTATTTTGCGCGTCGCACTGTTTTGTGGAGATCACACTCGCGCTATTTTGCGCGTCGCACTGTTTTCTGCAGATCACCCTCGCGCTATTTTGCGCGTCGCACTGTTTTGTGCAGTTGACACTCGCGCTATTTTGCGCGTCGCACTGTTTTGTGCAGTTGACACTCGCGCTATTTTGCGCGTCGCACTGTTTTGTGTAGATCACACTCGCGCTATTTTGCGCGTCGCACTCTTTTGTGTTGTTGACACTCGCGCTATTTTGCGCGTCGCACTATTTTGTGCAGTTGACACTCGCCCTATTTCGCGCGTGGCACTATTTTGTGCAGATCACACTCGCGCTATTTTGCGCGTCGCACGGTTTTGTGCAGATCACACTCGCGCTATTTTGCGCGTCGCACTGTTTTGTGCAGTTGACACTCGCGCTATTTTGCGCGTCGCACTGTTTTGTGGAGATCACACTCGCGCTATTTTGCGCGTCGCACTCTTTTGTGCAGTTGACACTCGCGCAATTTTTTGCGTCGCACTGTTTTGTGCAGTTGACACTCGTGCCTTTTTGCGGGTCGCACAGTTTTGTGCAGATCACACTCGCGCTATTTTGCGCGTCGCACTCTTTTGTGGAGTTGACACTCGCGCTATTTTGCGCGTCGCACTGTTTTGTGCAGTTGACACTCGCGCTATTTTGCGCGTCGCACTGTTTTGTGCAGTTGACACTCGCGCTATTTTGCGCGTCGCACTGTTTTGTGGAGATCACACTCGCGCTATTTTGCGCGTCGCACTCTTTTGTGCAGTTGACACTCGCGCTATTTTGCGCGTCGCACTGTTTTGTGCAGTTGACACTCGTGCCATTTTGCGCGTCGCACTGTTTCGTGCAGATCACACTCGCACTATTTTGCGCGTCGCACTGTTTTCTGCAGATCACCCGCGCGCTATTTTGCGCGTCGCACTGTTTTGTGCAGTTGACACTCGCGCTATTTTGCGCGTCGCACTGTTTTGTGTAGATCACACTCGCGCTATTTTGCGCGTCGCACTCTTTTGTGCTGTTGACACTCGCGCTATTTTGCGCGTCGCACTGTTTTGTGCAGTTGACACTCGCCCTATTTCGCGCGTGGCACTATTTTGTGCAGATCACACTCGCGCTATTTTGCGCGTCGCACGGTTTTGTGCAGATCACACTCGCGCTATTTTGCGCGTCGCACTGTTTTGTGCAGTTAACACTCGCGCTATTTTGCACGTCGCACTGTTTTGTGGAGATCACACTCGCGCTATTTTGCGCGTCGCAATCTTTTGTGCAGTTGACACTCGCGCAATTTTTCGCGTCGCACTGTTTTGTGCAGTTGACACTCGTGCCTTTTTGCGGGTCGCGCAGTTTTGTGCAGATCACACTCGCGCTATTTTGGGCGTCGCACTCTTTTGTGCTGTTGACACTCGCGCTATTTTGCGCGTCGCACTGTTTTGTGCAGTTGACACTCGCGCTATTTTGCGCGTCGCACTGTTTTGTGGAGATCACACTCGCGCTATTTTGCGCGTCGCACTCTTTTGTGCAGTTGACACTCGCGCTATTTTGCGCGTCGCACTGTTTTGTGCAGTTGACACTCGTGCTATTTTGCGCGTCGCACTGTTTCGTGCAGATCACACTCGCGCTATTTTGCGCGTCGCACTGTTTTCTGCAGATCACCCTCGCGCTATTTTGCGCGTCGCACTGTTTTGTGCAGTTGACACTCGCGCTATTTTGCGCGTCGCACTGTTTTGTGCAGTTGACACTCGCGCTATTTTGCGCGTCGCACTGTTTTGTGTAGATCACACTCGCGCTATTTTGCGCGTCGCACTCTTTTGTGCTGTTGACACTCGCGCTATTTTGCGCGTCGCACTGTTTTGTGCAGTTGACACTCGCCCTATTTCGCGCGTGGCACTATTTTGTGCAGATCACACTCGCGCTATTTTGCGCGTCGCACGGTTTTGTGCAGATCACACTCGCGCTATTTTGCGCGTCGCACTGTTTTGTGCAGTTGACACTCGCGCTATTTTGCACGTCGCACTGTTTTGTGGAGATCACACTCGCGCTATTTTGCGCGTCGCACTCTTTTGTGCAGTTGACACTCGCGCAATTTTTCGCGTCGCACTGTTTTGTGCAGTTGACACTCGTGCCTTTTTGCGGGTCGCACAGTTTTGTGCAGATCACACTCGCGCTATTTTGCGCGTCGCACTCTTTTGTGTAGTTGACACTCGTGCTATTTTGCGCGTCGCACTGTTTTGTGCAGTTGACACTCGCGCTATTTTGCGCGTCGCACTGTTTTGTGCAGTTGACACTCGCGCTATTTTGCGCGTCGCACTGTTTTGTGGAGATCACACTCGCGCTATTTTGCGCGTCGCACTCTTTTGTGCAGTTGACACTCGCGCTATTTTGCGCGTCGCACTGTTTTGTGCAGTTGACACTCGTGCTATTTTGCGCGTCGCACTGTTTCGTGCAGATCACACTCGCACTATTTTGCGCGTCGCACTGTTTTCTGCAGATCACCCTCGCGCTATTTTGCGCGTCGCACTGTTTTGTGCAGTTGACACTCGCGCTATTTTGCGCGTCGCACTGTTTTGTGCAGTTGACACTCGCGCTATTTTGCGCGTCGCACTATTTTGTGTAGATCACACTCGCGCTATTTTGCGCGTCGCACTCTTTTGTGCTGTTGACACTCGCGCTATTTTGCGCGTCGCACTGTTTTGTGCAGTTGACACTCGCCCTATGTCGCGCGTGGCACTATTTTGTGCAGATCACACTCGCGCTATTTTGCGCGTCGCACGGTTTTGTGCCGATCACACTCGCGCTATTTTGCGCGTCGCACTGTTTTGTGCAGTTGACACTCGCGCTATTTTGCGCGTCGCACTGTTTTGTGGAGATCACACTCGCGCTATTTTGCGCGTCGCACTCTTTTGTGCAGTTGACACTCGCGCAATTTTTCGCGTCGCACTGTTTTGTGCAGTTGACACTCGCGCTATTTTGCGCGTCGCACTGTTTTGTGCAGTTGACACTCGCCCTATTTCGCGCGTGGCACTATTTTGTGCAGATCACACTCGCGCTATTTTGCGCGTCGCACGGTTTTGTGCAGATCACACTCGCGCTATTTTGCGCGTCGCACTGTTTTGTGCAGTTGACACTCGCGCTATTTTGCACGTCGCACTGTTTTGTGGAGATCACACTCGCGCTATTTTGCGCGTCGCACTCTTTTGTGCAGTTGACACTCGCGCAATTTTTCGCGTCGCACTGTTTTGTGCAGTTGACACTCGTGCCTTTTTGCGGGTCGCACAGTTTTGTGCAGATCACACTCGCGCTATTTTGCGCGTCGCACACTTTTGTGGAGTTGACACTCGTGCTATTTTGCGCGTCGCACTGTTTTGTGCAGTTGACACTCGCGCTATTTTGCGCGTCGCACTGTTTTGTGCAGTTGACACTCGCGCTATTTTGCGCGTCGCACTGTTTTGTGGAGATCACACTCGCGCTATTTTGCGCGTCGCACTCTTTTGTGCAGTTGACACTCGCGCTATTTTGCGCGTCGCACTGTTTTGTGCAGTTGACACTCGTGCTATTTTGCGCGTCGCACTGTTTCGTGCAGATCACACTCGCACTATTTTGCGCGTCGCACTGTTTTCTGCAGATCACCCTCGCGCTATTTTGCGCGTCGCACTGTTTTGTGCAGTTGACACTCGCGCTATTTTGCGCGTCGCACTGTTTTGTGCAGTTGACACTCGCGCTATTTTGCGCGTCGCACTATTTTGTGTAGATCACACTCGCGCTATTTTGCGCGTCGCACTCTTTTGTGCTGTTGACACTCGCGCTATTTTGCGCGTCGCACTGTTTTGTGCAGTTGACACTCGCCCTATGTCGCGCGTGGCACTATTTTGTGCAGATCACACTCGCGCTATTTTGCGCGTCGCACGGTTTTGTGCAGATCACACTCGCGCTATTTTGCGCGTCGCACTGTTTTGTGCAGTTGACACTCGCGCTATTTTGCGCGTCGCACTGTTTTGTGCAGTTGACACTCGCCCTATTTCGCGCGTGGCACTATTTTGTGCAGATCACACTCGCGCTATTTTGCGCGTCGCACGGTTTTGTGCAGATCACACTCGCGCTATTTTGCGCGTCGCACTGTTTTGTGCAGTTGACACTCGCGCTATTTTGCACGTCGCACTGTTTTGTGGAGATCACACTCGCGCTATTTTGCGCGTCGCACTCTTTTGTGCAGTTGACACTCGCGCAATTTTTCGCGTCGCACTGTTTTGTGCAGTTGACACTCGTGCCTTTTTGCGGGTCGCACAGTTTTGTGCAGATCACACTCGCGCTATTTTGCGCGTCGCACTCTTTTGTGTAGTGGACACTCGTGCTATTTTGCGCGTCGCACTGTTTTGTGCAGTTGACACTCGCGCTATTTTGCGCGTCGCACTGTTTTGTGCAGTTGACACTCGCGCTATTTTGCGCGTCGCACTGTTTTGTGGAGATCACACTCGCGCTATTTTGCGCGTCGCACTCTTTTGTGCAGTTGACACTCGCGCTATTTTGCGCGTCGCACTGTTTTGTGCAGTTGACACTCGTGCTATTTTGCGCGTCGCACTGTTTCGTGCTGATCACACTCGCACTATTTTGCACGTCGCACTGTTTTGTGGAGATCACACTCGCGCTATTTTTCGCGTCGCACTGTTTTGTGCAGTTGACACTCGTGCCTTTTTGCGGGTCGCACAGTTTTGTGCAGATCACACTCGCGCTATTTTGGGCGTCGCACTCTTTTGTGCTGTTGACACTCGCGCTATTTTGCGCGTCGCACTGTTTTGTGCAGTTGACACTCGCCCTATGTCGCGCGTGGCACTATTTTGTGCAGATCACACTCGCGCTATTTTGCGCATCGCACGGTTTTGTGCAGATCACACTCGCGCTATTTTGCGCGTCGCACTGTTTTGTGCAGTTGACACTCGCGCTATTTTGCGCGTCGCACTGTTTTGTGGAGATCACACTCGCGCTATTTTGCGCGTCGCACTCTTTTGTGCAGTTGACACTCGCGCAATTTTTCGCGTCGCACTGTTTTGTGCAGTTGACACTCGTGCCTTTTTGCGGGTCGCACAGTTTTGTGCAGATCACACTCGCGCTATTTTGGGCGTCGCACTCTTTTGTGTAGTTGACACTCGCGCTATTTTGCGCGTTGCACTGTTTTGTGCAGTTGACACTCGCGCTATTTTGCGCGTCGCACTGTTTTGTGCAGTTGACACTCGCGCTATTTTGCGCGTCGCACTGTTTTGTGGAGATCACACTCGCGCTATTTTCCACGTCGCACTCTTTTGTGCAGTTGACACTCGCGCTATTTTGCGCGTCGCACTGTTTTGTGTAGATCACACTAGCGCTATTTTGCGCGTCGCACTCTTTTGTGCTGTTGACACTGGCGCTATTTTGCGCGTCGCACTGTTTTGTGCAGTTGACACTCGCCCTATGTCGCGCGTGGCACTATTTTGTGCAGATCACACTCGCGTTATTTTGCGCGTCGCACGGTTTTGTGCAGATCACACTCGCGCTATTTTGCGCGTCGCACTGTTTTGTGCAGTTGACACTCGCGCTATTTTGCGCGTCGCACTGTTTTGTGGAGATCACACTCGCGCTATTTTGCGCGTCGCACTCTTTTGTGCAGTTGACACTCGTGCCTTTTTGCGGGTCGCACAGTTTTGTGCAGATCACACTCGCGCTATTTTGGGCGTCGCACTCTTTTGTGGAGTTGACACTCGCGCTATTTTGCGCGTCGCACTGTTTTGTGCAGTTGACACTCGCGCTATTTTGCGCGTCGCACTCTTTTGTGCAGTTGATACTCGCGCTATTTTGCGCGTCGCACTGTTTTGTGCAGTTGACACTCGTGCTATTTTGCGCGTCGCACTGTTTCGTGCAGATCACACTCGCGCTATTTTGCGCGTCGCACTGTTTTCTGCAGATCACCCTCGCGCTATTTTGCGCGTCGCACTGTTTTGTGCAGTTGACACTCGCGCTATTTTGCGCGTCGCACTGTTTTGTGCAGTTGACACTCGCGCTATTTTGCGCGTCGCACTGTTTTGTGTAGATCACACTCGCGCTATTTTGCGCGTCGCACTCTTTTGTGCTGTTGACACTCGCGCTATTTTGCGCGTCGCACTGTTTTGTGCAGTTGACACTCGCCCTATTTCGCGCGTGGCTCTATTTTGTGCAGATGACACTCGCACTATTTTGCGCGTCGCACGGTTTTGTGCAGATCACACTCGCGCTATTTTGCGCGTCGCACTGTTTTGTGCAGATCACACTCGCGCTATTTTGCGCGTCGCACTGTTTTGTGCAGTTGACACTCGTGCCTTTTTACGGGTCGCACAGTTTTGTGCAGATCACACTCGCGCTATTTTGCGCGTCGCACTGTTTTGTGCAGATCACAGTCGCGCTATTTTGCGCGTCGCATTGTTTTGTGCAGATCACACTCGCACTATTTTGCGCGTCGCACTGGTTTGTGCAGTTGACACTCGCGCTATTTTCCGAGTCGCACTGTTTTGTGCAGTTGACAGTGGCGCTATTTTGCGCATCGCACTGTTTTGTGCTGTTCACACTGGCGCTATTTTGCGCGTCGCACTGTTTTGCGCAGATCACACTCGCACTATTTTGCGCGTCGCACTGTTTTGTGCAGTTGACACTCGCGCTATTTTGCGCGTCGCACTGTTTTGTGGAGATCGCACTCGCGCTATTTTGCGCGTCGCACTCTTTTGTGCAGTTGACAGTCGAGCTATTTTGCGCGTCGCACTCTTTTGTGCAGTTGACACTCGCGCTATTTTGCGCGTCGCACTGTTTTGTGCAGTTTACACTCGCGCTATTTTGCGCGTCGCACTGTTTTGTGGAGATCACACTCGCGCTATTTTGCGCGTCGCACTGTTTTCTGCAGATCACCCTCGCGCTATTTTGCGCGTCGCACTGTTTTGTGCAGTTGACACTCGCGCTATTTTGCGTGTCGCACTGTTTTGTGCAGTTGACACTCGCGCTATTTTGCGCGTCGCACTGTTTTGTGTAGGTCACACTCGCGCTATTTTGCGCGTCGCACTCTTTTGTGTTGTTGACACTCGCGCTATTTTGCGCGTCGCACTATTTTGTGCAGTTGACACTCGCCCTATTTCGCGCGTGGCACTATTTTGTGCAGATCACACTCGCGCTATTTTGCGCATCGCACGGTTTTGTGCAGATCACACTCGCGCTATTTTGCGCGTCGCACTGTTTTGTGCAGTTGACACTCGCGCTATTTTGCGCGTCGCACTGTTTTGTGGAGATCACACTCGCGCTATTTTGCGCGTCGCACTCTTTTGTGCAGTTGACACTCGCGCAATTTTTCGCTTCGCACTGTTTTGTGCAGTTGACACTCGTGCCTTTTTGCGGGTCGCACAGTTTTGTGCAGATCACACTCGCGCTATTTTGCGCGTCGCACTCTTTTGTGGAGTTGACACTCGCGCTATTTTGCGCGTCGCACTGTTTTGTGCAGTTGACACTCGCGCTATTTTGCGCGTCGCACTGTTTTGTGGAGATCACACTCGCGCTATTTTGCGCGTCGCACTGTTTTGTGGAGATCACACTCGCGCTATTTTGCGCGTCGCACTCTTTTGTGCAGTTGACACTCGCGCTATTTTGCGCGTCGCACTGTTTTGTGCAGTTGACACTCGTGCTATTTTGCGCGTCGCACTGTTTCGTGCAGATCACACTCGCGCTATTTTGCGCGTCGCACTATTTTCTGCAGATCACCCTCGCGCTATTTTGCGCGTCGCACTGTTTTGTGCAGTTGACACTCGCGCTATTTTGCGCGTCGCACTGTTTTGTGCAGTTGACACTCGCGCTATTTTGCGCGTCGCACTGTTTTGTGTAGATCACACTCGCGCTATTTTGCGCGTCGCACTCTTTTGTGCTGTTGACACTCGCGCTATTTTGCGCGTCGCACTGTTTTGTGCAGTTGACACTCGCCCTATTTCGCGCGTGGCACTATTTTGTGCAGATCACACTCGCGCTATTTTGCGCGTCGCACGGTTTTGTGCAGATCACACTCACGCTATTTTGCGCGTCGCACTGTTTTGTGCAGTTGACACTCGCGCTATTTTGCACGTCGCACTGTTTTGTGGAGATCACACTCGCGCTATTTTGCGCGTCGCACTCTTTTGTGCAGTTGACACTCGCGCAATTTTTCGCGTCGCACTGTTTTGTGCAGTTGACACTCGTGCCTTTTTGCGGGTCGCACAGTTTTGTGCAGATCACACTCGCGCTATTTTGGGCGTCGCACTCTTTTGTGCTGTTGACACTCGCGCTATTTTGCGCGTCGCACTGTTTTGTGCAGTTGACACTCGCGCTATTTTGCGCGTCGCACTGTTTTGTGCAGTTGACACTCGCGCTATTTTGCGCGTCGCACTGTTTTGTGGAGATCACACTCGCGCTATTTTGCGCGTCGCACTCTTTTGTGGAGATCACACTCGCGCTATTTTGCGCGTCGCACTCTTTTGTGCAGTTGACACTCGCGCTATTTTGCGCGTCGCACTGTTTTGTGCAGTTGACACTCGTGCTATTTTGCGCGTCGCACTGTTTCGTGCAGATCACACTCGCTCTATTTTGTGCGTCGCACTGTTTTCTGCAGATCACCCTCGCGCTATTTTGCGCGTCGCACTGTTTTGTGCAGTTGACACTCGCGCTATTTTGCGCGTCGCACTGTTTTGTGCAGTTGACACTCGCGCTATTTTGCGCGTCGCACTGTTTTGTGTAGATCACACTCGCGCTATTTTGCGCGTCGCACTCTTTTGTGCTGTTGACACTCGCGCTATTTTGCGCGTCGCACTCTTTTGTGCTGTTGACACTCGCGCTATTTTGCGCGTCGCACTGTTTTGTGCAGTTGACACTCGCCCTATTTCGCGCGTCGCACTATTTTGTGCAGATGACACTCGCACTATTTTACGCGTCGCACGGTTTGGTGCAGATCACACTCGCGCTATTTTGCGCGTCGCACAGTTTTGTGCAGATCACACTCGCGCTATTTTGGGCGTCGCACTCTTTTGTGCTGTTGACACTCGCGCTATTTTGCGCGTCGCACTGTTTTGTGCAGTTGACACTCGCGCTATTTTGCGCGTCGCACTGTTTTGTGCAGTTGACACTCGCGCTATTTTGCGCGTCGCACTGTTTTGTGCAGTTGACACTCGCGCTATTTTGCGCGTCGCACTGTTTTGTGGAGATCACACTCGCGCTATTTTGCGCGTCGCACTCTTTTGTGCAGTTGACACTCGCGCTATTTTGCGCGTCGCACTGTTTTGTGCAGTTGACACTCGTGCGATTTTGCGCGTCGCACTGTTTCGTGCAGATCACACTCGCGCTATTTTGCGCGTCGCACTGTTTTCTGCAGATCACCCTCGCGCTATTTTGCGCGTCGCACTGTTTTGTGCAGTTGACACTCGCGCTATTTTGCGCGTCGCACTGTTTTGTGCAGTTGACACTCGCGCTATTTTGCGCGTCGCACTGTTTTGTGCAGTTGACACTCGCGCTATTTTGCGCGTCGCACTCTTTTGTGCTGTTGACACTCGCGCTATTTTGCGCGTCGCACTGTTTTGTGCAGTTGACACTCGCCCTATTTCGCGCGTGGCACTCTTTTGTGCAGATGACACTCGCACTATTTTGCGCGTCGCACGGTTTTGTGCAGATCACACTCGCGCTATTTTGCGCGTCGCACTGTTTTGTGCAGATCACACTCGCGCTATTTTCCGCGTCGCACTGTTTTGTGCAGTTGACACTCGTGCCTTTTTACGGGTCGCACAGTTTTGTGCAGATCACACTCGCGCTATTTTGCGCGTCGCACTGTTTTGTGCAGATCACAGTCGCGCTATTTTGCGCGTCGCATTGTTTTGTGCAGATCACACTCGCACTATTTTGCGCGTCGCACTGGTTTGTGCAGTTGACACTCGCGCTATTTTGCGAGTCGCACTGTTTTGTGCAGTTGACAGTGGCGCTATTTTGCGCATCGCACTGTTTTGTGCTGTTCACACTGGCGCTATTTTGCGCGTCGCACTGTTTTGCGCAGATCACACTCGCACTATTTTGCGCGTCGCACTGTTTTGTGCAGTTGACACTCGCGCTATTTTGCGCGTCGCACTGTTTTGTGGAGATCGCACTCGCGCTATTTTGCGCGTCGCACTCTTTTGTGCAGTTGACAGTCGCGCTATTTTGCGCGTCGCACTCTTTTGTGCAGTTGACACTCGCGCTATTTTGCGCGTCGCACTGTTTTGTGCAGTTTACACTCGCGCTATTTTGCGCGTCGCACTGTTTTGTGGAGATCACACTCGCGCTATTTTGCGCGTCGCACTGTTTTCTGCAGATCACCCTCGCGCTATTTTGCGCGTCGCACTGTTTTGTGCAGTTGACACTCGCGCTATTTTGCGCGTCGCACTGTTTTGTGCAGTTGACACTCGCGCTATTTTGCGCGTCGCACTGTTTTGTGAAGGTCACAGTCGCGCTATTTTGCGCGTCGCACTCTTTTGTGTTGTTGACACTCGCGCTATTTTGCGCGTCGCACTATTTTGTGCAGTTGACACTCGCCCTATTTCGCGCGTGGCACTATTTTGTGCAGATCACACTCGCGCTATTTTGCGCGTCGCACGGTTTTGTGCAGATCACACTCGCGCTATTTTGCGCGTCGCACTGTTTTGTGCAGTTGACACTCGCGCTATTTTGCGCGTCGCACTGTTTTGTGGAGATCACACTCGCGCTATTTTGCGCGTCGCACTCTTTTGTGCAGTTGACACTCGCGCAATTTTTCGCGTCGCACTGTTTTGTGCAGTTGACACTCGTGCCTTTTTGCGGGTCGCACAGTTTTGTGCAGATCACACTCGCGCTATTTTGCGCGTCGCACTCTTTTGTGGAGTTGACACTCGCGCTATTTTGCGCGTCGCACTGTTTTGTGCAGTTGACACTCGCGCTATTTTGCGCGTCGCACTGTTTTGTGCAGTTGACACTCGCGCTATTTTGCGCGTCGCACTGTTTTGTGGAGATCACACTCGCGCTATTTTGCGCGTCGCACTCTTTTGTGCAGTTGACACTCGCGCTATTTTGCGCGTCGCACTGTTTTGTGCAGTTGACACTCGTGCTATTTTGCGCGTCGCACTGTTTCGTGCAGATCACACTCGTGCTATTTTGCGCGTCGCACTGTTTTCTGCAGATCACCCTCGCGCTATTTTGCGCGTCGCACTGTTTTGTGCAGTTGACACTCGCGCTATTTTGCGCGTCGCACTGTTTTGTGCAGTTGACACTCGCGCTATTTTGCGCGTCGCACTGTTTTGTGTAGATCACACTCGCGCTATTTTGCGCGTCGCACTCTTTTGTGCTGTTGACACTCGCGCTATTTTGCGCGTCGCACTGTTTTGTGCAGTTGACACTCGCCCTATTTCGCGCGTGGCACTATTTGGTGCAGATCACACTCGCGCTATTTTGCGCGTCGCACGGTTTTGTGCAGATCACACTCGCGCTATTTTGCGCGTCGCACTGTTTTGTGCAGTTGACACTCGCGCTATTTTGCGCGTCGCACTGTTTTGTGGAGATCACACTCGCGCTATTTTGCGCGTCGCACTCTTTTGTGCAGTTGACACTCGCGCTATTTTGCGCGTCGCACTGTTTTGTGCAGTTGACAGTCCCGCTATTTTGCGCGTCGCACTGTTTTGTGCAGATCACACTCGCGCTATTTTGCGCGTCGCACTCTTTTGTGCAGTTGACACTCGCGCTATTTTGCGCGTCGCACTGTTTTGTGCAGTTGACACTCGTGCTATTTTGCGCGTCGCACTGTTTCGTGCAGATCACACTCGCGCTATTTTGCGCGTCGCACTGTTTTGTGTAGATCACACTCGCGCTATTTTGCGCGTCGCACTCTTTTGTGCTGTTGACACTCGCGCTATTTTGCGCGTCGCACTGTTTTGTGCAGTTGACACTCGCCCTATTTCGCGCGTGGCACTATTTTGTGCAGATGACACTCGCACTATTTTGCGCGTCGCACGGTTTTGTGCAGATCACACTCGCGCTATTTTGCGCGTCGCACAGTTTTGTGCAGATCACACTCGCGCTATTTTGGGCGTCGCACTCTTTTGTGCTGTTGACACTCGCGCTATTTTGCGCGTCGCACTGTTTTGTGCAGTTGACACTCGCGCTATTTTGCGCGTCGCACTGTTTTGTGCAGTTGACACTCGCGCTATTTTGCGCGTCGCACTGTTTTGTGGAGATCACACTCGCGCTATTTTGCGCGTCGCACTCTTTTGTGCAGTTGACACTCGCGCTATTTTGCGCGTCGCACTGTTTTGTGCAGTTGACACTCGTGCTATTTTGCGCGTCGCACTGTTTCGTGCAGATCACACTCGCGCTATTTTGCGCGTCGCACTGTTTTCTGCAGATCACCCTCGCGCTATTTTGCGCGTCGCACTGTTTTGTGCAGTTGACACTCGCGCTATTTTGCGCGTCGCACTGTTTTGTGCAGTTGACACTCGCCCTATTTCGCGCGTGGCACTATTTTGTGCAGATCACACTCGCGCTATTTTGCGCGTCGCACGGTTTTGTGCAGATCACACTCACGCTATTTTGCGCGTCGCACTGTTTTGTGCAGTTGACACTCGCGCTATTTTGCACGTCGCACTGTTTTGTGGAGATCACACTCGCGCTATTTTGCGCGTCGCACTCTTTTGTGCAGTTGACACTCGCGCAATTTTTCGCGTCGCACTGTTTTGTGCAGTTGACACTCGTGCCTTTTTGCGGGTCGCACAGTTTTGTGCAGATCACACTCGCGCTATTTTGGGCGTCGCACTCTTTTGTGCTGTTGACACTCGCGCTATTTTGCGCGTCGCACTGTTTTGTGCAGTTGACACTCGCGCTATTTTGCGCGTCGCACTGTTTTGTGCAGTTGACACTCGCGCTATTTTGCGCGTCGCACTGTTTTGTGGAGATCACACTCGCGCTATTTTGCGCGTCGCACTCTTTTGTGGAGATCACACTCGCGCTATTTTGCGCGTCGCACTCTTTTGTGCAGTTGACACTCGCGCTATTTTGCGCGTCGCACTGTTTTGTGCAGTTGACACTCGTGCTATTTTGCGCGTCGCACTGTTTCGTGCAGATCACACTCGCTCTATTTTGTGCGTCGCACTGTTTTCTGCAGATCACCCTCGCGCTATTTTGCGCGTCGCACTGTTTTGTGCAGTTGACACTCGCGCTATTTTGCGCGTCGCACTGTTTTGTGCAGTTGACACTCGCGCTATTTTGCGCGTCGCACTGTTTTGTGTAGATCACACTCGCGCTATTTTGCGCGTCGCACTCTTTTGTGCTGTTGACACTCGCGCTATTTTGCGCGTCGCACTCTTTTGTGCTGTTGACACTCGCGCTATTTTGCGCGTCGCACTGTTTTGTGCAGTTGACACTCGCCCTATTTCGCGCGTCGCACTATTTTGTGCAGATGACACTCGCACTATTTTACGCGTCGCACGGTTTGGTGCAGATCACACTCGCGCTATTTTGCGCGTCGCACAGTTTTGTGCAGATCACACTCGCGCTATTTTGGGCGTCGCACTCTTTTGTGCTGTTGACACTCGCGCTATTTTGCGCGTCGCACTGTTTTGTGCAGTTGACACTCGCGCTATTTTGCGCGTCGCACTGTTTTGTGCAGTTGACACTCGCGCTATTTTGCGCGTCGCACTGTTTTGTGGAGATCACACTCGCGCTATTTTGCGCGTCGCACTCTTTTGTGCAGTTGACACTCGCGCTATTTTGCGCGTCGCACTGTTTTGTGCAGTTGACAGTCCCGCTATTTTGCGCGTCGCACTGTTTTGTGCAGATCACACTCGCGCTATTTTGCGCGTCGCACTCTTTTGTGCAGTTGACACTCGCGCTATTTTGCGCGTCGCACTGTTTTGTGCAGTTGACACTCGTGCTATTTTGCGCGTCGCACTGTTTCGTGCAGATCACACTCGCGCTATTTTGCGCGTCGCACTGTTTTGTGAAGATCACACTCGCGCTATTTTGCGCGTCGCACTCTTTTGTGCTGTTGACACTCGCGCTATTTTGCGCGTCGCACTGTTTTGTGCAGTTGACACTCGCCCTATTTCGCGCGTGGCACTATTTTGTGCAGATGACACTCGCACTATTTTGCGCGTCGCACGGTTTTGTGCAGATCACACTCGCGCTATTTTGCGCGTCGCACAGTTTTGTGCAGATCACACTCGCGCTATTTTGGGCGTCGCACTCTTTTGTGCTGTTGACACTCGCGCTATTTTGCGCGTCGCACTGTTTTGTGCAGTTGACACTCGCGCTATTTTGCGCGTCGCACTGTTTTGTGCAGTTGACACTCGCGCTATTTTGCGCGTCGCACTGTTTTGTGGAGATCACACTCGCGCTATTTTGCGCGTCGCACTCTTTTGTGCAGTTGACACTCGCGCTATTTTGCGCGTCGCACTGTTTTGTGCAGTTGACACTCGTGCTATTTTGCGCGTCGCACTGTTTCGTGCAGATCACACTCGCGCTATTTTGCGCGTCGCACTGTTTTCTGCAGATCACCCTCGCGCTATTTTGCGCGTCGCACTGTTTTGTGCAGTTGACACTCGCGCTATTTTGCGCGTCGCACTGTTTTGTGCAGTTGACACTCGCCCTATTTCGCGCGTGGCACTATTTTGTGCAGATCACACTCGCGCTATTTTGCGCGTCGCACGGTTTTGTGCAGATCACACTCACGCTATTTTGCGCGTCGCACTGTTTTGTGCAGTTGACACTCGCGCTATTTTGCACGTCGCACTGTTTTGTGGAGATCACACTCGCGCTATTTTGCGCGTCGCACTCTTTTGTGCAGTTGACACTCGCGCAATTTTTCGCGTCGCACTGTTTTGTGCAGTTGACACTCGTGCCTTTTTGCGGGTCGCACAGTTTTGTGCAGATCACACTCGCGCTATTTTGGGCGTCGCACTCTTTTGTGCTGTTGACACTCGCGCTATTTTGCGCGTCGCACTGTTTTGTGCAGTTGACACTCGCGCTATTTTGCGCGTCGCACTGTTTTGTGCAGTTGACACTCGCGCTATTTTGCGCGTCGCACTGTTTTGTGGAGATCACACTCGCGCTATTTTGCGCGTCGCACTGTTTTCTGCAGATCACCCTCGCGCTATTTTGCGCGTCGCACTGTTTTGTGCAGTTGACACTCGCGCTATTTTGCGCGTCGCACTGTTTTGTGCAGTTGACACTCGCGCTATTTTGCGCGTCGCACTGTTTTGTGAAGGTCACAGTCGCGCTATTTTGCGCGTCGCACTCTTTTGTGTTGTTGACACTCGCGCTATTTTGCGCGTCGCACTATTTTGTGCAGTTGACACTCGCCCTATTTCGCGCGTGGCACTATTTTGTGCAGATCACACTCGCGCTATTTTGCGCGTCGCACGGTTTTGTGCAGATCACACTCGCGCTATTTTGCGCGTCGCACTGTTTTGTGCAGTTGACACTCGCGCTATTTTGCGCGTCGCACTGTTTTGTGGAGATCACACTCGCGCTATTTTGCGCGTCGCACTCTTTTGTGCAGTTGACACTCGCGCAATTTTTCGCGTCGCACTGTTTTGTGCAGTTGACACTCGTGCCTTTTTGCGGGTCGCACAGTTTTGTGCAGATCACACTCGCGCTATTTTGCGCGTCGCACTCTTTTGTGGAGTTGACACTCGCGCTATTTTGCGCGTCGCACTGTTTTGTGCAGTTGACACTCGCGCTATTTTGCGCGTCGCACTGTTTTGTGCAGTTGACACTCGCGCTATTTTGCGCGTCGCACTGTTTTGTGGAGATCACACTCGCGCTATTTTGCGCGTCGCACTCTTTTGTGGAGATCACACTCGCGCTATTTTGCGCGTCGCACTCTTTTGTGCAGTTGACACTCGCGCTATTTTGCGCGTCGCACTGTTTTGTGCAGTTGACACTCGTGCTATTTTGCGCGTCGCACTGTTTCGTGCAGATCACACTCGCTCTATTTTGTGCGTCGCACTGTTTTCTGCAGATCACCCTCGCGCTATTTTGCGCGTCGCACTGTTTTGTGCAGTTGACACTCGCGCTATTTTGCGCGTCGCACTGTTTTGTGCAGTTGACACTCGCGCTATTTTGCGCGTCGCACTGTTTTGTGTAGATCACACTCGCGCTATTTTGCGCGTCGCACTCTTTTGTGCTGTTGACACTCGCGCTATTTTGCGCGTCGCACTCTTTTGTGCTGTTGACACTCGCGCTATTTTGCGCGTCGCACTGTTTTGTGCAGTTGACACTCGCCCTATTTCGCGCGTCGCACTATTTTGTGCAGATGACACTCGCACTATTTTACGCGTCGCACGGTTTGGTGCAGATCACACTCGCGCTATTTTGCGCGTCGCACAGTTTTGTGCAGATCACACTCGCGCTATTTTGGGCGTCGCACTCTTTTGTGCTGTTGACACTCGCGCTATTTTGCGCGTCGCACTGTTTTGTGCAGTTGACACTCGCGCTATTTTGCGCGTCGCACTGTTTTGTGCAGTTGACACTCGCGCTATTTTGCGCGTCGCACTGTTTTGTGGAGATCACACTCGCGCTATTTTGCGCGTCGCACTCTTTTGTGCAGTTGACACTCGCGCTATTTTGCGCGTCGCACTGTTTTGTGCAGTTGACAGTCCCGCTATTTTGCGCGTCGCACTGTTTTGTGCAGATCACACTCGCGCTATTTTGCGCGTCGCACTCTTTTGTGCAGTTGACACTCGCGCTATTTTGCGCGTCGCACTGTTTTGTGCAGTTGACACTCGTGCTATTTTGCGCGTCGCACTGTTTCGTGCAGATCACACTCGCGCTATTTTGCGCGTCGCACTGTTTTGTGAAGATCACACTCGCGCTATTTTGCGCGTCGCACTCTTTTGTGCTGTTGACACTCGCGCTATTTTGCGCGTCGCACTGTTTTGTGCAGTTGACACTCGCCCTATTTCGCGCGTGGCACTATTTTGTGCAGATGACACTCGCACTATTTTGCGCGTCGCACGGTTTTGTGCAGATCACACTCGCGCTATTTTGCGCGTCGCACAGTTTTGTGCAGATCACACTCGCGCTATTTTGGGCGTCGCACTCTTTTGTGCTGTTGACACTCGCGCTATTTTGCGCGTCGCACTGTTTTGTGCAGTTGACACTCGCGCTATTTTGCGCGTCGCACTGTTTTGTGCAGTTGACACTCGCGCTATTTTGCGCGTCGCACTGTTTTGTGGAGATCACACTCGCGCTATTTTGCGCGTCGCACTCTTTTGTGCAGTTGACACTCGCGCTATTTTGCGCGTCGCACTGTTTTGTGCAGTTGACACTCGTGCTATTTTGCGCGTCGCACTGTTTCGTGCAGATCACACTCGCGCTATTTTGCGCGTCGCACTGTTTTCTGCAGATCACCCTCGCGCTATTTTGCGCGTCGCACTGTTTTGTGCAGTTGACACTCGCGCTATTTTGCGCGTCGCACTGTTTTGTGCAGTTGACACTCGCCCTATTTCGCGCGTGGCACTATTTTGTGCAGATCACACTCGCGCTATTTTGCGCGTCGCACGGTTTTGTGCAGATCACACTCACGCTATTTTGCGCGTCGCACTGTTTTGTGCAGTTGACACTCGCGCTATTTTGCACGTCGCACTGTTTTGTGGAGATCACACTCGCGCTATTTTGCGCGTCGCACTCTTTTGTGCAGTTGACACTCGCGCAATTTTTCGCGTCGCACTGTTTTGTGCAGTTGACACTCGTGCCTTTTTGCGGGTCGCACAGTTTTGTGCAGATCACACTCGCGCTATTTTGGGCGTCGCACTCTTTTGTGCTGTTGACACTCGCGCTATTTTGCGCGTCGCACTGTTTTGTGCAGTTGACACTCGCGCTATTTTGCGCGTCGCACTGTTTTGTGCAGTTGACACTCGCGCTATTTTGCGCGTCGCACTGTTTTGTGGAGATCACACTCGCGCTATTTTGCGCGTCGCACTGTTTTCTGCAGATCACCCTCGCGCTATTTTGCGCGTCGCACTGTTTTGTGCAGTTGACACTCGCGCTATTTTGCGCGTCGCACTGTTTTGTGCAGTTGACACTCGCGCTATTTTGCGCGTCGCACTGTTTTGTGAAGGTCACAGTCGCGCTATTTTGCGCGTCGCACTCTTTTGTGTTGTTGACACTCGCGCTATTTTGCGCGTCGCACTATTTTGTGCAGTTGACACTCGCCCTATTTCGCGCGTGGCACTATTTTGTGCAGATCACACTCGCGCTATTTTGCGCGTCGCACGGTTTTGTGCAGATCACACTCGCGCTATTTTGCGCGTCGCACTGTTTTGTGCAGTTGACACTCGCGCTATTTTGCGCGTCGCACTGTTTTGTGGAGATCACACTCGCGCTATTTTGCGCGTCGCACTCTTTTGTGCAGTTGACACTCGCGCAATTTTTCGCGTCGCACTGTTTTGTGCAGTTGACACTCGTGCCTTTTTGCGGGTCGCACAGTTTTGTGCAGATCACACTCGCGCTATTTTGCGCGTCGCACTCTTTTGTGGAGTTGACACTCGCGCTATTTTGCGCGTCGCACTGTTTTGTGCAGTTGACACTCGCGCTATTTTGCGCGTCGCACTGTTTTGTGCAGTTGACACTCGCGCTATTTTGCGCGTCGCACTGTTTTGTGGAGATCACACTCGCGCTATTTTGCGCGTCGCACTCTTTTGTGCAGTTGACACTCGCGCTATTTTGCGCGTCGCACTGTTTTGTGCAGTTGACACTCGTGCTATTTTGCGCGTCGCACTGTTTCGTGCAGATCACACTCGTGCTATTTTGCGCGTCGCACTGTTTTCTGCAGATCACCCTCGCGCTATTTTGCGCGTCGCACTGTTTTGTGCAGTTGACACTCGCGCTATTTTGCGCGTCGCACTGTTTTGTGCAGTTGACACTCGCGCTATTTTGCGCGTCGCACTGTTTTGTGTAGATCACACTCGCGCTATTTTGCGCGTCGCACTCTTTTGTGCTGTTGACACTCGCGCTATTTTGCGCGTCGCACTGTTTTGTGCAGTTGACACTCGCCCTATTTCGCGCGTGGCACTATTTGGTGCAGATCACACTCGCGCTATTTTGCGCGTCGCACGGTTTTGTGCAGATCACACTCGCGCTATTTTGCGCGTCGCACTGTTTTGTGCAGTTGACACTCGCGCTATTTTGCGCGTCGCACTGTTTTGTGGAGATCACACTCGCGCTATTTTGCGCGTCGCACTCTTTTGTGCAGTTGACACTCGCGCTATTTTGCGCGTCGCACTGTTTTGTGCAGTTGACAGTCCCGCTATTTTGCGCGTCGCACTGTTTTGTGCAGATCACACTCGCGCTATTTTGCGCGTCGCACTCTTTTGTGCAGTTGACACTCGCGCTATTTTGCGCGTCGCACTGTTTTGTGCAGTTGACACTCGTGCTATTTTGCGCGTCGCACTGTTTCGTGCAGATCACACTCGCGCTATTTTGCGCGTCGCACTGTTTTGTGTAGATCACACTCGCGCTATTTTGCGCGTCGCACTCTTTTGTGCTGTTGACACTCGCGCTATTTTGCGCGTCGCACTGTTTTGTGCAGTTGACACTCGCCCTATTTCGCGCGTGGCACTATTTTGTGCAGATGACACTCGCACTATTTTGCGCGTCGCACGGTTTTGTGCAGATCACACTCGCGCTATTTTGCGCGTCGCACAGTTTTGTGCAGATCACACTCGCGCTATTTTGGGCGTCGCACTCTTTTGTGCTGTTGACACTCGCGCTATTTTGCGCGTCGCACTGTTTTGTGCAGTTGACACTCGCGCTATTTTGCGCGTCGCACTGTTTTGTGCAGTTGACACTCGCGCTATTTTGCGCGTCGCACTGTTTTGTGGAGATCACACTCGCGCTATTTTGCGCGTCGCACTCTTTTGTGCAGTTGACACTCGCGCTATTTTGCGCGTCGCACTGTTTTGTGCAGTTGACACTCGTGCTATTTTGCGCGTCGCACTGTTTCGTGCAGATCACACTCGCGCTATTTTGCGCGTCGCACTGTTTTCTGCAGATCACCCTCGCGCTATTTTGCGCGTCGCACTGTTTTGTGCAGTTGACACTCGCGCTATTTTGCGCGTCGCACTGTTTTGTGCAGTTGACACTCGCCCTATTTCGCGCGTGGCACTATTTTGTGCAGATCACACTCGCGCTATTTTGCGCGTCGCACGGTTTTGTGCAGATCACACTCACGCTATTTTGCGCGTCGCACTGTTTTGTGCAGTTGACACTCGCGCTATTTTGCACGTCGCACTGTTTTGTGGAGATCACACTCGCGCTATTTTGCGCGTCGCACTCTTTTGTGCAGTTGACACTCGCGCAATTTTTCGCGTCGCACTGTTTTGTGCAGTTGACACTCGTGCCTTTTTGCGGGTCGCACAGTTTTGTGCAGATCACACTCGCGCTATTTTGGGCGTCGCACTCTTTTGTGCTGTTGACACTCGCGCTATTTTGCGCGTCGCACTGTTTTGTGCAGTTGACACTCGCGCTATTTTGCGCGTCGCACTGTTTTGTGCAGTTGACACTCGCGCTATTTTGCGCGTCGCACTGTTTTGTGGAGATCACACTCGCGCTATTTTGCGCGTCGCACTCTTTTGTGGAGATCACACTCGCGCTATTTTGCGCGTCGCACTCTTTTGTGCAGTTGACACTCGCGCTATTTTGCGCGTCGCACTGTTTTGTGCAGTTGACACTCGTGCTATTTTGCGCGTCGCACTGTTTCGTGCAGATCACACTCGCTCTATTTTGTGCGTCGCACTGTTTTCTGCAGATCACCCTCGCGCTATTTTGCGCGTCGCACTGTTTTGTGCAGTTGACACTCGCGCTATTTTGCGCGTCGCACTGTTTTGTGCAGTTGACACTCGCGCTATTTTGCGCGTCGCACTGTTTTGTGTAGATCACACTCGCGCTATTTTGCGCGTCGCACTCTTTTGTGCTGTTGACACTCGCGCTATTTTGCGCGTCGCACTCTTTTGTGCTGTTGACACTCGCGCTATTTTGCGCGTCGCACTGTTTTGTGCAGTTGACACTCGCCCTATTTCGCGCGTCGCACTATTTTGTGCAGATGACACTCGCACTATTTTACGCGTCGCACGGTTTGGTGCAGATCACACTCGCGCTATTTTGCGCGTCGCACAGTTTTGTGCAGATCACACTCGCGCTATTTTGGGCGTCGCACTCTTTTGTGCTGTTGACACTCGCGCTATTTTGCGCGTCGCACTGTTTTGTGCAGTTGACACTCGCGCTATTTTGCGCGTCGCACTGTTTTGTGCAGTTGACACTCGCGCTATTTTGCGCGTCGCACTGTTTTGTGGAGATCACACTCGCGCTATTTTGCGCGTCGCACTCTTTTGTGCAGTTGACACTCGCGCTATTTTGCGCGTCGCACTGTTTTGTGCAGTTGACAGTCCCGCTATTTTGCGCGTCGCACTGTTTTGTGCAGATCACACTCGCGCTATTTTGCGCGTCGCACTCTTTTGTGCAGTTGACACTCGCGCTATTTTGCGCGTCGCACTGTTTTGTGCAGTTGACACTCGTGCTATTTTGCGCGTCGCACTGTTTCGTGCAGATCACACTCGCGCTATTTTGCGCGTCGCACTGTTTTGTGAAGATCACACTCGCGCTATTTTGCGCGTCGCACTCTTTTGTGCTGTTGACACTCGCGCTATTTTGCGCGTCGCACTGTTTTGTGCAGTTGACACTCGCCCTATTTCGCGCGTGGCACTATTTTGTGCAGATGACACTCGCACTATTTTGCGCGTCGCACGGTTTTGTGCAGATCACACTCGCGCTATTTTGCGCGTCGCACAGTTTTGTGCAGATCACACTCGCGCTATTTTGGGCGTCGCACTCTTTTGTGCTGTTGACACTCGCGCTATTTTGCGCGTCGCACTGTTTTGTGCAGTTGACACTCGCGCTATTTTGCGCGTCGCACTGTTTTGTGCAGTTGACACTCGCGCTATTTTGCGCGTCGCACTGTTTTGTGGAGATCACACTCGCGCTATTTTGCGCGTCGCACTCTTTTGTGCAGTTGACACTCGCGCTATTTTGCGCGTCGCACTGTTTTGTGCAGTTGACACTCGTGCTATTTTGCGCGTCGCACTGTTTCGTGCAGATCACACTCGCGCTATTTTGCGCGTCGCACTGTTTTCTGCAGATCACCCTCGCGCTATTTTGCGCGTCGCACTGTTTTGTGCAGTTGACACTCGCGCTATTTTGCGCGTCGCACTGTTTTGTGCAGTTGACACTCGCCCTATTTCGCGCGTGGCACTATTTTGTGCAGATCACACTCGCGCTATTTTGCGCGTCGCACGGTTTTGTGCAGATCACACTCACGCTATTTTGCGCGTCGCACTGTTTTGTGCAGTTGACACTCGCGCTATTTTGCACGTCGCACTGTTTTGTGGAGATCACACTCGCGCTATTTTGCGCGTCGCACTCTTTTGTGCAGTTGACACTCGCGCAATTTTTCGCGTCGCACTGTTTTGTGCAGTTGACACTCGTGCCTTTTTGCGGGTCGCACAGTTTTGTGCAGATCACACTCGCGCTATTTTGGGCGTCGCACTCTTTTGTGCTGTTGACACTCGCGCTATTTTGCGCGTCGCACTGTTTTGTGCAGTTGACACTCGCGCTATTTTGCGCGTCGCACTGTTTTGTGCAGTTGACACTCGCGCTATTTTGCGCGTCGCACTGTTTTGTGGAGATCACACTCGCGCTATTTTGCGCGTCGCACTCTTTTGTGGAGATCACACTCGCGCTATTTTGCGCGTCGCACTCTTTTGTGCAGTTGACACTCGCGCTATTTTGCGCGTCGCACTGTTTTGTGCAGTTGACACTCGTGCTATTTTGCGCGTCGCACTGTTTCGTGCAGATCACACTCGCTCTATTTTGTGCGTCGCACTGTTTTCTGCAGATCACCCTCGCGCTATTTTGCGCGTCGCACTGTTTTGTGCAGTTGACACTCGCGCTATTTTGCGCGTCGCACTGTTTTGTGCAGTTGACACTCGCGCTATTTTGCGCGTCGCACTGTTTTGTGGAGATCACACTCGCGCTATTTTGCGCGTCGCACTCTTTTGTGGAGATCACACTCGCGCTATTTTGCGCGTCGCACTCTTTTGTGCAGTTGACACTCGCGCTATTTTGCGCGTCGCACTGTTTTGTGCAGTTGACACTCGTGCTATTTTGCGCGTCGCACTGTTTCGTGCAGATCACACTCGCTCTATTTTGTGCGTCGCACTGTTTTCTGCAGATCACCCTCGCGCTATTTTGCGCGTCGCACTGTTTTGTGCAGTTGACACTCGCGCTATTTTGCGCGTCGCACTGTTTTGTGCAGTTGACACTCGCGCTATTTTGCGCGTCGCACTGTTTTGTGTAGATCACACTCGCGCTATTTTGCGCGTCGCACTCTTTTGTGCTGTTGACACTCGCGCTATTTTGCGCGTCGCACTCTTTTGTGCTGTTGACACTCGCGCTATTTTGCGCGTCGCACTGTTTTGTGCAGTTGACACTCGCCCTATTTCGCGCGTCGCACTATTTTGTGCAGATGACACTCGCACTATTTTACGCGTCGCACGGTTTGGTGCAGATCACACTCGCGCTATTTTGCGCGTCGCACAGTTTTGTGCAGATCACACTCGCGCTATTTTGGGCGTCGCACTCTTTTGTGCTGTTGACACTCGCGCTATTTTGCGCGTCGCACTGTTTTGTGCAGTTGACACTCGCGCTATTTTGCGCGTCGCACTGTTTTGTGCAGTTGACACTCGCGCTATTTTGCGCGTCGCACTGTTTTGTGCAGTTGACACTCGCGCTATTTTGCGCGTCGCACTGTTTCGTGGAGATCACACTCGCGCTATTTTGCGCGTCGCACTCTTTTGTGCAGTTGACACTCGCGCTATTTTGCGCGTCGCACTGTTTTGTGCAGTTGACACTCGTGCTATTTTGCGCGTCGCACTGTTTCGTGCAGATCACACTCGCGCTATTTTGCGCGTCGCACTGTTTTCTGCAGATCACCCTCGCGCTATTTTGCGCGTCGCACTGTTTTGTGCAGTTGACACTCGCGCTATTTTGCGCGTCGCACTGTTTTGTGCAGTTGACACTCGCGCTATTTTGCGCGTCGCACTGTTTTGTGCAGTTGACACTCGCGCTATTTTGCGCGTCGCACTCTTTTGTGCTGTTGACACTCGCGCTATTTTGCGCGTCGCACTGTTTTGTGCAGTTGACACTCGCCCTATTTCGCGCGTGGCACTCTTTTGTGCAGATGACACTCGCACTATTTTGCGCGTCGCACGGTTTTGTGCAGATCACACTCGCGCTATTTTGCGCGTCGCACTGTTTTGTGCAGATCACACTCGCGCTATTTTACGCGTCGCACTGTTTTGTGCAGTTGACACTCGTGCCTTTTTACGGGTCGCACAGTTTTGTGCAGATCACACTCGCGCTATTTTGCGCGTCGCACTGTTTTGTGCAGATCACAGTCGCGCTATTTTGCGCGTCGCATTGTTTTGTGCAGATCACACTCGCACTATTTTGCGCGTCGCACTGGTTTGTGCAGTTGACACTCGCGCTATTTTGCGAGTCGCACTGTTTTGTGCAGTTGACAGTGGCGCTATTTTGCGCATCGCACTGTTTTGTGCTGTTCACACTGGCGCTATTTTGCGCGTCGCACTGTTTTGCGCAGATCACACTCGCACTATTTTGCGCGTCGCACTGTTTTGTGCAGTTGACACTCGCGCTATTTTGCGCGTCGCACTGTTTTGTGGAGATCGCACTCGCGCTATTTTGCGCGTCGCACTCTTTTGTGCAGTTGACAGTCGCGCTATTTTGCGCGTCGCACTCTTTTGTGCAGTTGACACTCGCGCTATTTTGCGCGTCGCACTGTTTCGTGCAGTTTACACTCGCGCTATTTTGCGCGTCGCACTGTTTTGTGGAGATCACACTCGCGCTATTTTGCGCGTCGCACTGTTTTCTGCAGATCACCCTCGCGCTATTTTGCGCGTCGCACTGTTTTGTGCAGTTGACACTCGCGCTATTTTGCGCGTCGCACTGTTTTGTGCAGTTGACACTCGCGCTATTTTGCGCGTCGCACTGTTTTGTGAAGGTCACAGTCGCGCTATTTTGCGCGTCGCACTCTTTTGTGTTGTTGACACTCGCGCTATTTTGCGCGTCGCACTATTTTGTGCAGTTGACACTCGCCCTATTTCGCGCGTGGCACTATTTTGTGCAGATCACACTCGCGCTATTTTGCGCGTCGCACGGTTTTGTGCAGATCACACTCGCGCTATTTTGCGCGTCGCACTGTTTTGTGCAGTTGACACTCGCGCTATTTTGCGCGTCGCACTGTTTTGTGGAGATCACACTCGCGCTATTTTGCGCGTCGCACTCTTTTGTGCAGTTGACACTCGCGCTATTTTGCGCGTCGCACTGTTTTGTGGAGATCACACTCGCGCTATTTTGCGCGTCGCACTCTTTTGTGCAGTTGACACTCGCGCAATTTTTCGCGTCGCACTGTTTTGTGCAGTTGACACTCGTGCCTTTTTGCGGGTCGCACAGTTTTGTGCAGATCACACTCGCGCTATTTTGCGCGTCGCACTCTTTTGTGGAGTTGACACTCGCGCTATTTTGCGCGTCGCACTGTTTTGTGCAGTTGACACTCGCGCTATTTTGCGCGTCGCACTGTTTTGTGCAGTTGACACTCGCGCTATTTTGCGCGTCGCACTGTTTTGTGGAGATCACACTCGCGCTATTTTGCGCGTCGCACTCTTTTGTGCAGTTGACACTCGCGCTATTTTGCGCGTCGCACTGTTTTGTGCAGTTGACACTCGTGCTATTTTGCGCGTCGCACTGTTTCGTGCAGATCACACTCGTGCTATTTTGCGCGTCGCACTGTTTTCTGCAGATCACCCTCGCGCTATTTTGCGCGTCGCACTGTTTTGTGCAGTTGACACTCGCGCTATTTTGCGCGTCGCACTGTTTTGTGCAGTTGACACTCGCGCTATTTTGCGCGTCGCACTGTTTTGTGTAGATCACACTCGCGCTATTTTGCGCGTCGCACTCTTTTGTGCTGTTGACACTCGCGCTATTTTGCGCGTCGCACTGTTTTGTGCAGTTGACACTCGCCCTATTTCGCGCGTGGCACTATTTGGTGCAGATCACACTCGCGCTATTTTGCGCGTCGCACGGTTTTGTGCAGATCACACTCGCGCTATTTTGCGCGTCGCACTGTTTTGTGCAGTTGACACTCGCGCTATTTTGCGCGTCGCACTGTTTTGTGGAGATCACACTCGCGCTATTTTGCGCGTCGCACTCTTTTGTGCAGTTGACACTCGCGCTATTTTGCGCGTCGCACTGTTTTGTGCAGTTGACAGTCCCGCTATTTTGCGCGTCGCACTGTTTTGTGCAGATCACACTCGCGCTATTTTGCGCGTCGCACTCTTTTGTGCAGTTGACACTCGCGCTATTTTGCGCGTCGCACTGTTTTGTGCAGTTGACACTCGTGCTATTTTGCGCGTCGCACTGTTTCGTGCAGATCACACTCGCGCTATTTTGCGCGTCGCACTGTTTTGTGTAGATCACACTCGCGCTATTTTGCGCGTCGCACTCTTTTGTGCTGTTGACACTCGCGCTATTTTGCGCGTCGCACTGTTTTGTGCAGTTGACACTCGCCCTATTTCGCGCGTGGCACTATTTTGTGCAGATGACACTCGCACTATTTTGCGCGTCGCACGGTTTTGTGCAGATCACACTCGCGCTATTTTGCGCGTCGCACAGTTTTGTGCAGATCACACTCGCGCT
Source organism: Camellia granthamiana (assembly GCA_036172215.1). Lineage (NCBI taxonomy): Eukaryota > Viridiplantae > Streptophyta > Magnoliopsida > Ericales > Theaceae > Camellia > Camellia granthamiana. The sequence goes on from JAXFYN010000039.1 coordinate 1,267,767, forward strand.
ATTTTGGGCGTCGCACTCTTTTGTGCTGTTGACACTCGCGCTATTTTGCGCGTCGCACTGTTTTGTGCAGTTGACACTCGCGCTATTTTGCGCGTCGCACTGTTTTGTGCAGTTGACACTCGCGCTATTTTGCGCGTCGCACTGTTTTGTGGAGATCACACTCGCGCTATTTTGCGCGTCGCACTCTTTTGTGCAGTTGACACTCGCGCTATTTTGCGCGTCGCACTGTTTTGTGCAGTTGACACTCGTGCTATTTTGCGCGTCGCACTGTTTCGTGCAGATCACACTCGCGCTATTTTGCGCGTCGCACTGTTTTCTGCAGATCACCCTCGCGCTATTTTGCGCGTCGCACTGTTTTGTGCAGTTGACACTCGCGCTATTTTGCGCGTCGCACTGTTTTGTGCAGTTGACACTCGCGCTATTTTGCGCGTCGCACTGTTTTGTGCAGTTGACACTCGCGCTATTTTGCGCGTCGCACTGTTTTGTGTAGATCACACTCGCGCTATTTTGCGCGTCGCACTCTTTTGTGCTGTTGACACTCGCGCTATTTTGCGCGTCGCACTGTTTTGTGCAGTTGACACTCGCCCTATTTCGCGCGTGGCACTATTTTGTGCAGATGAACCTCGCACTATTTTGCGCGTCGCACGGTTTTGTGCAGATCACACTCGCGCTATTTTGCGCGTCGCACTGTTTTGTGCAGATCACACTCGCGCTATTTTGCGCGTCGCACTGTTCTGTGCAGTTGACACTCGCGCTATTTTGCGCGTCGCACTGTTTTGTGGAGATCACACTCGCGCTATTTTGCGCGTCGCACTCTTTTGTGCAGTTGACACTCGCGCTATTTTGCGCGTCGCACTGTTTTGTGCAGTTGACATTCGTGCCTTTTTGCGGGTCGCACAGTTTTGTGCAGATCACACTCGCGCTATTTTGCGCGTCGCACTGTTTTGTGCAGATCACACTCGCGCTATTTTGCGCGTCGCACTGTTTTGTGCAGATCACACTCGCGCTATTTTGCGCGTCGCACTCTTTTGTGCAGTTGACAGTGGCGCTATTTTGCGCATCGCACTGTTTTGTGCTGTTCACACTGGCGCTATTTTGCGCGTCGCACTGTTTTGCGCAGATCACACTCGCGCTATTTTGCGCATCGCACTGTTTTGTGCAGTTGACACTCGCGCTATTTTGCGCGTCGCACTGTTTTGTGGAGATCGCACTCGCGCTATTTTGCGCGTCGCACTCTTTTGTGCAGTTGACATTCGCGCTATTTTGCGCGTCGCACTCTTTTGTGCAGTTGACACTCGCGCTATTTTGCGCGTCGCACTGTTTTGTGCAGTTTACACTCGCGCTATTTTGCGCGTCGCACTGTTTTGTGGAGATCACACTCGCGCTATTTTGCGCGTCGCACCCTTTTGTGCAGTTGACACTCGCGCTATTTTGCGCGTCGCACTGTTTTGTGCAGTTGACACTCGTGCTATTTTGCGCGTCGCACTGTTTCGTGCAGATCACACTCGCGCTATTTTGCGCGTCGCACTGTTTTCTGCAGATCACCCTCGCGCTATTTTGCGCGTCGCACTGTTTTGTGCAGTTGACACTCGCGCTATTTTGCGCGTCGCACTGTTTTGTGCAGTTGACACTCGCGCTATTTTGCGCGTCGCACTGTTTTGTGTAGATCACACTCGCGCTATTTTGCGCGTCGCACTCTTTTTTGCAGTTGACACTCGCGCTATTTTGCGCGTCGCACTGTTTGGTGCAGTTGACACTCGCGCTATTTTGCGCGTCGCACTGTTTTGCGCTGTTCACACTCGCGCTACTTTCCGTGTCGCACTATTTTGTGCTGTTGACACTCGCGCTATTTTGCGCGTCGCACTATTTTGGGCAGTTCACACTCGCGTTATTCTGCGCGTCGCACAGTTTTACACAAATCACACTCGCGCTATTTTGGGCGTCACACTGTTTTGTGCAGTTGACACTCGCTCTATTTTGCGCCTCGCACTGTTTTGTACAGTTCACACTCGCACTGTTATGTGCTGTTCACACTCGCGCTATTTTGCGCGTCGCACCGTTTTGTGCAGATCACACTCGCGCTATTTTGCGCGTCGCACTGTTTTGTGCAGTTGACACTCGCGCTATTTTCCCATCGCACGGTTTTTTGCTGTTCACACTCGCGCTATTTTCCACGTCCACTGTTTTGTGCAGTTAACACTCGCGCTATTTTGCTCGTCACACTGGCGCTATTTTGCGCGTCGCACTGTTTTGTGCAGTAGACACTCGCGCTATTTTGTGCGTCGCACTGTTTTGTGCAGTTGACACTCGCGCTATTTTGCGCGTCGCACTGTTTTGTGCAGATCACACTCGCGCTATTTTGCGCGTCGCACTGTTTTGTGCAGATCACACTCGCACTATTTTGCGCGTCGCACTGGTTTGTGCAGTTGACACTCGCGCTATTTTGCGAGTCGCACTGTTTTGTGCAGTTGACAGTCGCGCTATTTTACGCATCGCACTGTTTTGTGCTGTTCACACTGGCGCTATTTTGCGCGTCGCACTGTTTTGCGCAGATCACACTCGCGCTATTTTGCGCGTCGCACTGTTTTGTGCAGTTGACACTCGCGCTATTTTGCGCGTCGCACTGTTTTGTGGAGATCACACTCGCGCTATTTTGCGCGTCGCACTCTTTTGTGCAGTTGACACTCGCGCTATTTTGCGCGTCGCACTGTTTTGTGCAGTTGACACTCGTGCCTTTTTGCGGGTCGCACTGTTTTGTGCAGATCACACTCGCGCTATTTTGCGCGTCGCACTCTTTTGTGCAGTTGACACTCGCGCTATTTTGCGCGTCGCACTGTTTTGTGCAGTTGACACTCGCGCTATTTTCCCATCGCACTACTTTGTGCTGTTCACACTCGCGCTATTTTCCACGTCGCACTGTTTTGTGCAGATCACACTCGCGCTATTTTGCGCGTCGCACTGTTTTGTGCAGTTGACACTCGCGCTATTTTGCGCGTCGCACTGTTTTGTGGAGATCACACTCGCGCTATTTTGCGCGTCGCACTCTTTTGTGCAGTTGACACTCGCGCTATTTTGCGCGTCGCACTGTTTTGTGGAGATCACACTCGCGCTATTTTGCGCGTCGCACTCTTTTGTGCAGTTGACACTCGCGCTATTTTGCGCGTCGCACTGTTTTGTGCAGTTGACACTCGTGCTATTTTGCGCGTCGCACTGTTTCGTGCAGATCACACTCGCGCTATTTTGCGCGTCGCACTGTTTTCTGCAGATCACCCTCGCGCTATTTTGCGCGTCGCACTGTTTTGTGCAGTTGACACTCGCGCTATTTTGCGCGTCGCACTGTTTTGTGCAGTTGACACTCGCGCTATTTTGCGCGTCGCACTGTTTTGTGTAGATCACACTCGCGCTATTTTGCGCGTCGCACTCTTTTGTGCTGTTGACACTCGCGCTATTTTGCGCGTCACACTGTTTTGTGCAGTTGACACTCGCCCTATTTCGCGCGTGGCACTATTTTGTGCAGATCACACTCGCGCTATATTGCGCGTCGCACGGTTTTGTGCAGATCACACTCACGCTATTTTGCGCGTCGCACTGTTTTGTGCAGATCACACTCGCGCTATTTTGCGCGTCGTACTGTTTTGTGCAGTTGACACTCGCGCTATTTTGCGCGTCGCACTGTTTTGTGCAGTTGACACTCGCGCTATTTTCCCATCGCACTGCTTTGTGCTGTTCACACTCGCGCTATTTTCCACGTCGCACTGTTTTGTGCAGTTAACACTCGCGCTATTTTGCTCGTCACACTGGCGCTATTTTGCGCGTCGCACTGTTTTGTGCAGTAGACACTCGCGCTATTTTGCGCGTCGCACTGTTTTGTGCAGATCACACTCGCGCTATTTTGCGCGTCGCACTGTTTTGTGCAGATCACAATCGCCCTATTTTGCGCGTCGCACTGGTTTGTGCAGTTGACACTCGCGCTATTTTGCGAGTCGCACTGTTTTGTGCAGTTGACAGTCGCGCTATTTTGCGCATCGCACTGTTTTGTGCTGTTCACACTGGCGCTATTTTGCGCGTCGCACTATTTTGTGCGGTTGACACTCGCGCTACTTTGCGCGTCGCACTGTTTTGTGGAGATCACACTCGCGCTATTTTGCGCGTCGCACTCTTTTGTGCAGTTGACACTCGCGCTATTTTGCGCGTCGCACTCTTTTGTGCAGTTGACACTCGCGCTATTTTGCGCGTCGCACTCTTTTGTGCAGTTCACACTCGCGCTATTTTGCGCGTCGCACTGTTTTGTGGAGATCACACTCGCGCTATTTTGCGCGTCGCACTCTTTTGTGCAGTTGACACTCGCGCTATTTTGCGCGTCGCACTGTTTTGTGCAGTTGACACTCGTGCTATTCTGCGCGTCGCACTGTTTCGTGCAGATCACACACGCTATTTTGCGCGTCGCACTGTTTTCTGCAGATCACCCTTGCGCTATTTTGCGCGTCGCACTGTTTTGTGCAGTTGACACTCGCGCTATTTTGCCCGTCGCACTGTTTTGTGCAGTTGACACTCGCGCTATTTTGCGCGTCGCACTGTTTTGTGTAGATCACACTCGCGCTATTTTGCGCGTCGCACTCTTTTGTGCAGTTGACACTCGCGCTATTTTGCGCATCGCACTGTTTTGTGCAGTTGACACTCGCTCTATTTCGCGCGTGGCACTATTTTGTGCAGATCACACTCGCGCTATTTGGCGCGTCGCACGGTTTTGTGCAGATCACACTCGCGCTATTTTGCGCGTCGCACTGTTTTGTGCAGATCACACTCGCGCTATTTTGCGCGTCGCACTGTTTTGTGGAGATCACACTCACGCTATTTTGCGCGTCGCACTGTTTTGTGGTGATCACACTCGCGCTATTTTGCGCGTCGCACTCTTTTGTGCAGTTGACACTCACGCTATTTTGCGCGTCGCACTGTTTTGTGCAGTTGACACTCGTGCCTTTTTGCGGGTCGCACTGTTTTGTGCAGATCACACTCGCGCTATTTTGCGCGTCGCACTGTTTTGTGCAGATCACGCTCGCGATATTTTGCGCGTCGCACTGTTTTCTGCAGTTGACCCTCGCGATATTTTGCGCGTCGCACTGTTTTGTGCTGTTCACACTCGCGTTACTTTCCGCGTCGCACAATTTTGTGCAGTTGACACTCGCGCTATTTTGCGCCTCGCTCTGTTTTGTACAGTTCACACTCGCGCTATTTTGCGTGTCGCACCGTTTTGTGCAGATCACACTCGCGCTATTTTGCGCGTCGCACTGTTTTGTGCAGATCACACTCGCGCTATTTTGCGCGTCGCACTGTTTTGTGCAGTTGACACTCGCGCTATTTTGCGCGTCGCACTGTTTTGCGCTGTTCACACTCGCGCTACTTTCCGCGTCGCACTATTTTGTGCTGTTGACACTCGCGCTATTTTGCGGGTCTCACCGTTTTGTGCAGTTCGCACTCGCGCTATTTTGCGCGTCGCACCGTTTTGTGCAGATCACACTCGCGCTATTCTGCGCGTCGTACTCTTTTGTGCAGTTGACACTCGCGCTATTTTGCGCGTCGCACTATTTTGGGCAGTTCACACTCGCGTTATTTTGCGCGTCGCACTGTTTTACGCAAATCACACTATTTTGGGCGTCGCATTGTTTTGTGCAGTTGACACTCGCGCTATTTTGCGCCTCGCACTGTTTTGTACAGTTCATACTCGCACTGTTATGTGCTGTTCACACTCGCGCTATTTTGCGCGTCGCACCGTTTTGTGCAGATCACACTCGCGCTATTTTGCGCGTCGCACTGTTTTGTGCAGTTGACACTCGCGCTATTTTCCCATCGCACTGTTTTGTGCTGTTCACACTCGCGCTATTTTCCACGTCCACTGTTTTGTGCAGTTAACACTCGCGCTATTTTGCTCGTCACACTGGCGCTATTTTGCGCGTCGCACTGTTTTGTGCAGTAGACACTCGCGCTATTTTGCGCGTGGCACTGTTTTGTGCAGATCACACTCGCGCTATTTTGCGCGTCGCACTGTTTTGTGCAGATCACAGTCGCACTATTTTGCGCGTCGCACTGGTTTGTGCAGTTGACAGTCGCGCTATTTTGCGAGTCGCACTGTTTTGTGCAGTTGACAGTCGCGCTATTTTGCGCATCGCACTGTTTTGTGCTGTTCACACTGGCGCTATTTTGCGCGTCGCACTGTTTTGCGCAGATCACACTCGCGCTATTTTGCGCGTCGCATTGTTTTGTGCAGTTGACACTCGCGCTATTTTGCGCGTCGCACTGTTTTGTGGAGATCACACTCGCGCTATTTTGCGCGTCGCACTCTTTTGTGTAGTTGACACTCGCGCTATTTTGCGCGTCGCACTGTTTTGTGCAGTTGACACTCGCGCTATTTTGCGCGTCGCACTGTTTTGTGCAGTTGACACTCGCGCTATTTTGCGCGTCGCACTGTTTTGTGGAGATCACACTCGCGCTATTTTGCGCGTCGCACTCTTTTGTGCAGTTGACACTCGCGCTATTTTGCGCGTCGCACTGTTTTGTGCAGTTGACACTCGTGCTATTTTGCGCGTCGCACTGTTTCGTGCAGATCACATGCGCTATTTTGCGCGTCGCACTGTTTTCTGCAGATCACCCTCGCGCTATTTTGCGCGTCGCACGGTTTTGTGCAGATCACACTCGCGCTATTTTGCGCGTCGCACTATTTTGTGCAGATCACACTCGCGCTATTTTGCGCGTCGCACTGTTGTGTGTAGATCACACTCGCGCTATTTTGCGCGTCGCACTCTTTTGTGCAGTTGACACTCGCGCTATTTTGCGCGTCGCACTGTTTTGTGCAGTTGACACTCGCTCTATTTCGCGCGTGGCACTATTTTGTGCAGATCACACTCGCGCTATTTTGCGCGTCGCACGGTTTTGTGCAGATCACACTCGCGCTATTTTGCGCGTCGCACTGTTTTGTGCAGATCACACTCGCGCTATTTTGCGCGTCGCACTGTTTTGTGGAGATCACACTCGCGCTATTTTGCGCGTCGCACTGTTTTGTGGAGATCACACTCGCGCTATTTTGCGCGTCGCACTCTTTTGTGCAGTTGACACTCGCGCTATTTTGCGCGTCGCACTGTTTTGTGCAGTTGACACTCGTGCCTTTTTGCGGGTCGCACTGTTTTGTGCAGATCACACTCGCGCTATTTTGCGCGTCGCACTGTTTTGTGCAGATCACGCTCGCGATATTTTGCGCGTCGCACTGTTTTGTGCAGTTGACACACGCGATATTTTGCGCGTCGCACTGTTTTGTGCTGTTCACACTCGCGTTACTTTCCGCGTCGCACAATTTTGTGCAGTTGACACTCGCGCTATTTGGCGCCTCGCTCTGTTTTGTACAGTTCACACTCGCGCTATTTTGCGAGTCGCACTGTTTTGTGCAGTTGACAGTCGCGCTATTTTGCGCATCGCACTGTTTTGTGCTGTTCACACTGGCGCTATTTTGCGCGTCGCACTGTTTTGCGCAGATCACACTCGCGCTATTTTGCGCGTCGCACTGTTTTCTGCAGTTGACACTCGCGCTATTTTGCGCGTCGCACTGTTTTGTGGAGATCACACTCGCGCTATTTTGCGCGTCGCACTCTTTTGTGCAGTTGACACTCGCGCTATTTTGCGCGTCGCACTGTTTTGTGGAGATCACACTCGCGCTATTTTGCGCGTCGCACTCTTTTGTGCAGTTGACACTCGCGCTATTTTGCGCGTCGCACTGTTTTGTGCAGTTGACACTCGTGCTATTTTGCGGGTCGCACTGTTTCGTGCAGATCACACTCGCGCTATTTTGCGCGTCGCACTGTTTTCTGCAGATCACCCTCGCGCTATTTTGCGCGTCGCACTGTTTTGTGCAGTTGACACTCGCGCTATTTTGCGCGTCGCACTGTTTTGTGCAGTTGACACTCGCGCTATTTTGCGCGTCGCACTGTTTTGTGTAGATCACACTCGCGCTATTTTGCGCGTCGCACTCTTTTGTGCTGTTGACACTCGCGCTATTTTGCGCGTCGCACTGTTTTGTGCAGTTGACACTCGCCCTATTTCGCGCGTGGCACTATTTTGTGCAGATCACACTCGCGCTATTTTGCGCGTCGCACGGTTTTGTGCAGATCACACTCGCGCTATTTTGCGCGTCGCACTGTTTTGTGCGGTTGACACTCGCGCTATTTTGCGCGTCGCACTGTTTTGTGGAGATCACACTCGCGCTATTTTGCGCGTCGCACTCTTTTGTGCAGTTGACACTCGCGCAATTTTTCGCGTCGCACTGTTTTGTGCAGTTGACACTCGTGCCTTTTTGCGGGTCGCACAGTTTTGTGCAGATCACACTCGCGCTATTTTGCGCGTCGCACTCTTTTGTGGAGTTGACACTCGCGCTATTTTACGCGTCGCACTGTTTTGTGCAGTTGACACTCGCGCTATTTTGCGCGTCGCACTGTTTTGTGCAGTTGACACTCGCGCTATTTTGCGCGTCGCACTGTTTTGTGGAGATCACACTTGCGCTATTTTGCGCGTCGCACTGTTTTGTGCAGTTGACACTCGTGCTATTTTGCGCGTCGCACTGTTTCGTGCAGATCACACTCGCGCTATTTTGCGCGTCGCACTGTTTTCTGCGGATCACCCTCGCGCTATTTTGCGCGTCGCACTGTTTTGTGCAGTTGACACTCGCGCTATTTTGCGCGTCGCACTGTTTTGTGCAGTTGACACTCGCGCTATTTTGCGCGTTGCACTGTTTTGTGGAGATCACACTCGCGCTATTTTGCGCGTCGCACTCTTTTGTGCAGTTGACACTCGCGCTATTTTGCGCGTCGCACTGTTTTGTGCAGTTGACACTCGTGCCTTTTTGCGGGTCGCACTGTTTTGTGCAGATCACACTCGCGCTATTTTGCGCGTCGCACTGTTTTGTGCAGATCACGCTCGCGATATTTTGCGCGTCGCACTGTTTTGTGCAGTTGACACTCGCGATATTCTGCGCGTCGCACTGTTTTGTGCTGTTCACACTCGCGTTACTTTCCGCGTCGCACTCTTTTGTGCAGTTGACACTCGCGCAATTTTTCGCGTCGCACTGTTTTGTGCGGTTGACACTCGTGCCTTTTTGCGGGTCGCACAGTTTTGTGCAGATCACACTCGCGCTATTCTGCGCGGCGCACTCTTTTGTGTAGTTGACACTCGCCCTATTTTGCGCGTCGCACTGTTTTGTGCAGTTGACACTCGCGCTATTTTGCGCGTCGCACTGTTTTGTGCAGTTGACACACGCGCTATTTTGCGCGTCGCACTGTTTTGTGGAGATCACACTCGCGCTATTTTGCGCGTCGCACTGTTTCGTGCAGATCACACTCGCGCTATTTTGCGCGTCGCACTGTTTTCTGCAGATCACCCTCGCGCTATTTTGCGCGTCGCACTGTTTTGTGCAGTTGACACTCGCGCTATTTTGCGCGTCGCACTGTTTTGTGTAGATCACACTCGCGCTATTTTGCGCGTCGCACTCTTTTGTGCTGTTGACACTCGCGCTATTTTGCGCGTCGCACTGTTTTGTGCAGTTGACACTCGCCCTATTTCGCGCGTGGCACTATTTTGTGCAGATCACACTCGCGCTATTTTGCGCGTCGCACGGTTTTGTGCAGATCACACTCGCGCTATTTCGCGCGTCGCACTGTTTTGTGCAGATCACACTCGCGCTATTTTGCGCGTCGTACTGTTTTGTGCAGTTGACACTCGCGCTATTTTGCGCGTCGCACTGTTTTGTGGAGATCACACTCGCGCTATTTTGCGCGTCGCACTCTTTTGTGCAGTTGACACTCGCGCAATTTTTCGCGTCGCACTGTTTTGTGCAGTTGACACTCGTGCCTTTTTGCGGGTCGCACAGTTTTGTGCAGATCACACTCGCGCTATTTTGCGCGTCGCACTCTTTTGTGGAGTTGACACTCGCGCTATTTTACGCGTCGCACTGTTTTGTGCAGTTGACACTCGCGCTATTTTGCGCGTCGCACTGTTTTGTGCAGTTGACACTCGCGCTATTTTGCGCGTCGCACTGTTTTGTGGAGATCACACTTGCGCTATTTTGCACGTCGCACTGTTTTGTGCAGTTGACACTCGTGCTATTTTGCGCGTCGCACTGTTTCGTGCAGATCACACTCGCGCTATTTTGCGCGTCGCACTGTTTTCTGCGGATCACCCTCGCGCTATTTTGCGCGTCGCACTGTTTTGTGCAGTTGACACTCGCGCTATTTTGCGCGTCGCACTGTTTTGTGCAGTTGACACTCGCGCTATTTTGCGCGTTGCACTGTTTTGTGGAGATCACACTCGCGCTATTTTGCGCGTCGCACTCTTTTGTGCAGTTGACACTCGCGCTATTTTGCGCGTCGCACTGTTTTGTGCAGTTGACACTCGTGCCTTTTTGCGGGTCGCACTGTTTTGTGCAGATCACACTCGCGCTATTTTGCGCGTCGCACTGTTTTGTGCAGATCACGCTCGCGATATTTTGCGCGTCGCACTGTTTTGTGCAGTTGACACTCGCGATATTTTGCGCGTCGCACTGTTTTGTGCTGTTCACACTCGCGTTACTTTCCGCGTCGCACTCTTTTGTGCAGTTGACACTCGCGCAATTTTTCGCGTCGCACTGTTTTGTGCGGTTGACACTCGTGCCTTTTTGCGGGTCGCACAGTTTTGTGCAGATCACACTCGCGCTATTCTGCGCGGCGCACTCTTTTGTGCAGTTGACACTCGCGCTATTTTGCGCGTCGCACTGTTTTGTACAGTTGACACTCGCGCTATTTTGCGCGTCGCACTGTTTTGTGCAGTTGACACACGCGCTATTTTGCGCGTCGCACTGTTTTGTGGAGATCACACTCGCGCTATTTTGCGCGTCGCACTGTTTCGTGCAGATCACACTCGCGCTATTTTGCGCGTCGCACTGTTTTCTGCAGATCACCCTCGCGCTATTTTGCGCGTCGCACTGTTTTGTGCAGTTGACACTCGCGCTATTTTGCGCGTCGCACTGTTTTGTGTAGATCACACTCGCGCTATTTTGCGCGTCGCACTCTTTTGTGCTGTTGACACTCGCGCTATTTTGCGCGTCGCACTGTTTTGTGCAGTTGACACTCGCCCTATTTCGCGCGTGGCACTATTTTGTGCAGATCACACTCGCGCTATTTTGCGCGTCGCACGGTTTTGTGCAGATCACACTCGCGCTATTTCGCGCGTCGCACTGTTTTGTGCAGATCACACTCGCGCTATTTTGCGCGTCGTACTGTTTTGTGCAGTTGACACTCGCGCTATTTTGCGCGTCGCACTGTTTTGTGGAGATCACACTCGCGCTATTTTGCGCGTCGCACTCTTTTGTGCAGTTGACACTCGCGCAATTTTTCGCGTCGCACTGTTTTGTGCAGTTGACACTCGTGCCTTTTTGCGGGTCGCACAGTTTTGTGCAGATCACACTCGCGCTATTTTGCGCGTCGCACTCTTTTGTGGAGTTGACACTCGCGCTATTTTACGCGTCGCACTGTTTTGTGCAGTTGACACTCGCGCTATTTTGCGCGTCGCACTGTTTTGTGCAGTTGACACTCGCGCTATTTTGCGCGTCGCACTGTTTTGTGGAGATCACACTTGCGCTATTTTGCGCGTCGCACTGTTTTGTGCAGTTGACACTCGTGCTATTTTGCGCGTCGCACTGTTTCGTGCAGATCACACTCGCGCTATTTTGCGCGTCGCACTGTTTTCTGCGGATCACCCTCGCGCTATTTTGCGCGTCGCACTGTTTTGTACAGTTGACACTCGCGCTATTTTGCGCGTCGCACTGTTTTGTGCAGTTGACACTCGCGCTATTTTGCGCGTTGCACTGTTTTGTGGAGATCACACTCGCGCTATTTTGCGCGTCGCACTCTTTTGTGCAGTTGACACTCGCGCTATTTTGCGCGTCGCACTGTTTTGTGCAGTTGACACTCGTGCCTTTTTGCGGGTCGCACTGTTTTGTGCAGATCACACTCGCGCTATTTTGCGCGTCGCACTGTTTTGTGCAGATCACGCTCGCGATATTTTGCGCGTCGCACTGTTTTGTGCAGTTGACACTCGCGATATTTTGCGCGTCGCACTGTTTTGTGCTGTTCACACTCGCGTTACTTTCCGCGTCGCACTCTTTTGTGCAGTTGACACTCGCGCAATTTTTCGCGTCGCACTGTTTTGTGCAGTTGACACTCGTGCCTTTTTGCGGGTCGCACAGTTTTGTGCAGATCACACTCGCGCTATTCTGCGCGGCGCACTCTTTTGTGGAGTTGACACTCGCGCTATTTTGCGCGTCGCACTGTTTTGTGCAGTTGACACTCGCGCTATTTTGCGCGTCGCACTGTTTTGTGCAGTTGACACACGCGCTATTTTGCGCGTCGCACTGTTTTGTGGAGATCACACTCGCGCTATTTTGCGCGTCGCACTGTTTCGTGCAGATCACACTCGCGCTATTTTGCGCGTCGCACTGTTTTCTGCAGATCACCCTCGCGCTATTTTGCGCGTCGCACTGTTTTGTGCAGTTGACACTCGCGCTATTTTGCGCGTCGTACTGTTTTGTGTAGATCACACTCGCGCTATTTTGCGCGTCGCACTCTTTTGTGCTGTTGACACTCGCGCTATTTTGCGCGTCGCACTGTTTTGTGCAGTTGACACTCGCCCTATTTCGCGCGTGGCACTATTTTGTGCAGATCAAACTCGCGCTATTTTGCGCGTCGCACGGTTTTGTGCAGATCACACTCGCGCTATTTCGCGCGTCGCACTGTTTTGTGCAGATCACACTCGCGCTATTTTGCGCGTCGTACTGTTTTGTGCAGTTGACACTCGCGCTATTTTGCGCGTCGCACTGTTTTGTGGAGATCACACTCGCGCTATTTTGCGCGTCGCACTCTTTTGTGCAGTTGACACTCGCGCTATTTTGCGCGTCGCACTGTTTTGTGCAGTTAACACTCGCGCTATTTTGCTCGTCACACTGGCGCTATTTTGCGCGTCGCACTGTTTTGTGCAGTAGACACTCGCGCTATTTTGCCCGTCGCACTGTTTTGTGCAGATCGCACTCGCGCTATTTTGCGCGTCGCACTGTTTTGTGCAGATCACAATCGCCCTATTTTGCGCGTCGCACTGGTTTGTGCAGTTGACACTCGCGCTATTTTGCGGGTCGCACTGTTTTGTGCAGTTGACAGTCGCGCTATTTTGCGCATCGCACTGTTTTGTGCTGTTCACACTGGCGCTATTTTGCGCGTCGCACTGTTTTGCGCAGATCACACTCGCGCTATTTTGCGCGTCGCACTGTTTTGTGCGGTTGACACTCGCGCTATTTTGCGCGTCGCACTGTTTTGTGGAGATCACACTCGCGCTATTTTGCGCGTCGCACTCTTTTGTGCAGTTGACACTCGCGCTATTTTGCGCGTCGCACTGTTTTGTGCGGTTGACACTCGCGCTATGTTGCGCGTCGCACTGTTTTGTGGAGATCACACTCGCGCTATTTTGCGCGTCGCACTCTTTTGTGCAGTTGACACTCGCGCAATTTTTCGCGTCGCACTGTTTTGTGCAGTTGACACTCGTGCCTTTTTGCGGGTCGCACAGTTTTGTGCAGATCACACTCGCGCTATTTTGCGCGTCGCACTCTTTTGTGGAGTTGACACTCGCGCTATTTTACGCGTCGCACTGTTTTGTGCAGTTGACACTCGCGCTATTTTGCGCGTCGCACTGTTTTGTGCAGTTGACACTCGCGCTATTTTGCGCGTCGCACTGTTTTGTGGAGATCACACTGGCGCTATTTTGCGCGTCGCACTGTTTTGTGCAGTTGACACTCGTGCTATTTTGCGCGTCGCACTGTTTCGTGCAGATCACACTCGCGCTATTTTGCGCGTCGCACTGTTTTCTGCAGATCACCCTCGCGCTATTTTGCGCGTCGCACTGTTTTGTGCAGTTGACACTCGCGCTATTTTGCGCGTCGCACTGTTTTGTGCAGTTGACACTCGCGCTATTTTGCGCGTTGCACTGTTTTGTGGAGATCACACTCGCGCTATTTTGCGCGTCGCACACTTTTGTGCAGTTGACACTCGCGCTATTTTGCGCGTCGCACTGTTTTGTGCAGTTGACACTCGTGCCTTTTTGCGGGTCGCACTGTTTTGTGCAGATCACACTCGCGCTATTTTGCGCGTCGCACTGTTTTGTGCAGATCACGCTCGCGATATTTTGCGCGTCGCACTGTTTTGTGCAGTTGACACTCGCGATATTTTGCGCGTCGCACTGTTTTGTGCTGTTCACACTCGCGTTACTTTCCGCGTCGCACTCTTTTGTGCAGTTGACACTCGCGTAATTTTTCGCGTCGCACTGTTTTGTGCAGTTGACACTCGTGCCTTTTTGCGGGTCGCACAGTTTTGTGCAGATCACACTCGCGCTATTCTGCGCGGCGCACTCTTTTGTGTAGTTGACACTCGCGCTATTTTGCGCGTCGCACTGTTTTGTGCAGTTGACACTCGCGCTATTTTGCGCGTCGCACTGTTTTGTGCAGTTGACACACGCGCTATTTTGCGCGTCGCACTGTTTTGTGGAGATCACACTCGCGCTATTTTGCGCGTCGCACTGTTTCGTGCAGATCACACTCGCGCTATTTTGCGCGTCGCACTGTTTTCTGCAGATCACCCTCGCGCTATTTTGCGCGTCGCACTGTTTTGTGCAGTTGACACTCGCGCTATTTTGCGCGTCGCACTGTTTTGTGTAGATCACACTCGCGCTATTTTGCGCGTCGCACTCTTTTGTGCTGTTGACACTCGCGCTATTTTGCGCGTCGCACTGTTTTGTGCAGTTGACACTCGCCCTATTTCGCGCGTGGCACTATTTTGTGCAGATCACACTCGCGCTATTTTGCGCGTCGCACGGTTTTGTGCAGATCACACTCGCGCTATTTCGCGCGTCGCACTGTTTTGTGCAGATCACACTCGCGCTATTTCGCGCGTCGCACTGTTTTGTGCAGATCACACTCGCGCTATTTTGCGCGTCGCACTGTTTTGTGGAGATCACACTTGCGCTATTTTGCGCGTCGCACTCTTTTGTGCAGTTGACACTCGCGCTATTTTGCGCGTCGCACTGTTTTCTGCAGTTGACACTCGCGCTATTTTCCCATCGCACTGCTTTGTGCTGTTCACACTCGCGCTATTTTCCACGTCGCACTGTTTTGTGCAGTTAACACTCGCGCTATTTTGCTCGTCACACTGGCGCTATTTTGCGCGTCGCACTATTTTGTGCAGTAGACACTCGCGCTATTTTGCGCGTCGCACTGTTTTGTGCAGATCGCACTCGCGCTATTTTGCGCGTCGCACTGTTTTGTGCAGATCCCAATCGCCCTATTTTGCGCGTCGCACTGGTTTGTGCAGTTGACACTCGCGCTATTTTGCGGGTCGCACTGTTTTGTGCAGTTGACAGTCGCGCTATTTTGCGCATCGCACTGTTTTGTGCTGTTCACACTGGCGCTATTTTGCGCGTCGCACTGTTTTGCGCAGATCACACTCGCGCTATTTTGCGCGTCGCACTGTTTTGTGCGGTTGACACTCGCGCTATTTTGCGCGTCGCACTGTTTTGTGGAGATCACACTCGCGCTATTTTGCGCGTCGCACTCTTTTGTGCAGTTGACACTCGCGCTATTTTGCGCGTCGCACTCTTTTGTGCAGTTCACACTCGCGCTATTTTGCGCGTCGCACTGTTTTGTGGAGATCACACTCGCGCTATTTTGCGCGTCGCACTGTTTTGTGCAGTTGACACTCGCGCTATTTTGCGCGTCGCACTGTTTTGTGCAGTTGACACTCGTGCTATTTTGCGCGTCGCACTGTTTCGTGCAGATCACACGCGCTATTTTGCGCGTCGCACTGTTTTCTGCAGATCACCCTCGCGCTATTTTGCGCGTCGCACTGTTTTGTGCAGTTGACACTCGCGCTATTTTGCCCGTCGCACTGTTTTGTGCAGTTGACACTCGCGCTATTTTGCGCGTCGCACTGTTTTGTGGAGATCACACTCGCGCTATTTTGCGCGTCGCACTCTTTTGTGCAGTTGACACTCGCGCTATTTTGCGCGTCGCACTGTTTTGTGCAGTTGACACTCGCGCTATTTTCCCATCGCACTGCTTTGTGCTGTTCACACTCGCGCTATTTTCCACGTCGCACTGTTTTGTGCAGTTAACACTCGCGCTATTTTGCTCGTCACACTGGCGCTATTTTGCGCGTCGCACTGTTTTGTGCAGTAGACACTCGCGCTATTTTGCCCGTCGCACTGTTTTGTGCAGATCGCACTCGCGCTATTTTGCGCGTCGCACTGTTTTGTGCAGATCACAATCGCCCTATTTTGCGCGTCGCACTGGTTTGTGCAGTTGACACTCGCGCTATTTTGCGGGTCGCACTGTTTTGTGCAGTTGACAGTCGCGCTATTTTGCGCATCGCACTGTTTTGTGCTGTTCACACTGGCGCTATTTTGCGCGTCGCACTGTTTTGCGCAGATCACACTCGCGCTATTTTGCGCGTCGCACTGTTTTGTGCGGTTGACACTCGCGCTATTTTGCGCGTCGCACTGTTTTGTGGAGATCACACTCGCGCTATTTTGCGCGTCGCACTCTTTTGTGCAGTTGACACTCGCGCTATTTTGCGCGTCGCACTGTTTTGTGCGGTTGACACTCGCGCTATTTTGCGCGTCGCACTGTTTTGTGGAGATCACACTCGCGCTATTTTGCGCATCGCACTCTTTTGTGCAGTTGACACTCGCGCAATTTTTCGCGTCGCACTGTTTTGTGCAGTTGACACTCGTGCCTTTTTGCGGGTCGCACAGTTTTGTGCAGATCACACTCGCGCTATTTTGCGCGTCGCACTCTTTTGCGGAGTTGACACTCGCGCTATTTTACGCGTCGCACTGTTTTGTGCAGTTGACACTTGCGCTATTTTGCGCGTCGCACTGTTTTGTGCAGTTGACACTCGCGCTATTTTGCGCGTCGCACTGTTTTGTGCAGTTGACACTCGCGCTATTTTGCGCGTCGCACTGTTTTGTGGAGATCACACTTGCGCTATTTTGCGCGTCGCACTGTTTTGTGCAGTTGACACTCGTGCTATTTTGCGCGTCGCACTGTTTCGTGCAGATCACACTCGCGCTATTTTGCGCGTCGCACTGTTTTCTGCAGATCACCCTCGCGCTATTTTGCGCGTCGCACTGTTTTGTGCAGTTGACACTCGCGCTATTTTGCGCGTTGCACTGTTTTGTGGAGATCACACTCGCGCTATTTTGCGCGTCGCACTCTTTTGTGGAGATCACACTCGCGCTATTTTGCGCGTCGCACTCTTTTGTGCAGTTGACACTCGCGCTATTTTGCGCGTCGCACTGTTTTGTGCAGTTGACACTCGTGCCTTTTTGCGGGTCGCACTGTTTTGTGCAGATCACACTCGCGCTATTTTGCGCGTCGCACTGTTTTGTGCAGATCACGCTCGCGATATTTTGCGCGTCGCACTGTTTTGTGCAGTTGACACTCGCGATATTTTGCGCGTCGCACTGTTTTGTGCTGTTCACACTCGCGTTACTTTCCGCGTCGCACTCTTTTGTGCAGTTGACACTCGCGTAATTTTTCGCGTCGCACTGTTTTGTGCAGTTGACACTCGTGCCTTTTTGCGGGTCGCACAGTTTTGTGCAGATCACACTCGCGCTATTCTGCGCGGCGCACTCTTTTGTGTAGTTGACACTCGCGCTATTTTGCGCGTCGCACTGTTTTGTGCAGTTGACACTCGCGCTATTTTGCGCGTCGCACTGTTTTGTGCAGTTGACACACGCGCTATTTTGCGCGTCGCACTGTTTTGTGGAGATCACACTCGCGCTATTTTGCGCGTCGCACTGTTTCGTGCAGATCACACTCGCGCTATTTTGCGCGTCGCACTGTTTTCTGCAGATCACCCTCGCGCTATTTTGCGCGTCGCACTGTTTTGTGCAGTTGACACTCGCGCTATTTTGCGCGTCGCACTGTTTTGTGTAGATCACACTCGCGCTATTTTGCGCGTCGCACTCTTTTGTGCTGTTGACACTCGCGCTATTTTGCGCGTCGCACTGTTTTGTGCAGTTGACACTCGCCCTATTTCGCGCGTGGCACTATTTTGTGCAGATCACACTCGCGCTATTTTGCGCGTCGCACGGTTTTGTGCAGATCACACTCGCGCTATTTCGCGCGTCGCACTGTTTTGTGCAGATCACACTCGCGCTATTTTGCGCGTCGTACTGTTTTGTGCAGTTGACACTCGCGCTATTTTGCGCGTCGCACTGTTTTGTGGAGATCACACTCGCGCTATTTTGCGCGTCGCACTCTTTTGTGCAGTTGACACTCGCGCTATTTTGCGCGTCGCACTGTTTTGTGCAGTTGACACTCGCGCTATTTTCCCATCGCACTGCTTTGTGCTGTTCACACTCGCGCTATTTTCCACGTCGCACTGTTTTGTGCAGTTAACACTCGCGCTATTTTGCTCGTCACACTGGCGCTATTTTGCGCGTCGCACTGTTTTGTGCAGTAGACACTCGCGCTATTTTGCCCGTCGCACTGTTTTGTGCAGATCGCACTCGCGCTATTTTGCGCGTCGCACTGTTTTGTGCAGATCCCAATCGCCCTATTTTGCGCGTCGCACTGGTTTGTGCAGTTGACACTCGCGCTATTTTGCGGGTCGCACTGTTTTGTGCAGTTGACAGTCGCGCTATTTTGCGCATCGCACTGTTTTGTGCTGTTCACACTGGCGCTATTTTGCGCGTCGCACTGTTTTGCGCAGATCACACTCGCGCTATTTTGCGCGTCGCACTGTTTTGTGCGGTTGACACTCGCGCTATTTTGCGCGTCGCACTGTTTTGTGGAGATCACACTCGCGCTATTTTGCGCGTCGCACTCTTTTGTGCAGTTGACACTCGCGCTATTTTGCGCGTCGCACTGTTTTGTGCGGTTGACACTCGCGCTATTTTGCGCGTCGCACTGTTTTGTGGAGATCACACTCGCGCTATTTTGCGCGTCGCACTCTTTTGTGCAGTTGACACTCGCGCAATTTTTCGCGTCGCACTGTTTTGTGCAGTTGACACTCGTGCCTTTTTGCGGGGCGCACAGTTTTGTGCAGATCACACTCGCGCTATTTTGCGCGTCGCACTCTTTTGTGGAGTTGACACTCGCGCTATTTTACGCGTCGCACTGTTTTGTGCAGTTGACACTCGCGCTATTTTGCGCGTCGCACTGTTTTGTGCAGTTGACACTCGCGCTATTTTGCGCGTCGCACTGTTTTGTGGAGATCACACTTGCGCTATTTTGCGCGTCGCACTGTTTTGTGCAGTTGACACTCGTGCTATTTTGCGCGTCGCACTGTTTCGTGCAGATCACACTCGCGCTATTTTGCGCGTCGCACTGTTTTCTGCAGATCACCCTCGCGCTATTTTGCGCGTCGCACTGTTTTGTGCAGTTGACACTCGCGCTATTTTGCGCGTCGCACTGTTTTGTGCAGTTGACACTCGCGCTATTTTGCGCGTTGCACTGTTTTGTGGAGATCACACTCGCGCTATTTTGCGCGTCGCACTCTTTTGTGCAGTTGACACTCGCGCTATTTTGCGCGTCGCACTGTTTTGTGCAGTTGACACTCGTGCCTTTTTGCGGGTCGCACTGTTTTGTGCAGATCACACTCGCGCTATTTTGCGCGTCGCACTGTTTTGTGCAGATCACGCTCGCGATATTTTGCGCGTCGCACTGTTTTGTGCAGTTGACACTCGCGATATTTTGCGCGTCGCACTGTTTTGTGCTGTTCACACTCGCGTTACTTTCCGCGTCGCACTCTTTTGTGCAGTTGACACTCGCGTAATTTTTCGCGTCGCACTGTTTTGTGCAGTTGACACTCGTGCCTTTTTGCGGGTCGCACAGTTTTGTGCAGATCACACTCGCGCTATTCTGCGCGGCGCACTCTTTTGTGTAGTTGACACTCGCGCTATTTTGCGCGTCGCACTGTTTTGTGCAGTTGACACTCGCGCTATTTTGCGCGTCGCACTGTTTTGTGCAGTTGACACACGCGCTATTTTGCGCGTCGCACTGTTTTGTGGAGATCACACTCGCGCTATTTTGCGCGTCGCACTGTTTCGTGCAGATCACACTCGCGCTATTTTGCGCGTCGCACTGTTTTCTGCAGATCACCCTCGCGCTATTTTGCGCGTCGCACTGTTTTGTGCAGTTGACACTCGCGCTATTTTGCGCGTCGCACTGTTTTGTGTAGATCACACTCGCGCTATTTTGCGCGTCGCACTCTTTTGTGCTGTTGACACTCGCGCTATTTTGCGCGTCGCACTGTTTTGTGCAGTTGACACTCGCCCTATTTCGCGCGTGGCACTCTTTTGTGCAGATCACACTCGCGCTATTTTGCGCGTCGCACGGTTTTGTGCAGATCACACTCGCGCTATTTCGCGCGTCGCACTGTTTTGTGCAGATCACACTCGCGCTATTTTGCGCGTCGTACTGTTTTGTGCAGTTGACACTCGCGCTATTTTGCGCGTCGCACTGTTTTGTGGAGATCACACTCGCGCTATTTTGCGCGTCGCACTCTTTTGTGCAGTTGACACTCGCGCTATTTTGCGCGTCGCACTGTTTTCTGCAGTTGACACTCGCGCTATTTTCCCATCGCACTGCTTTGTGCTGTTCACACTCGCGCTATTTTCCACGTCGCACTGTTTTGTGCAGTTAACACTCGCGCTATTTTGCTCGTCACACTGGCGCTATTTTGCGCGTCGCACTGTTTTGTGCAGTAGACACTCGCGCTATTTTGCGCGTCGCACTGTTTTGTGCAGATCGCACTCGCGCTATTTTGCGCGTCGCACTGTTTTGTGCAGATCCCAATCGCCCTATTTTGCGCGTCGCACTGGTTTGTGCAGTTGACACTCGCGCTATTTTGCGGGTCGCACTGTTTTGTGCAGTTGACAGTCGCGCTATTTTGCGCATCGCACTGTTTTGTGCTGTTCACACTGGCGCTATTTTGCGCGTCGCACTGTTTTGCGCAGATCACACTCGCGCTATTTTGCGCGTCGCACTGTTTTGTGCGGTTGACACTCGCGCTATTTTGCGCGTCGCACTGTTTTGTGGAGATCACACTCGCGCTATTTTGCGCGTCGCACTCTTTTGTGCAGTTGACACTCGCGCTATTTTGCGCGTCGCACTCTTTTGTGCAGTTCACACTCGCGCTATTTTGCGCGTCGCACTGTTTTGTGGAGATCACACTCGCGCTATTTTGCGCGTCGCACTCTTTTGTGCAGTTGACACTCGCGCTATTTTGCGCGTCGCACTGTTTTGTGCAGTTGACACTCGTGCTATTTTGCGCGTCGCACTGTTTCGTGCAGATCACACGCGCTATTTTGCGCGTCGCACTGTTTTCTGCAGATCACCCTCGCGCTATTTTGCGCGTCGCACTGTTTTGTGCAGTTGACACTCGCGCTATTTTGCCCGTCGCACTGTTTTGTGCAGTTGACACTCGCGCTATTTTGCGCGTCGCACTGTTTTGTGTAGATCACACTCGCGCTATTTTGCGCGTCGCACTCTTTTGTGCAGTTGACACTCGCGCTATTTTGCGCGTCGCACTGTTTTGTACAGTTGACACTCGCTCTATTTCGCGCGTGGCACTATTTTGTGCAGATCACACTCGCGTTATTTTGCGCGTCGCACGGTTTTGTGCAGATCACACTCGCGCTATTTTGCGCGTCGCACTGTTTTGTGCAGATCACACTCGCGCTATTTTGCGCGTCGCACTGTTTTGTGGAGATCACACTCGCGCTATTTTGCGCGTCGCACTGTTTTGTGTAGATCACACTCGCGCTATTTTGCGCGTCGCACTCTTTTGTGCAGTTGACACTCGCGCTATTTTGCGCGTCGCACTGTTTTGTGCAGTTGACACTCGTGCCTTTTTGCGGGTCGCACTGTTTTGTGCAGATCACACTCGCGCTATTTTGCGCGTCACACTGTTTTGTGCAGATCACGCTCGCGATATTTTGCGCGTCGCACTGTTTTGTGCAGTTGACACTCGCGATATTTTGCGCGTCGCACTGTTTTGTGCTGTTCACACTCGCGTTACTTTCCGCGTCGCACAATTTTGTGCAGTTGACACTCGCGCTATTTGCGCCTCGCTCTGTTTTGTACAGTTCACACTCGCGCTATTTTGCGTGTCGCACCGTTTTGTGCAGATCACACTCGCGCTATTTTGCGCGTCGCACTGTTTTGTGCAGATCACACTCGCGCTATTTTGCGCGTCGCACTGTTTTGTGAAGTTGACACTCGCGCTATTTTGCGCGTCGCACTGTTTTGCGCTGTTCACACTCGCGCTACTTTCCGCGTCGCACTATTTTGTGCTGTTGACACTCGCGCTATTTTGCGGGTCGCACCGTTTTGTGCAGTTCGCACTCGCGCTATTTTGCGCGTCGCACCGTTTTGTGCAGATCACACTCGCGCTATTCTGCGCGTCGCACTCTTTTGTGCAGTTGACACTCGCGCTATTTTGCGCGTCGCACTATTTTGGGCAGTTCACACTCGCGTTATTTTGCGCGTCGCACTGTTTTACGCAAATCACACTCGCGCTATTTTGGGCGTCGCACTGTTTTGTGCAGTTGACACTCGCGCTATTTTGCGCCTCGCACTGTTTTGTACAGTTCATACTCGCACTGTTATGTGCTGTTCACACTCGCGCTATTTTGCGCGTCGCACCGTTTTGTGCAGATCACACTCGCGCTATTTTGCGCGTCGCACTGTTTTGTGCAGTTGACACTCGAGCCATTTTCCCATCGCACTGTTTTGTGCTGTTCACACTCGCGCTATTTTCCACGTCCACTGTTTTGTGCAGTTAACACTCGCGCTATTTTGCTCGTCACACTGGCGCTATTTTGCGCGTCGCACTGTTTTGTGCAGTAGACACTCGCGCTATTTTGCGCGTCGCACTGTTTTGTGCAGATCACACTCGCGCTATTTTGCGCGTCGCACTGTTTTGTGCAGATCACACTCGCACTATTTTGCGCGTCGCACTGGTTTGTGCAGTTGACACTCGCGCTATTTTGCGAGTCGCACTGTTTTGTGCAGTTGACAGTCACGCTATTTTGCGCATCGCACTGTTTTGTGCTGTTCACACTGGCGCTATTTTGCGCGTCGCACTGTTTTGCGCAGATCACACTCGCGCTATTTTGCGCGTCGCACTGTTTTGTGCAGATCACACTCGCGCTATTTTGCGCGTCGCACTGTTTTGTGGAGATCACACTCGCGCTATTTTGCGCGTCGCACTCTTTTGTGTAGTTGACACTCGCGCTATTTTGCGCGTCGCACTGTTTTGTGCAGTTGACACTCGCGCTATTTTGCGCGTCGCACTGTTTTGTGCAGTTGACATTCGCGCTATTTTGCGCGTCGCACTGTTTTGTGGAGATCACACTCGCGCTATTTTGCGCGTCGCACTCTTTTGTGCAGTTGACACTCGCGCTATTTTGCGCGTCGCACTGTTTTGTGCAGTTGACACTCGTGCTATTTTGCGCGTCGCACTGTTTCGTGCAGATCACACTCGCGCTATTTTGCGCGTCGCACTGTTTTCTGCAGATCACCCTCGCGCTATTTTGCGCGTCGCACTGTTTTGTGCAGTTGACACTCGCGCTATTTTGCGCGTCGCACTGTTTTGTGGAGATCACACTCGCGCTATTTTGCGCGTCGCACTCTTTTGTGCAGTTGACACTCGCGCTATTTTGCGCGTCGCACTGTTTTGTGCAGTTGACACTCGGGCTATTTTGCGCGTCGCACTGTTTCGTGCAGATCACACTCGCGCTATTTTGCGCGTCGCACTGTTTTCTGCAGATCACCCTCGCGCTATTTTGCGCGTCGCACTGTTTTGTGCAGTTGACACTCGCGCTATTTTGCGCGTCGCACTGTTTTGTGCAGTTGACACTCGCGCTATTTTGCGCGTCGCACTGTTTTGTGGAGATCACACTCGCGCTATTTTGCGCGTCGCACTCTTTTGTGCAGTTGACACTCGCGCTATTTTGCGCGTCGCACTGTTTTGTGCAGTTGACACTCGTGCTATTTTGCGCGTCGCACTGTTTCGTGCAGATCACACTCGCGCTATTTTGCGCGTCGCACTGTTTTCTGCAGATCACCCTCGCGCTATTTTGCGCGTCGCACTGTTTTGTGCAGTTGACACTCGCGCTATTTTGCGCGTCGCACTGTTTTGTGCAGTTGACAGTCGCGCTATTTTGCGCGTCGCACTGTTTTGTGGAGATCACACTCGCGCTATTTTGCGCGTCGCACTCTTTTGTGCAGTTGACACTCGCGCTATTTTGCGCGTCGCACTGTTTTGTGCAGTTGACACTCGTGCTA
Source organism: Camellia granthamiana (assembly GCA_036172215.1). NCBI lineage: Eukaryota > Viridiplantae > Streptophyta > Magnoliopsida > Ericales > Theaceae > Camellia > Camellia granthamiana. Next base: position 1,292,173 of record JAXFYN010000039.1, read on the forward strand.
TTTTGCGCGTCGCACTGTTTCGTGCAGATCACACTCGCGCTATTTTGCGCGTCGCACTGTTTTCTGCAGATCACCCTCGCGCTATTTTGCGCGTCGCACTGTTTTGTGCAGTTGACACTCGCCCTATTTCGCGCGTGGCACTATTTTGTGCAGATCACACTCGCGCTATTTTGCGCGTCGCACGGTTTTGTGCAGATCACACTCGAGCTATTTTGCGCGTCGCACTGTTTTGTGCAGTTGACACTCGCGCTATTTTGCGCGTCGCACTCTTTTGTGCAGTTGACACTCGCGCAATTTTTCGCGTCGCACTGTTTTGTGCAGTTGACACTCGTGCCTTTTTGCGGGTCGCACAGTTTTGTGCAGATCACACTCGCGCTATTTTGCGCGTCGCACTCTTTTGTGTAGTTGACACTCGCGCTATTTTGCGCGTCGCACTGTTTTGTGCAGTTGACACTCGCGCTATTTTGCGCGTCGCACTGTTTTGTGCAGTTGACACTCGCGCTATTTTGCGCGTCGCACTGTTTTGTGGAGATCACACTCGCGCTATTTTGCGCGTCGCACTCTTTTGTGCAGTTGACACTCGCGCTATTTTGCGCGTCGCACTGTTTTGTGCAGTTGACACTCGTGCTATTTTGCGCGTCGCACTGTTTCGTGCAGATCACACTCGCGCTATTTTGCGCGTCGCACTGTTTTCTGCAGATCACCCTCGCGCTATTTTGCGCGTCGCACTGTTTTGTGCAGTTGACACTCGCGCTATTTTGCGCGTCGCACATTTTTGTGCAGTTGACACTCGCGCTATTTTGCGCGTCGCACTGTTTTGTGGAGATCACACTCGCGCTATTTTGCGCGTCGCACTCTTTTGTGCAGTTGACACTCGCGCTATTTTGCGCGTCGCACTGTTTTGTGCAGTTGACACTCGTGCTATTTTGTGCGTCGCACTGTTTCGTGCAGATCACACTCGCGCTATTTTGCGCGTCGCACTGTTTTCTGCAGATCACCCTCGCGCTATTTTGCGCGTCGCACTGTTTTGTGCAGTTGACACTCGCGCTATTTTGCGCGTCGCACTGTTTTGTGCAGTTGACACTCGCGCTATTTTGCGCGTCGCACTCTTTTGTGCAGTTGACACTCGCGCTATTTTGCGCGTCGCACTGTTTTGTGCAGTTGACACTCGTGCTATTTTGCGCGTCGCACTGTTTCGTGCAGATCACACTCGCGCTATTTTGCGCGTCGCACTGTTTTCTGCAGATCACCCTCGCGCTATTTTGCGCGTCGCACTGTTTTGTGCAGTTGACACTCGCGCTATTTTGCGCGTCGCACTGTTTTGTGCAGTTGACACTCGCGCTATTTTCCGCGTCGCACTGTTTTGTGTAGATCACACTCGCGCTATTTTGCGCGTCGCACTCTTTTGTGCAGTTGACACTTGCGCTATTTTGCGCGTCGCACTGTTTTGTGCAGTTGACACTCGCTCTATTTCGCGCGTGGCACTATTCTGTGCAGATCACACTCGCGTTATTTTGCGCGTCGCACGGTTTTGTGCAGATCACACTCGCGCTATTTTGCGCGTCGCACTGTTTTGTGCAGATCACACTCGCGCTATTTTGCGCGTCGCACTGTTTTGTGGAGATCACACTCGCGCTATTTTGCGCGTCGCACTGTTTTGTGGAGATCACACTCGCGCTATTTTGCGCGTCGCACTGTTTTGTGCAGTTGACACTCGCGCTATTTTGCGCGTCGCACTGTTTTGTGCAGTTGACACTCGCGCTATTTTGCGCGTCGCACTGTTTTGTGGAGATCACACTCGCGCTATTTTGCGCGTCGCACTCTTTTGTGCAGTTGACACTCGCGCTATTTTGCGCGTCGCACTGTTTTGTGCAGTTGACACTCGTGCTATTTTGCGCGTCGCACTGTTTCGTGCAGATCACACTCGCGCTATTTTGCGCGTCGCACTGTTTTCTGCAGATCACCCTCGCGCTATTTTGCGCGTCGCACTGTTTTGTGCAGTTGACACTCGCGCTATTTTGCGCGTCGCACTGTTTTGTGCAGTTGACAGTCGCGCTATTTTGCGCGTCGCACTGTTTTGTGGAGATCACACTCGCGCTATTTTGCGCGTCGCACTCTTTTGTGCAGTTGACACTCGCGCTATTTTGCGCGTCGCACTGTTTTGTGCAGTTGACACTCGTGCTATTTTGCGCGTCGCACTGTTTCGTGCAGATCACACTCGCGCTATTTTGCGCGTCGCACTGTTTTCTGCAGATCACCCTCGCGCTATTTTGCGCGTCGCACTGTTTTGTGCAGTTGACACTCGCCCTATTTCGCGCGTGGCACTATTTTGTGCAGATCACACTCGCGCTATTTTGCGCGTCGCACGGTTTTGTGCAGATCACACTCGAGCTATTTTGCGCGTCGCACTGTTTTGTGCAGTTGACACTCGCGCTATTTTGCGCGTCGCACTCTTTTGTGCAGTTGACACTCGCGCAATTTTTCGCGTCGCACTGTTTTGTGCAGTTGACACTCGTGCCTTTTTGCGGGTCGCACAGTTTTGTGCAGATCACACTCGCGCTATTTTGCGCGTCGCACTCTTTTGTGTAGTTGACACTCGCGCTATTTTGCGCGTCGCACTGTTTTGTGCAGTTGACACTCGCGCTATTTTGCGCGTCGCACTGTTTTGTGCAGTTGACACTCGCGCTATTTTGCGCGTCGCACTGTTTTGTGGAGATCACACTCGCGCTATTTTGCGCGTCGCACTCTTTTGTGCAGTTGACACTCGCGCTATTTTGCGCGTCGCACTGTTTTGTGCAGTTGACACTCGTGCTATTTTGCGCGTCGCACTGTTTCGTGCAGATCACACTCGCGCTATTTTGCGCGTCGCACTGTTTTCTGCAGATCACCCTCGCGCTATTTTGCGCGTCGCACTGTTTTGTGCAGTTGACACTCGCGCTATTTTGCGCGTCGCACATTTTTGTGCAGTTGACACTCGCGCTATTTTGCGCGTCGCACTGTTTTGTGGAGATCACACTCGCGCTATTTTGCGCGTCGCACTCTTTTGTGCAGTTGACACTCGCGCTATTTTGCGCGTCGCACTGTTTTGTGCAGTTGACACTCGTGCTATTTTGTGCGTCGCACTGTTTCGTGCAGATCACACTCGCGCTATTTTGCGCGTCGCACTGTTTTCTGCAGATCACCCTCGCGCTATTTTGCGCGTCGCACTGTTTTGTGCAGTTGACACTCGCGCTATTTTGCGCGTCGCACTGTTTTGTGCAGTTGACACTCGCGCTATTTTGCGCGTCGCACTCTTTTGTGCAGTTGACACTCGCGCTATTTTGCGCGTCGCACTGTTTTGTGCAGTTGACACTCGTGCTATTTTGCGCGTCGCACTGTTTCGTGCAGATCACACTCGCGCTATTTTGCGCGTCGCACTGTTTTCTGCAGATCACCCTCGCGCTATTTTGCGCGTCGCACTGTTTTGTGCAGTTGACACTCGCGCTATTTTGCGCGTCGCACTGTTTTGTGCAGTTGACACTCGCGCTATTTTGCGCGTCGCACTGTTTTGTGTAGATCACACTCGCGCTATTTTGCGCGTCGCACTCTTTTGTGCTGTTGGCACTCGCGCTATTTTGCGCGTCGCACTGTTTTGTGCAGTTGACACTCGCCCTATTTCGCGCGTGGCACTATTTTGTGCAGATCACACTCGCGCTATTTTGCGCGTCGCACGGTTTTGTGCAGATCACACTCGAGCTATTTTGCGCGTCGCACTGTTTTGTGCAGTTGACACTCGCGCTATTTTGCGCGTCGCACTGTTTTGTGGAGATGACACTCGCGCTATTTTGCGCGTCGCACTCTTTTGTGCAGTTGACACTCGCGCAATTTTTCGCGTCGCACTGTTTTGTGCAGTTGACACTCGTGCCTTTTTGCGGGTCGCACAGTTTTGTGCAGATCACACTCGCACTATTTTGCGCGTCGCACTCTTTTGTGTAGTTGACACTCGCGCTATTTTGCGCGTCGCACTGTTTTGTGCAGTTGACACTCGCGCTATTTTGCGCGTCGCACTGTTTTGTGCAGTTGACACTCGCGCTATTTTGCGCGTCGCACTGTTTTGTGGAGATCACACTCGCGCTATTTTGCGCGTCGCACTCTTTTGTGCAGTTGACACTCGCGCTATTTTCCGCGTCGCACTGTTTTGTGCAGTTGACACTCGTGCTATTTTGCGCGTCGCACTGTTTCGTGCAGATCACACTCGCGCTATTTTGCGCGTCGCACTGTTTTCTGCAGATCACCCTCGCGTTATTTTGCGCGTCGCACTGTTTTGTGCAGTTGACACTCGCGCTATTTTCCGCGTCGCACATTTTTGTGCAGTTGACACTCGCGCTATTTTCCGCGTCGCACTGTTTTGTGTAGATCACACTCGCGCTATTTTGCGCGTCGCACTCTTTTGTGCAGTTGACACTTGCGCTATTTTGCGCGTCGCACTGTTTTGTGCAGTTGACACTCGCTCTATTTCGCGCGTGGCACTATTCTGTGCAGATCACACTCGCGTTATTTTGCGCGTCGCACGGTTTTGTGCAGATCACACTCGCGCTATTTTGCGCGTCGCACTGTTTTGTGCAGATCACACTCGCGCTATTTTGCGCGTCGCACTGTTTTGTGGAGATCACACTCGCGCTATTTTGCGCGTCGCACTGTTTTGTGGAGATCACACTCGCGCTATTTTGCGCGTCGCACTGTTTTGTGCAGTTGACACTCGCGCTATTTTGCGCGTCGCACTGTTTTGTGCAGTTGACACTCGCGCTATTTTGCGCGTCGCACTGTTTTGTGGAGATCACACTCGCGCTATTTTGCGTGTCGCACTCTTTTGTGCAGTTGACACTCGCGCTATTTTGCGCGTCGCACTGTTTTGTGCGGTTGACACTCGTGCTATTTTGCGCGTCGCACTGTTTCGTGCAGATCACACTCGCGCTATTTTGCGCGTCACACTGTTTTCTGCAGATCACCCTCGCGCTATTTTGCGCGTCGCACTGTTTTGTGCAGTTGACACTCGCGCTATTTTCCGCGTCGCACATTTTTGTGCAGTTGACACTCGCGCTATTTTGCGCGTCGCACTGTTTTGTGTAGATCACACTCGCGCTATTTTGCGCGTCGCACTCTTTTGTGCAGTTGACACTCGCGCTATTTTGCGCGTCGCACTGTTTTGTGCAGTTGACACTCGCTCTATTTCGCGCGTGGCACTATTTTGTGCAGATCACACTCGCGTTATTTTGCGCGTCGCACGGTTTTGTGCAGATCACACTCGCGCTATTTTGCGCGTCGCACTGTTTTGTGCAGATCACACTCGCGCTATTTTGCGCGTCGCACTGTTTTGTGGAGATCACACTCGCGCTATTTTGCGCGTCGCACTGTTTTGTGGAGATCACACTCGCGCTATTTTGCGCGTCGCACTCTTTTGTGCAGTTGACACTCGCGCTATTTTGCGCGTCGCACTGTTTTGTGCAGTTGACACTCGTGCCTTTTTGCGGGTCGCACTGTTTTGTGCAGATCACACTCGCGCTATTTTGCGCGTCACACTGTTTTGTGCAGTTGACACTCGCGATATTTTGCGCGTCGCACTGTTTTGTGCTGTTCACACTCGCGTTACTTTCCGCGTCGCACAATTTTGTGCAGTTGACACTCGCGCTATTTTGCGCCTCGCTCTGTTTTGTACAGTTCACACTCGCGCTATTTTGCGTGTCGCACCGTTTTGTGCAGATCACACTCGCGCTATTTTGCGCGTCGCACTGTTTTGTGCAGATCACACTCGCGCTATTTTGCGCGTCGCACTGTTTTGTGCAGTTGACACTCGCGCTATTTTGCGCGTCGCACTGTTTTGCGCTGTTCACACTCGCGCTACTTTCCGCGTCGCACTATTTTGTGCTGTTGGCACTCGCGCTATTTTGCGGGTCGCACCGTTTTGTGCAGTTCGCACTCGCGCTATTTTGCGCGTCGCACCGTTTTGTGCAGATCACACTCGCGCTATTCTGCGCGTCGCACTCTTTTGTGCAGTTGACACTCGCGCTATTTTGCGCGTCGCACTATTTTGGGCAGTTCACACTCGCGTTATTTTGCGCGTCGCACTGTTTTACGCAAATCACACTCGCGCTATTTTGGGCGTCGCACTGTTTTGTGCAGTTGACACTCGCGCTATTTTGCGCGTCGCACTGTTTTGTGCAGATCACACTCGCGCTATTTTGCGCGTCGCACTGTTTTGTGCAGATCACACTCGCACTATTTTGCGCGTCGCACTGGTTTGTGCAGTTGACACTCGCGCTATTTTGCGAGTCGCATTGTTTTGTGCAGTTGACAGTCGCGCTATTTTGCGCATCCCACTGTTTTGTGCTGTTCACACTGGCGCTATTTTGCGCGTCGCACTGTTTTGCGCAGATCACACTCGCGCTATTTTGCGCGTCGCACTGTTTTGTGCAGATCACACTCGCGCTATTTTGCGCGTCGCACTGTTTTGTGGAGATCACACTCGCGCTATTTTGCGCGTCGCACTCTTTTGTGTAGTTGACACTCGCGCTATTTTGCGCGTCGCACTGTTTTGTGCAGTTGACACTCGCGCTATTTTGCGCGTCGCACTGTTTTGTGCAGTTGACAATCGCGCTATTTTGCGCGTCGCACTGTTTTGTGGAGATCACACTCGCGCTATTTTGCGCGTCGCACTCTTTTGTGCAGTTGACACTCGCGCTATTTTGCGCGTCGCACTATTTTGTGCAGTTGACACTCGTGCTATTTTGCGCGTCGCACTGTTTCGTGCAGATCACACTCGCGCTATTTTGCGCGTCGCACTGTTTTCTGCAGATCACCCTCGCGCTATTTTGCGCGTCGCACTGTTTTGTGCAGTTGACACTCGCGCTATTTTGCGCGTCGCACTGTTTTGTGCAGTTGACACTCGCGCTATTTTGCGCGTCGCACTGTTTTGTGGAGATCACACTCGCGCTATTTTGCGCGTCGCACTCTTTTGTGCAGTTGACACTCGCGCTATTTTGCGCGTCGCACTGTTTTGTGCAGTTGACACTCGTGCTATTTTGCGCGTCGCACTGTTTCGTGCAGATCACACTCGCGCTATTTTGCGCGTCGCACTGTTTTCTGCAGATCACCCTCGCGCTATTTTGCGCGTCGCACTGTTTTGTGCAGTTGACACTCGCGCTATTTTGCGCGTCGCACTGTTTTGTGCAGTTGACACTCGCGCTATTTTGCGCGTCGCACTGTTTTGTGTAGATCACACTCGCGCTATTTTGCGCGTCGCACTCTTTTGTGCTGTTGGCACTCGCGCTATTTTGCGCGTCGCACTGTTTTGTGCAGTTGACACTCGCCCTATTTCGCGCGTGGCACTATTTTGTGCAGATCACACTCGCGCTATTTTGCGCGTCGCACGGTTTTGTGCAGATCACACTCGAGCTATTTTGCGCGTCGCACTGTTTTGTGCAGTTGACACTCGCGCTATTTTGCGCGTCGCACTGTTTTGTGGAGATGACACTCGCGCTATTTTGCGCGTCGCACTCTTTTGTGCAGTTGACACTCGCGCAATTTTTCGCGTCGCACTGTTTTGTGCAGTTGACACTCGTGCCTTTTTGCGGGTCGCACAGTTTTGTGCAGATCACACTCGCGCTATTTTGCGCGTCGTACTCTTTTGTGTAGTTGACACTCGCGCTATTTTGCGCGTCGCACTGTTTTGTGCAGTTGACACTCGCGCTATTTTGCGCGTCGCACTGTTTTGTGCAGTTGACACTCGCGCTATTTTGCGCGTCGCACTGTTTTGTGGAGATCACACTCGCGCTATTTTGCGCGTCGCACTCTTTTGTGCAGTTGACACTCGCGCTATTTTGCGCGTCGCACTGTTTTGTGCAGTTGACACTCGCTCTATTTCGCACGTGGCACTATTTTGTGCAGATCACACTCGCGTTATTTTGCGCGTCGCACGGTTTTGTGCAGATCACACTCGCGCTATTTTGCGCGTCGCACGGTTTTGTGCAGATCACACTCGCGCTATTTTGCGCGTCGCACTGTTTTGTGGAGATCACACTCGCGCTATTTTGCGCGTCGCACTGTTTTGTGGAGATCACACTCGCGCTATTTTGCGCGTCGCACTCTTTTGTGCAGTTGACACTCGCGCTATTTTGCGCGTCGCATTGTTTTGTGCAGTTGACACTCGTGCCTTTTTGCGGGTCGCACTGTTTTGTGCAGATCACACTCGCGCTATTTTGCGCGTCACACTGTTTTGTGCAGATCACGCTCGCGATATTTTGCGCGTCGCACTGTTTTGTGCAGTTGACACTCGCGATATTTTGCGCGTCGCACTGTTTTGTGCTGTTCACACTCGCGTTACTTTCCGCGTCGCACAATTTTGTGTAGTTGACACTCGCGCTATTTTGCGCCTCGCTCTGTTTTGTACAGTTCACACTCGCGCTATTTTGCGTGTCGCACCGTTTTGTGCAGATAACACTCGCGCTATTTTGCGCGTCGCACTGTTTTGTGCAGATCACACTCGCGCTATTTTGCGCGTCGCACTGTTTTGTGCAGTTGACACTCGCGCTATTTTGCGCGTCGCACTGTTTTGCGCTGTTCACACTCGCGCTACTTTCCGCGTCGCACTATTTTGTGCTGTTGACACTCGCGCTATTTTGCGGGTCGCACCGTTTTGTGCAGTTCGCACTCGCGCTATTTTGCGCGTCGCACCGTTTTGTGCAGATCACACTCGCGCTATTCTGCGCGTCGCACTCTTTTGTGCAGTTGACACTCGCGCTATTTTGCGCGTCGCACTATTTTGGGCAGTTCACACTCGCGTTATTTTGCGCGTCGCACTGTTTTACGCAAATCACACTCGCGCTATTTTGGGCGTCGCACTGTTTTGTGCAGTTGACACTCGCGCTATTTTGCGCCTCGCACTGTTTTGTACAGTTCATACTCGCACTGTTATGTGCTGTTCACACTCGCGCTATTTTGCGCGTCGCACCGTTTTGTGCAGATCACACTCGCGCTATTTTGCGCGTCGCACTGTTTTGTGCAGTTGACACTCGCGCCATTTTCCCATCGCACTGTTTTGTGCTGTTCACACTCGCGCTATTTTCCACGTCCACTGTTTTGTGCAGTTAACACTCGCGCTATTTTGCTCGTCACACTGGCGCTATTTTGCGCGTCGCACTGCTTTGTGCAGTAGACACTCGCGCTATTTTGCGCGTCGCACTGTTTTGTGCAGATCACACTCGCGCTATTTTGCGCGTCGCACTGTTTTGTGCAGATCACACTCGCACTATTTTGCGCGTCGCACTGGTCTGTGCAGTTGACACTCGCGCTATTTTGCGAGTCGCACTGTTTTGTGCAGTTGACAGTCGCGCTATTTTGCGCATCGCACTGTTTTGTGCTGTTCACACTGGCGCTATTTTGCGCGTCGCACTGTTTTGCGCAGATCACACTCGCGCTATTTTGCGCGTCGCACTGTTTTGTGCAGATCACACTCGCGCTATTTTGCGCGTCGCACTGTTTTGTGCAGTTGACACTCGCGCTATTTTGCGCGTCGCACTGTTTTGCGCTGTTCACACTCGCGCTACTTTCCGCGTCGCACTATTTTGTGCTGTTGACACTCGCGCTATTTTGCGGGTCGCACCGTTTTGTGCAGTTCGCACTCGCGCTATTTTGCGCGTCGCACCGTTTTGTGCAGATCACACTCGCGCTATTCTGCGCGTCGCACTCTTTTGTGCAGTTGACACTCGCGCTATTTTGCGCGTCGCACTATTTTGGGCAGTTCACACTCGCGTTATTTTGCGCGTCGCACTGTTTTACGCAAATCACACTCGCGCTATTTTGGGCGTCGCACTGTTTTGTGCAGTTGACACTCGCGCTATTTTGCGCCTCGCACTGTTTTGTACAGTTCATACTCGCACTGTTATGTGCTGTTCACACTCGCGCTATTTTGCGCGTCGCACCGTTTTGTGCAGATCACACTCGCGCTATTTTGCGCGTCGCACTGTTTTGTGCAGTTGACACTCGCGCCATTTTCCCATCGCACTGTTTTGTGCTGTTCACACTCGCGCTATTTTCCACGTCCACTGTTTTGTGCAGTTAACACTCGCGCTATTTTGCTCGTCACACTGGCGCTATTTTGCGCGTCGCACTGCTTTGTGCAGTAGACACTCGCGCTATTTTGCGCGTCGCACTGTTTTGTGCAGATCACACTCGCGCTATTTTGCGCGTCGCACTGTTTTGTGCAGATCACACTCGCACTATTTTGCGCGTCGCACTGGTCTGTGCAGTTGACACTCGCGCTATTTTGCGAGTCGCACTGTTTTGTGCAGTTGACAGTCGCGCTATTTTGCGCATCGCACTGTTTTGTGCTGTTCACACTGGCGCTATTTTGCGCGTCGCACTGTTTTGCGCAGATCACACTCGCGCTATTTTGCGCGTCGCACTGTTTTGTGCAGATCACACTCGCGCTATTTTGCGCGTCGCACTGTTTTGTGGAGATCACACTCGCGCTATTTTGCGCGTCGCACTCTTTTGTGTAGTTGACACTCGCGCTATTTTGCGCGTCGCACTGTTTTGTGCAGTTGACACTCGCGCTATTTTGCGCGTCGCACTGTTTTGTGCAGTTGACACTCGCGCTATTTTGCGCGTCGCACTGTTTTGTGGAGATCACACTCGCGCTATTTTGCGCGTCGCACTCTTTTGTGCAGTTGACACTCGCGCTATTTTGCGCGTCGCACTATTTTGTGCAGTTGACACTCGTGCTATTTTGCGCGTCGCACTGTTTCGTGCAGATCACACTCGCGCTATTTTGCGCGTCGCACTGTTTTCTGCAGATCACCCTCGCGCTATTTTGCGCGTCGCACTGTTTTGTGCAGTTGACAGTCGCGCTATTTTGCGCGTCGCACTGTTTTGTGCAGTTGACAGTCGCGCTATTTTGCGCGTCGCACTGTTTTGTGGAGATCACACTCGCGCTATTTTGCGCGTCGCACTCTTTTGTGCAGTTGACACTCGCGCTATTTTGCGCGTCGCACTGTTTTGTGCAGTTGACACTCGTGCTATTTTGCGCGTCGCACTGTTTCGTGCAGATCACACTCGCGCTATTTTGCGCGTCGCACTGTTTTCTGCAGATCACCCTCGCGCTATTTTGCGCGTCGCACTGTTTTGTGCAGTTGACACTCGCGCTATTTTGCGCGTCGCACTGTTTTGTGCAGTTGACACTCGCGCTATTTTGCGCGTCGCACTGTTTTGTGCAGTTGACACTCGCGCTATTTTGCGCGTCGCACTGTTTTGTGTAGATCACACTCGCGCTATTTTGCGCGTCGCACTCTTTTGTGCTGTTGGCACTCGCGCTATTTTGCGCGTCGCACTGTTTTGTGCAGTTGACACTCGCCCTATTTCGCGCGTGGCACTATTTTGTGCAGATCACACTCGCGCTATTTTGCGCGTCGCACGGTTTTGTGCAGATCACACTCGAGCTATTTTGCACGTCGCACTGTTTTGTGCAGTTGACACTCGCGCTATTTTGCGCGTCGCACTGTTTTGTGGAGATGACACTCGCGCTATTTTGCGCGTCGCACTCTTTTGTGCAGTTGACACTCGCGCTATTTTGCGCGTCGCACTGTTTTGTGCAGTTGACACTCGTGCTATTTTGCGCGTCGCACTGTTTCGTGCAGATCACACTCGCGCTATTTTGCGCGTCGCACTGTTTTCTGCAGATCACCCTCGCGCTATTTTGCGCGTCGCACTGTTTTGTGCAGTTGACACTCGCGCTATTTTGCGCGTCGCACTGTTTTGTGTAGATCACACTCGCGCTATTTTGCGCGTCGCACTCTTTTGTGCTGTTGACACTCGCGCTATTTTGCGCGTCGCACTGTTTTGTGCAGTTGACACTCGCCCTATTTCGCGCGTGGCACTATTTTGTGCAGATCACACTCGCGCTATTTTGCGCGTCGCACTGTTTTGTGCAGTTGACACTCGCGCTATTTTGCGCGTCGCACTGTTTTGTGCAGTTGACACTCGCGCTATTTTGCGCGTCGCACTGTTTTGTGGAGATCACACTCGCGCTATTTTGCGCGTCGCACTCTTTTGTGCAGTTGACACTCGCGCTATTTTGCGCGTCGCACTATTTTGTGCAGTTGACACTCGTGCTATTTTGCGCGTCGCACTGTTTCGTGCAGATCACACTCGCGCTATTTTGCGCGTCGCACTGTTTTCTGCAGATCACCCTCGCGCTATTTTGCGCGTCGCACTGTTTTGTGCAGTTGACAGTCGCGCTATTTTGCGCGTCGCACTGTTTTGTGCAGTTGACAGTCGCGCTATTTTGCGCGTCGCACTGTTTTGTGGAGATCACACTCGCGCTATTTTGCGCGTTGCACTCTTTTGTGCAGTTGACACTCGCGCTATTTTGCGCGTCGCACTGTTTTGTGCAGTTGACACTCGTGCTATTTTGCGCGTCGCACTGTTTCGTGCAGATCACACTCGCGCTATTTTGCGCGTCGCACTGTTTTCTGCAGATCACCCTCGCGCTATTTTGCGCGTCGCACTGTTTTGTGCAGTTGACACTCGCGCTATTTTGCGCGTCGCACTGTTTTGTGCAGTTGACACTCGCGCTATTTTGCGCGTCGCACTGTTTTGTGTAGATCACACTCGCGCTATTTTGCGCGTCGCACTCTTTTGTGCTGTTGGCACTCGCGCTATTTTGCGCGTCGCACTGTTTTGTGCAGTTGACACTCGCCCTATTTCGCGCGTGGCACTATTTTGTGGAGATCACACTCGCGCTATTTTGCGCGTCGCACGGTTTTGTGCAGATCACACTCGAGCTATTTTGCGCGTCGCACTGTTTTGTGCAGTTGACACTCGCGCTATTTTGCGCGTCGCACTGTTTTGTGGAGATGACACTCGCGCTATTTTGCGCGTCGCACTCTTTTGTGCAGTTGACACTCGCGCAATTTTTCGCGTCGCACTGTTTTGTGCAGTTGACACTCGTGCCTTTTTGCGGGTCGCACAGTTTTGTGCAGATCACACTCGCGCTATTTTGCGCGTCGCACTCTTTTGTGGAGTTGACACTCGCGCTATTTTGCGCGTCGCACTGTTTTGTGCAGTTGACACTCGCGCTATTTTGCGCGTCGCACTGTTTTGTGCAGTTGACACTCGCGCTATTTTGCGCGTCGCACTGTTTTGTGGAGATCACACTCGCGCTATTTTGCGCGTCGCACTCTTTTGTGCAGTTGACACTCGCGCTATTTTGCGCGTCGCACTGTTTTGTGCAGTTGACACTCGTGCTATTTTGCGCGTCGCACTGTTTCGTGCAGATCACACTCGCGCTATTTTGCGCGTCGCACTGTTTTCTGCAGATCACCCTCGCGCTATTTTGCGCGTCGCACTGTTTTGTGCAGTTGACACTCGCGCTATTTTGCGCGTCGCACTGTTTTGTGCAGTTGACACTCGCGCTATTTTGCGCGTCGCACTGTTTTGTGTAGATCACAATCGCGCTATTTTGCGCGTCGCACTCTTTTGTGCTGTTGGCACTCGCGCTATTTTGCGCGTCGCACTGTTTTGTGCAGTTGACACTCGCCCTATTTCGCGCGTGGCACTATTTTGTGCAGATCACACTCGCGCTATTTTGCGCGTCGCACGGTTTTGTGCAGATCACACTCGAGCTATTTTGCGCGTCGCACTGTTTTGTGCAGTTGACACTCGCGCTATTTTGCGCGTCGCACTGTTTTGTGGAGATGACACTCGCGCTATTTTGCGCGTCGCACTCTTTTGTGCAGTTGACACTCGCGCAATTTTTCGCGTCGCACTGTTTTGTGCAGTTGACACTCGTGCCTTTTTGCGGGTCGCACAGTTTTGTGCAGATCACACTCGCGCTATTTTGCGCGTCGTACTCTTTTGTGTAGTTGACACTCGCGCTATTTTGCGCGTCGCACTGTTTTGTGCAGTTGACACTCGCGCTATTTTGCGCGTCGCACTGTTTTGTGCAGTTGACACTCGCGCTATTTTGCGCGTCGCACTGTTTTGTGTAGATCACACTCGCGCTATTTTGCGCGTCGCACTCTTTTGTGCTGTTGACACTCGCGCTATTTTGCGCGTCGCACTGTTTTGTGCAGTTGACACTCGCCCTATTTCGCGCGTGGCACTATTTTGTGCAGATCACACTCGCGCTATTTTGCGCGTAGCACGGTTTTGTGCAGATCACACTCGCGCTATTTTGCGCGTCGCACTGTTTTGTGCAGTTGACACTCGCGCTATTTTCCTCATCGCACTGTTTTGTGGAGATGACACTCGCGCTATTTTGCGCGTCGCACTCTTTTGTGCAGTTGACACTCGCGCAATTTTTCGCGTCGCACTGTTTTTTGCAGTTGACACTCGTGCCTTTTTGCGGGTCGCACAGTTTTGTGCAGATCACACTCGCGCTATTTTGCGCGTCGCACTCTTTTGTGTAGTTGACACTCGCGCTATTTTGCGCGTCGCACTGTTTTGTGCAGTTGACACTCGCGCTATTTGGCGCGTCGCACTGTTTTGTGCAGTTGACACTCGCGCTATTTTGCGCGTCGCAGTGTTTTGTGGAGATCACACTCGCGCTATTTTGCGCGTCGCACTCTTTTGTGCAGTTTACACTCGCGCTATTTTGCGCGTCGCACTGTTTTGTGCAGTTGACACTCGTGCTATTTTGCGCGTCGCACTGTTTCGTGCAGATCACACTCGCGCTATTTTGCGCGTCGCACTGTTTTCTGCAGATCACCCTCGCGCTATTTTGCGCGTCGCACTGTTTTGTGCAGTTGACACTCGCGCTATTTTGCGCGTCGCACTGTTTTGTGCAGTTGACACTCGCGCTATTTTGCGCGTCGCACTGTTTTGTGTAGATCACATTCGCGCTATTTTGCGCGTCGCACTCTTTTGTGCTGTTGACACTCGCGCTATTTTGCGCGTCGCACTGTTTTGTGCAGTTGACACTCGCGCTATTTTGCGCGTCGCACTGTTTTGTGGAGATCACACTCGCGCTATTTTGCGCGTCGCACTCTTTTGTGCAGTTGACACTCGCGCTATTTTGCGCGTCGCACTATTTTGTGCAGTTGACACTCGTGCTATTTTGCGCGTCGCACTGTTTCGTGCAGATCACACTCGCGCTATTTTGCGCGTCGCACTGTTTTCTGCAGATCACCCTCGCGCTATTTTGCGCGTCGCACTGTTTTGTGCAGTTGACAGTCGCGCTATTTTGCGCGTCGCACTGTTTTGTGCAGTTGACAGTCGCGCTATTTTGCGCGTCGCACTGTTTTGTGGAGATCACACTCGCGCTATTTTGCGCGTCGCACTCTTTTGTGCAGTTGACACTCGCGCTATTTTGCGCGTCGCACTGTTTTGTGCAGTTGACACTCGTGCTATTTTGCGCGTCGCACTGTTTCGTGCAGATCACACTCGCGCTATTTTGCGCGTCGCACTGTTTTCTGCAGATCACCCTCGCGCTATTTTGCGCGTCGCACTGTTTTGTGCAGTTGACACTCGCGCTATTTTGCGCGTCGCACTGTTTTGTGCAGTTGACACTCGCGCTATTTTGCGCGTCGCACTGTTTTGTGTAGATCACACTCGCGCTATTTTGCGCGTCGCACTCTTTTGTGCTGTTGGCACTCGCGCTATTTTGCGCGTCGCACTGTTTTGTGCAGTTGACACTCGCCCTATTTCGCGCGTGGCACTATTTTGTGGAGATCACACTCGCGCTATTTTGCGCGTCGCACGGTTTTGTGCAGATCACACTCGAGCTATTTTGCGCGTCGCACTGTTTTGTGCAGTTGACACTCGCGCTATTTTGCGCGTCGCACTGTTTTGTGGAGATGACACTCGCGCTATTTTGCGCGTCGCACTCTTTTGTGCAGTTGACACTCGCGCTATTTTGCGCGTCGCACTGTTTTGTGCAGTTGACACTCGTGCCTTTTTGCGGGTCGCACAGTTTTGTGCAGATCACACTCGCGCTATTTTGCGCGTCGCACTCTTTTGTGTAGTTGACACTCGCGCTATTTTGCGCGTCGCACTGTTTTGTGCAGTTGACACTCGCGCTATTTTGCGCGTCGCACTGTTTTGTGCAGTTGACACTCGCGCTATTTTGCGCGTCGCACTGTTTTGTGGAGATCACACTCGCGCTATTTTGCGCGTCGCACTCTTTTGTGCAGTTGACACTCGCGCTATTTTGCGCGTCGCACTGTTTTGTGCAGTTGACACTCGTGCTATTTTGCGCGTCGCACTGTTTCGTGCAGATCACACTCGCGCTATTTTGCGCGTCGCACTATTTTCTGCAGATCACCCTCGCGCTATTTTGCGCGTCGCACTGTTTTGTGCAGTTGACACTCGCGCTATTTTGCGCGTCGCACTGTTTTGTGCAGTTGACACTCGCGCTATTTTGCGCGTCGCACTGTTTTGTATAGATCACACTCGCGCTATTTTGCGCGTCGCACTCTTTTGTGCTGTTGGCACTCGCGCTATTTTGCGCGTCGCACTGTTTTGTGCAGTTGACACTCGCCCTATTTCGCGCGTGGCACTATTTTGTGCAGATCACACTCGCGCTATTTTGCGCGTCGCACGGTTTTGTGCAGATCACACTCGAGCTATTTTGCGCGTCGCACTGTTTTGTGCAGTTGACACTCGCGCTATTTTGCGCGTCGCACTGTTTTGTGGAGATGACACTCGCGCTATTTTGCGCGTCGCACTCTTTTGTGCAGTTGACACTCGCGCAATTTTTCGCGTCGCACTGTTTTGTGCAGTTGACACTCGTGCCTTTTTGCGGGTCGCACAGTTTTGTGCAGATCACACTCGCGCTATTTTGCGCGTCGTACTCTTTTGTGTAGTTGACACTCGCGCTATTTTGCGCGTCGCACTGTTTTGTGCAGTTGACACTCGCGCTATTTTGCGCGTCGCACTGTTTTGTGCCGTTGACACTCGCGCTATTTTGCGCGTCGCACTGTTTTGTGTAGATCACACTCGCGCTATTTTGCGCGTCGCACTCTTTTGTGCTGTTGACACTCGCGCTATTTTGCGCGTCGCACTGTTTTGTGCAGTTGACACTCGCCCTATTTCGCGCGTGGCACTATTTTGTGCAGATCACACTCGCGCTATTTTGCGCGTAGCACGGTTTTGTGCAGATCACACTCGCGCTATTTTGCGCGTCGCACTGTTTTGTGCAGTTGACACTCGCGCTATTTTCCTCATCGCACTGTTTTGTGGAGATGACACTCGCGCTATTTTGCGCGTCGCACTCTTTTGTGCAGTTGACACTCGCGCAATTTTTCGCGTCGCACTGTTTTTTGCAGTTGACACTCGTGCCTTTTTGCGGGTCGCACAGTTTTGTGCAGATCACACTCGCGCTATTTTGCGCGTCGCACTCTTTTGTGTAGTTGACACTCGCGCTATTTTGCGCGTCGCACTGTTTTGTGCAGTTGACACTCGCGCTATTTGGCGCGTCGCACTGTTTTGTGCAGTTGACACTCGCGCTATTTTGCGCGTCGCACTGTTTTGTGGAGATCACACTCGCGCTATTTTGCGCGTCGCACTCTTTTGTGCAGTTTACACTCGCGCTATTTTGCGCGTCGCACTGTTTTGTGCAGTTGACACTCGTGCTATTTTGCGCGTCGCACTGTTTCGTGCAGATCACACTCGCGCTATTTTGCGCGTCGCACTGTTTTCTGCAGATCACCCTCGCGCTATTTTCCGCGTCGCACTGTTTTGTGCAGTTGACACTCGCGCTATTTTGCGCGTCGCACTGTTTTGTGCAGTTGACACTCGCGCTATTTTGCGCGTCGCACTGTTTTGTGTAGATCACATTCGCGCTATTTTGCGCGTCGCACTCTTTTGTGCTGTTGACACTCGCGCTATTTTGCGCGTCGCACTGTTTTGTGCAGTTGACACTCGCCCTATTTCGCGCGTGGCACTATTTTGTGCAGATGACACTCGCGCTATTTTGCGCGTCGCACGGTTTTGTGCAGATCACACTCGCGCTATTTTGCGCGTCGCACTGTTTTGTGCAGATCACACTCGCGCTATTTTGCGCGTCGCACTGTTTTGTGCAGTTGACACTCGCGCTATTTTGCGCGTCGCACTGTTTTGTGGAGATCACACTCGCGCTATTTTGCGCGTCGCACTGTTTTGTGGAGATCACACTCGCGCTATTTTGCGCGTCGCACTCTTTTGTGTAGTTGACACTCGCGCTATTTTGCGCGTCGCACTGTTTTGTGCAGTTGACACTCGCGCTATTTTGCCCGTCGCACTGTTTTGTGCACTTGACACTCGTGCTATTTTGCGCGTCGCACTGTTTTGTGTAGATCACACTCGCGCTATTTTGCGCGTCGCACTCTTTTGTGCAGTTGACACTCGCGCTATTTTGCGCGTCGCACTGTTTTGTGCAGTTGACACTCACTCTATTTCGCGCGTGGCACTATTTTGTGCAGATCACACTCGCGCTATTTTGCGCGTCGCACTGTTTTGTGGAGATCACACTCGCGCTATTTTGCGCGTCGCACTGTTTTGTGGAGATCACACTCGCGCTATTTTGCGCGTCGCACTCTTTTGTGCAGTTGACACTCGCGCTATTTTGCGCGTCGCACTGTTTTGTGCAGTTGACACTCGTGCCTTTTTGCGGGTCGCACTGTTTTGTGCAGATCACACTCGCGCTATTTTGCGCGTCGCACTGTTTTGTGCAGATCACGCTCGCGATATTTTGCGCGTCGCACTGTTTTGTGCAGTTGACACTCGCGATATTTTGCGCGTCGCACTGTTTTGTGCTGTTCACACTCGCGTTACTTTCCGCGTCGCACAATTTTGTGCAGTTGACACTCGCGCTATTTTGCGCCTCGCTCTGTTTTGTACAGTTCACACTCGCGCTATTTTGCGGGTCGCACCGTTTTGTGCAGATCACACTCGCGCTATTTTGCGCGTCGCACTGTTTTGTGCAGATCACACTCGCGCTATTTTGCGCGTCGCACTGTTTTGTGCAGTTCACACTCGCGCTATTTTGCGCGTCGCACTGTTTTGCGCTGTTCACACTCGCGCTACTTTCCGCGTCGCACTATTTTGTGCTGTTGACACTCGCGCTATTTTGCGGGTCGCACCGTTTTGTGCAGTTCGCACTCGCGCTATTTTGCGCGTCGCACCGTTTTGTGCAGATCACACTCGCGCTATTCTGCGCGTCGCACTCTTTTGTGCAGTTGACACTCGCGCTATTTTGCGCGTCGCACTATTTTGGGCAGTTCACACTCGCGTTATTTTGCGCGTCGCACTGTTTTACGCAAATCACACTCGCGCTATTTTGGGCGTCGCACTGTTTTGTGCAGTTGACACTCGCGCTATTTTGCGCCTCGCACTGTTTTGTACAGTTCATACTCGCACTGTTATGTGCTGTTCAGACTCGTGCTATTTTGCGCGTCGCACCGTTTTGCGCAGATCACACTCGCGCTATTTTACGCGTCGCACTGTTTTGTGCAGTTGACACTCGCGCCATTTTCCCATCGCACTGTTTTGTGCTGTTCACACTCGCGCTATTTTCCACGTCCACTGTTTTGTGCAGTTAACACTCGCGCTATTTTGCTCGTCACACTGGCGCTATTTTGCGCGTCGCACTGTTTTGTGCAGTAGACACTCGCGCTATTTTGCGCGTCGCACTGTTTTGTGCAGATCACACTCGCGCTATTTTGCGCGTCGCACTGTTTTGTGCAGATCACACTCGCCCTATTTTGCGCGTCGCACTGGTTTGTGCAGTTGACACTCGCGCTATTTTGCGAGTCGCACTGTTTTGTGCAGTTGACAGTCGCGCTATTTTGCGCATCGCACTGTTTTGTGCTGTTCACACTGGCGCTATTTTGCGCGTCGCACTGTTTTGCGCAGATCACACTCGCGCTATTTTGCGCGTCGCACTGTTTTGTGCAGTTGACACTCGTGCCTTTTTGCGGGTCGCACAGTTTTGTGCAGATCACACTCGCGCTATTTTGCGCGTCGCACTCTTTTGTGTAGTTGACACTCGCGCTATTTTGCGCGTCGCACTGTTTTGTGCAGTTGACACTCGCGCTATTTTGCGCGTCGCACTGTTTTGTGCAGTTGACACTCGCGCTATTTTGCGCGTCGCACTGTTTTGTGCAGTTGACACTCGCGCTATTTTGCGCGTCGCACTGTTTTGTGGAGATCACACTCGCGCTATTTTGCGCGTCGCACTCTTTTGTGCAGTTGACACTCGCGCTATTTTGCGCGTCGCACTGTTTTGTGCAGTTGACACTCGTGCTATTTTGCGCGTCGCACTGTTTCGTGCAGATCACACTCGCGCTATTTTGCGCGTCGCACTGTTTTCTGCAGATCACCCTCGCGCAATTTTGCCAGTCGCACTGTTTTGTGCAGTTGACACTCGCGCTATTTTGCGCGTCGCACTGTTTTGTGTACATCACACTCGCGCTATTTTGCGCGTCGCACTCTTTTGTGCTGTTGACACTCGCGCTATTTTGCGCGTCGCACTGTTTTGTGCAGTTGACACTCGCCCTATTTCGCGCGTGGCACTATTTTGTGCAGATCACACTCGCGCTATTTTGCGCGTCGCACGGTTTTGTGCAGATCACACTCGCGCTATTTTGCGCGTCGCACTGTTTTGTGCAGTTGACACTCGCGCTATTTTGCGCGTCGCACTGTTTTGTGGAGATGACACTCGCGCTATTTTGCGCGTCGCACTCTTTTGTGCAGTTGACACTCGCGCAATTTTTCGCGTCGCACTGTTTTTTGCAGTTGACACTCGTGCCTTTTTGCGGGTCGCACAGTTTTGTGCAGATCACACTCGCGCTATTTTGCGCGTCGCACTCTTTTGTGTAGTTGACACTCGCGCTATTTTGCGCGTCGCACTGTTTTGTGCAGTTGACACTCGCGCTATTTGGCGCGTCGCACTGTTTTGTGCAGTTGACACTCGCGCTATTTTGCGCGTCGCACTGTTTTGTGGAGATCACACTCGCGCTATTTTGCGCGTCGCACTCTTTTGTGCAGTTTACACTCGCGCTATTTTGCGCGTCGCACTGTTTTGTGCAGTTGACACTCGTGCTATTTTGCGCGTCGCACTGTTTCGTGCAGATCACACTCGCGCTATTTTGCGCGTCGCACTGTTTTCTGCAGATCACCCTCGCGCTATTTTGCGCGTCGCACTGTTTTGTGCAGTTGACACTCGCGCTATTTTGCGCGTCGCACTGTTTTGTGCAGTTGACACTCGCGCTATTTTGCGCGTCGCACTGTTTTGTGTAGATCACATTCGCGCTATTTTGCGCGTCGCACTCTTTTGTGCTGTTGACACTCGCGCTATTTTGCGCGTCGCACTGTTTTGTGCAGTTGACACTCGCCCTATTTCGCGCGTGGCACTATTTTGTGCAGATGACACTCGCGCTATTTTGCGCGTCGCACGGTTTTGTGCAGATCACACTCGCGCTATTTTGCGCGTCGCACTGTTTTGTGCAGATCACACTCGCGCTATTTTGCGCGTCGCACTGTTTTGTGCAGTTGACACTCGCGCTATTTTGCGCGTCGCACTGTTTTGTGGAGATCACACTCGCGCTATTTTGCGCGTCGCACTGTTTTGTGGAGATCACACTCGCGCTATTTTGCGCGTCGCACTCTTTTGTGTAGTTGACACTCGCGCTATTTTGCGCGTCGCACTGTTTTGTGCAGTTGACACTCGCGCTATTTTGCCCGTCGCACTGTTTTGTGCACTTGACACTCGTGCTATTTTGCGCGTCGCACTGTTTTGTGTAGATCACACTCGCGCTATTTTGCGCGTCGCACTCTTTTGTGCAGTTGACACTCGCGCTATTTTGCGCGTCGCACTGTTTTGTGCAGTTGACACTCACTCTATTTCGCGCGTGGCACTATTTTGTGCAGATCACACTCGCGCTATTTTGCGCGTCGCACTGTTTTGTGGAGATCACACTCGCGCTATTTTGCGCGTCGCACTGTTTTGTGGAGATCACACTCGCGCTATTTTGCGCGTCGCACTCTTTTGTGCAGTTGACACTCGCGCTATTTTGCGCGTCGCACTGTTTTGTGCAGTTGACACTCGTGCCTTTTTGCGGGTCGCACTGTTTTGTGCAGATCACACTCGCGCTATTTTGCGCGTCGCACTGTTTTGTGCAGATCACGCTCGCGATATTTTGCACGTCGCACTGTTTTGTGCAGTTGACACTCGCGATATTTTGCGCGTCGCACTGTTTTGTGCTGTTCACACTCGCGTTACTTTCCGCGTCGCACAATTTTGTGCAGTTGACACTCGCGCTATTTTGCGCCTCGCTCTGTTTTGTACAGTTCACACTCGCGCTATTTTGCGTGTCGCACCGTTTTGTGCAGATCACACTCGCGCTATTTTGCGCGTCGCACTGTTTTGTGCAGATCACACTCGCGCTATTTTGCGCGTCGCACTGTTTTGTGCAGTTCACACTCGCGCTATTTTGCGCGTCGCACTGTTTTGCGCTGTTCACACTCGCGCTACTTTCCGCGTCGCACTATTTTGTGCTGTTGACACTCGCGCTATTTTGCGGGTCGCACCGTTTTGTGCAGTTCGCACTCGCGCTATTTTGCGCGTCGCACCGTTTTGTGCAGATCACACTCGCGCTATTCTGCGCGTCGCACTCTTTTGTGCAGTTGACACTCGCGCTATTTTGCGCGTCGCACTATTTTGGGCAGTTCACACTCGCGTTATTTTGCGCGTCGCACTGTTTTACGCAAATCACACTCGCGCTATTTTGGGCGTCGCACTGTTTTGTGCAGTTGACACTCGCGCTATTTTGCGCCTCGCACTGTTTTGTACAGTTCATACTCGCACTGTTATGTGCTGTTCAGACTCGTGCTATTTTGCGCGTCGCACCGTTTTGCGCAGATCACACTCGCGCTATTTTGCGCGTCGCACTGTTTTGTGCAGTTGACACTCGCGCCATTTTCCCATCGCACTGTTTTGTGCTGTTCACACTCGCGCTATTTTCCACGTCCACTGTTTTGTGCAGTTAACACTCGCGCTATTTTGCTCGTCACACTGGCGCTATTTTGCGCGTCGCACTGTTTTGTGCAGCAGACCCTCGCGCTATTTTGCGCGTCGCACTGTTTTGTGCAGATCACACTCGCGCTATTTTGCGCGTCGCACTGTTTTGTGCAGATCACACTCGCCCTATTTTGCGCGTCGCACTGGTTTGTGCAGTTGACACTCGCGCTATTTTGCGAGTCGCACAGTTTTGTGCAGTTGACAGTCGCGCTATTTTGCGCATCGCACTGTTTTGTGCTGTTCACACTGGCGCTATTTTGCGCGTCGCACTGTTTTGCGCAGATCACACTCGCGCTATTTTGCGCGTCGCACTGTTTTGTGCAGTTGACACTCGTGCCTTTTTGCGGGTCGCACAGTTTTGTGCAGATCACACTCGCGCTATTTTGCGCGTCGCACTCTTTTGTGAAGTTGACACTCGCGCTATTTTGCGCGTCGCACTGTTTTGTGCAGTTGACACTCGCGCTATTTTGCGCGTCGCACTGTTTTGTGCAGTTGACACTCGCGCTATTTTGCGCGTCGCACTGTTTTGTGGAGATCACACTCGCGCTATTTTGCGCGTCGCACTCTTTTGTGCAGTTGACACTCGCGCTATTTTGCGCGTCGCACTGTTTTGTGCAGTTGACACTCGTGCTATTTTGCGCGTCGCACTGTTTCGTGCAGATCACACTCGCGCTATTTTGCGCGTCGCACTGTTTTGTGCAGATCACACTCGCGCTATTTTGCGCGTCGCACTGTTTTGTGCAGTTGACACTCGCGCTATTTTGCGCGTCGCACTGTTTTGTGGAGATCACACTCGCGCTATTTTGCGCGTCGCACTGTTTTGTGGAGATCACACTCGCGCTATTTTGCGCGTCGCACTCTTTTGTGTAGTTGACACTCGCGCTATTTTGCGCGTCGCACTGTTTTGTGCAGTTGACACTCGCGCTATTTTGCCCGTCGCACTGTTTTGTGCACTTGACACTCGTGCTATTTTGCGCGTCGCACTGTTTTGTGTAGATCACACTCGCGCTATTTTGCGCGTCGCACTCTTTTGTGCAGTTGACACTCGCGCTATTTTGCGCGTCGCACTGTTTTGTGCAGTTGACACTCACTCTATTTCGCGCGTGGCACTATTTTGTGCAGATCACACTCGCGCTATTTTGCGCGTCGCACTGTTTTGTGGAGATCACACTCGCGCTATTTTGCGCGTCGCACTGTTTTGTGGAGATCACACTCGCGCTATTTTGCGCGTCGCACTCTTTTGTGCAGTTGACACTCGCGCTATTTTGCGCGTCGCACTGTTTTGTGCAGTTGACACTCGTGCCTTTTTGCGGGTCGCACTGTTTTGTGCAGATCACACTCGCGCTATTTTGCGCGTCGCACTGTTTTGTGCAGATCACGCTCGCGATATTTTGCACGTCGCACTGTTTTGTGCAGTTGACACTCGCGATATTTTGCGCGTCGCACTGTTTTGTGCTGTTCACACTCGCGTTACTTTCCGCGTCGCACAATTTTGTGCAGTTGACACTCGCGCTATTTTGCGCCTCGCTCTGTTTTGTACAGTTCACACTCGCGCTATTTTGCGTGTCGCACCGTTTTGTGCAGATCACACTCGCGCTATTTTGCGCGTCGCACTGTTTTGTGCAGATCACACTCGCGCTATTTTGCGCGTCGCACTGTTTTGTGCAGTTCACACTCGCGCTATTTTGCGCGTCGCACTGTTTTGCGCTGTTCACACTCGCGCTACTTTCCGCGTCGCACTATTTTGTGCTGTTGACACTCGCGCTATTTTGCGGGTCGCACCGTTTTGTGCAGTTCGCACTCGCGCTATTTTGCGCGTCGCACCGTTTTGTGCAGATCACACTCGCGCTATTCTGCGCGTCGCACTCTTTTGTGCAGTTGACACTCGCGCTATTTTGCGCGTCGCACTATTTTGGGCAGTTCACACTCGCGTTATTTTGCGCGTCGCACTGTTTTACGCAAATCACACTCGCGCTATTTTGGGCGTCGCACTGTTTTGTCCAGTTGACACTCGCGCTATTTTGCGCCTCGCACTGTTTTGTACAGTTCATACTCGCACTGTTATGTGCTGTTCAGACTCGTGCTATTTTGCGCGTCGCACCGTTTTGCGCAGATCACACTCGCGCTATTTTGCGCGTCGCACTGTTTTGTGCAGTTGACACTCGCGCCATTTTCCCATCGCACTGTTTTGTGCTGTTCACACTCGCGCTATTTTCCACGTCCACTGTTTTGTGCAGTTAACACTCGCGCTATTTTGCTCGTCACACTGGCGCTATTTTGCGCGTCGCACTGTTTTGTGCAGCAGACACTCGCGCTATTTTGCGCGTCGCACTGTTTTGTGCAGCAGACACTCGTGCTATTTTGCGCGTCGCACTGTTTTGTGTAGATCACACTCGCGCTATTTTGCGCGTCGCACTCT
This sequence comes from Camellia granthamiana, assembly GCA_036172215.1. Taxonomy (NCBI): domain Eukaryota; kingdom Viridiplantae; phylum Streptophyta; class Magnoliopsida; order Ericales; family Theaceae; genus Camellia; species Camellia granthamiana. Next base: position 1,317,621 of record JAXFYN010000039.1, read on the forward strand.
TTTGTGCAGTTGACACTCGCGCTATTTTGCGCGTCGCACTGTTTTGTGCAGTTGACACTCACTCTATTTCGCGCGTGGCACTATTTTGTGCAGATCACACTCGCGCTATTTTGCGCGTCGCACTGTTTTGTGGAGATCACACTCGCGCTATTTTGCGCGTCGCACTGTTTTGTGGAGATCACACTCGCGCTATTTTGCGCGTCGCACTCTTTTGTGCAGTTGACACTCGCGCTATTTTGCGCGTCGCACTGTTTTGTGCAGTTGACACTCGTGCCTTTTTGCGGGTCGCACTGTTTTGTGCAGATCACACTCGCGCTATTTTGCGCGTCGCACTGTTTTGTGCAGATCACGCTCGCGATATTTTGCACGTCGCACTGTTTTGTGCAGTTGACACTCGCGATATTTTGCGCGTCGCACTGTTTTGTGCTGTTCACACTCGCGTTACTTTCCGCGTCGCACAATTTTGTGCAGTTGACACTCGCGCTATTTTGCGCCTCGCTCTGTTTTGTACAGTTCACACTCGCGCTATTTTGCGTGTCGCACCGTTTTGTGCAGATCACACTCGCGCTATTTTGCGCGTCGCACTGTTTTGTGCAGATCACACTCGCGCTATTTTGCGCGTCGCACTGTTTTGTGCAGTTCACACTCGCGCTATTTTGCGCGTCGCACTGTTTTGCGCTGTTCACACTCGCGCTACTTTCCGCGTCGCACTATTTTGTGCTGTTGACACTCGCGCTATTTTGCGGGTCGCACCGTTTTGTGCAGTTCGCACTCGCGCTATTTTGCGCGTCGCACCGTTTTGTGCAGATCACACTCGCGCTATTCTGCGCGTCGCACTCTTTTGTGCAGTTGACACTCGCGCTATTTTGCGCGTCGCACTATTTTGGGCAGTTCACACTCGCGTTATTTTGCGCGTCGCACTGTTTTACGCAAATCACACTCGCGCTATTTTGGGCGTCGCACTGTTTTGTGCAGTTGACACTCGCGCTATTTTGCGCCTCGCACTGTTTTGTACAGTTCATACTCGCACTGTTATGTGCTGTTCAGACTCGTGCTATTTTGCGCGTCGCACCGTTTTGCGCAGATCACACTCGCGCTATTTTGCGCGTCGCACTGTTTTGTGCAGTTGACACTCGCGCCATTTTCCCATCGCACTGTTTTGTGCTGTTCACACTCGCGCTATTTTCCACGTCCACTGTTTTGTGCAGTTAACACTCGCGCTATTTTGCTCGTCACACTGGCGCTATTTTGCGCGTCGCACTGTTTTGTGCAGCAGACACTCGCGCTATTTTGCGCGTCGCACTGTTTTGTGCAGATCACACTCGCGCTATTTTGCGCGTCGCACTGTTTTGTGCAGATCACACTCGCCCTATTTTGCGCGTCGCACTGGTTTGTGCAGTTGACACTCGCGCTATTTTGCGAGTCGCACAGTTTTGTGCAGTTGACAGTCGCGCTATTTTGCGCATCGCACTGTTTTGTGCTGTTCACACTGGCGCTATTTTGCGCGTCGCACTGTTTTGCGCAGATCACACTCGCGCTATTTTGCGCGTCGCACTGTTTTGTGCAGTTGACACTCGTGCCTTTTTGCGGGTCGCACAGTTTTGTGCAGATCACACTCGCGCTATTTTGCGCGTCGCACTCTTTTGTGAAGTTGACACTCGCGCTATTTTGCGCGTCGCACTGTTTTGTGCAGTTGACACTCGCGCTATTTTGCGCGTCGCACTGTTTTGTGCAGTTGACACTCGCGCTATTTTGCGCGTCGCACTGTTTTGTGGAGATCACACTCGCGCTATTTTGCGCGTCGCACTCTTTTGTGCAGTTGACACTCGCGCTATTTTGCGCGTCGCACTGTTTTGTGCAGTTGACACTCGTGCTATTTTGCGCGTCGCACTGTTTCGTGCAGATCACACTCGCGCTATTTTGCGCGTCGCACTGTTTTCTGCAGATCACCCTCGCGCAATTTTGCGCGTCGCACTGTTTTGTGCAGTTGACACTCGCGCTATTTTGCGCGTCGCACTGTTTTGTGCAGTTGACACTCGCGCTATTTTGCGCGTCGCACTGTTTTGTGTAGATCACACTCGCGCTATTTTGCGCGTCGCACTCTTTTGTGCTGTTGACACTCGCGCTATTTTGCGCGTCGCACTGTTTTGTGCAGTTGACACTCGCCCTATTTCGCGCGTGGCACTATTTTGTGCAGATCACACTCGCGCTATTTTGCGCGTCGCACGGTTTTGTGCAGATCACACTCGCGCTATTTTGCGCGTCGCACTGTTTTGTGCAGTTGACACTCGCGCTATTTTGCGCGTCGCACTGTTTTGTGGAGATGACACTCGCGCTATTTTGCGCGTCGCACTCTTTTGTGCAGTTGACACTCGCGCAATTTTTCGCGTCGCACTGTTTTTTGCAGTTGACACTCGTGCCTTTTTGCGGGTCGCACAGTTTTGTGCAGATCACACTCGCGCTATTTTGCGCGTCGCACTCTTTTGTGTAGTTGACACTCGCGCTATTTTGCGCGTCGCACTGTTTTGTGCAGTTGACACTCGCGCTATTTGGCGCGTCGCACTGTTTTGTGCAGTTGACACTCGCGCTATTTTGCGCGTCGCACTGTTTTGTGGAGATCACACTCGCGCTATTTTGCGCGTCGCACTCTTTTGTGCAGTTTACACTCGCGCTATTTTGCGCGTCGCACTGTTTTGTGCAGTTGACACTCGTGCTATTTTGCGCGTCGCACTGTTTCGTGCAGATCACACTCGCGCTATTTTGCGCGTCGCACTGTTTTCTGCAGATCACCCTCGCGCTATTTTGCGCGTCGCACTGTTTTGTGCAGTTGACACTCGCGCTATTTTGCGCGTCGCACTGTTTTGTGCAGTTGACACTCGCGCTATTTTGCGCGTCGCACTGTTTTGTGTAGATCACATTCGCGCTATTTTGCGCGTCGCACTCTTTTGTGCTGTTGACACTCGCGCTATTTTGCGCGTCGCACTGTTTTGTGCAGTTGACACTCGCCCTATTTCGCGCGTGGCACTATTTTGTGCAGATGACACTCGCGCTATTTTGCGCGTCGCACGGTTTTGTGCAGATCACACTCGCGCTATTTTGCGCGTCGCACTGTTTTGTGCAGATCACACTCGCGCTATTTTGCGCGTCGCACTGTTTTGTGCAGTTGACACTCGCGCTATTTTGCGCGTCGCACTGTTTTGTGGAGATCACACTCGAGCTATTTTGCGCGTCGCACTGTTTTGTGGAGATCACACTCGCGCTATTTTGCGCGTCGCACTCTTTTGTGTAGTTGACACTCGCGCTATTTTGCGCGTCGCACTGTTTTGTGCAGTTGACACTCGCGCTATTTTGCCCGTCGCACTGTTTTGTGCACTTGACACTCGTGCTATTTTGCGCGTCGCACTGTTTTGTGTAGATCACACTCGCGCTATTTTGCGCGTCGCACTCTTTTGTGCAGTTGACACTCGCGCTATTTTGCGCGTCGCACTGTTTTGTGCAGTTGACACTCACTCTATTTCGCGCGTGGCACTATTTTGTGCAGATCACACTCGCGCTATTTTGCGCGTCGCACTGTTTTGTGGAGATCACACTCGCGCTATTTTGCGCGTCGCACTGTTTTGTGGAGATCACACTCGCGCTATTTTGCGCGTCGCACTCTTTTGTGCATTTGACACTCGCGCTATTTTGCGCGTCGCACTGTTTTGTGCAGTTGACACTCGTGCCTTTTTGCGGGTCGCACTGTTTTGTGCAGATCACACTCGCGCTATTTTGCGCGTCGCACTGTTTTGTGCAGATCACGCTCGCGATATTTTGCACGTCGCACTGTTTTGTGCAGTTGACACTCGCGATATTTTGCGCGTCGCACTGTTTTGTGCTGTTCACACTCGCGTTACTTTCCGCGTCGCACAATTTTGTGCAGTTGACACTCGCGCTATTTTGCGCCTCGCTCTGTTTTGTACAGTTCACACTCGCGCTATTTTGCGTGTCGCACCGTTTTGTGCAGATCACACTCGCGCTATTTTGCGCGTCGCACTGTTTTGTGCAGATCACACTCGCGCTATTTTGCGCGTCGCACTGTTTTGTGCAGTTCACACTCGCGCTATTTTGCGCGTCGCACTGTTTTGCGCTGTTCACACTCGCGCTACTTTCCGCGTCGCACTATTTTGTGCTGTTGACACTCGCGCTATTTTGCGGGTCGCACCGTTTTGTGCAGTTCGCACTCGCGCTATTTTGCGCGTCGCACCGTTTTGTGCAGATCACACTCGCGCTATTCTGCGCGTCGCACTCTTTTGTGCAGTTGACACTCGCGCTATTTTGCGCGTCGCACTATTTTGGGCAGTTCACACTCGCGTTATTTTGCGCGTCGCACTGTTTTACGCAAATCACACTCGCGCTATTTTGGGCGTCGCACTGTTTTGTGCAGTTGACACTCGCGCTATTTTGCGCCTCGCACTGTTTTGTACAGTTCATACTCGCACTGTTATGTGCTGTTCAGACTCGTGCTATTTTGCGCGTCGCACCGTTTTGCGCAGATCACACTCGCGCTATTTTGCGCGTCGCACTGTTTTGTGCAGTTGACACTCGCGCCATTTTCCCATCGCACTGTTTTGTGCTGTTCACACTCGCGCTATTTTCCACGTCCACTGTTTTGTGCAGTTAACACTCGCGCTATTTTGCTCGTCACACTGGCGCTATTTTGCGCGTCGCACTGTTTTGTGCAGCAGACACTCGCGCTATTTTGCGCGTCGCACTGTTTTGTGCAGATCACACTCGCGTTATTTTGCGCGTCGCACTGTTTTGTGCAGATCACACTCGCCCTATTTTGCGCGTCGCACTGGTTTGTGCAGTTGACACTCGCGCTATTTTGCGAGTCGCACAGTTTTGTGCAGTTGACAGTCGCGCTATTTTGCGCATCGCACTGTTTTGTGCTGTTCACACTGGCGCTATTTTGCGCGTCGCACTGTTTTGCGCAGATCACACTCGCGCTATTTTGCGCGTCGCACTGTTTTGTGCAGTTGACACTCGTGCCTTTTTGCGGGTCGCACAGTTTTGTGCAGATCACACTCGCGCTATTTTGCGCGTCGCACTCTTTTGTGAAGTTGACACTCGCGCTATTTTGCGCGTCGCACTGTTTTGTGCAGTTGACACTCGCGCTATTTTGCGCGTCGCACTGTTTTGTGCAGTTGACACTCGCGCTATTTTGCGCGTCGCACTGTTTTGTGGAGATCACACTCGCGCTATTTTGCGCGTCGCACTCTTTTGTGCAGTTGACACTCGCGCTATTTTGCGCGTCGCACTGTTTTGTGCAGTTGACACTCGTGCTATTTTGCGCGTCGCACTGTTTCGTGCAGATCACACTCGCGCTATTTTGCGCGTCGCACTGTTTTCTGCAGATCACCCTCGCGCAATTTTGCGCGTCGCACTGTTTTGTGCAGTTGACACTCGCGCTATTTTGCGCGTCGCACTGTTTTGTGCAGTTGACACTCGCGCTATTTTGCGCGTCGCACTGTTTTGTGTAGATCACACTCGCGCTATTTTGCGCGTCGCACTCTTTTGTGCTGTTGACACTCGCGCTATTTTGCGCGTCGCACTGTTTTGTGCAGTTGACACTCGCCCTATTTCGCGCGTGGCACTATTTTGTGCAGATCACACTCGCGCTATTTTGCGCGTCGCACGGTTTTGTGCAGATCACACTCGCGCTATTTTGCGCGTCGCACTGTTTTGTGCAGTTGACACTCGCGCTATTTTGCGCGTCGCACTGTTTTGTGGAGATGACACTCGCGCTATTTTGCGCGTCGCACTCTTTTGTGCAGTTGACACTCGCGCAATTTTTCGCGTCGCACTGTTTTTTGCAGTTGACACTCGTGCCTTTTTGCGGGTCGCACAGTTTTGTGCAGATCACACTCGCGCTATTTTGCGCGTCGCACTCTTTTGTGTAGTTGACACTCGCGCTATTTTGCGCGTCGCACTGTTTTGTGCAGTTGACACTCGCGCTATTTGGCGCGTCGCACTGTTTTGTGCAGTTGACACTCGCGCTATTTTGCGCGTCGCACTGTTTTGTGGAGATCACACTCGCGCTATTTTGCGCGTCGCACTCTTTTGTGCAGTTTACACTCGCGCTATTTTGCGCGTCGCACTGTTTTGTGCAGTTGACACTCGTGCTATTTTGCGCGTCGCACTGTTTCGTGCAGATCACACTCGCGCTATTTTGCGCGTCGCACTGTTTTCTGCAGATCACCCTCGCGCTATTTTGCGCGTCGCACTGTTTTGTGCAGTTGACACTCGCGCTATTTTGCGCGTCGCACTGTTTTGTGCAGTTGACACTCGCGCTATTTTGCGCATCGCACTGTTTTGTGCTGTTCACACTGGCGCTATTTTGCGCGTCGCACTGTTTTGCGCAGATCACACTCGCGCTATTTTGCGCGTCGCACTGTTTTGTGCAGTTGACACTCGCGCTATTTTGCGCGTCGCACTGTTTTGTGGAGATCACACTCGCGCTATTTTGCGCGTCGCACTCTTTTGTGTAGTTGACACTCGCGCTATTTTGCCCGTCGCACTGTTTTGTGTAGATCACACTCGCGCTATTTTGCGCGTCGCACTCTTTTGTGCAGTTGACACTCGCACTATTTTGCGCGTTGCACTGTTTTGTGCAGTTGACACTCGCTCTATTTCGCGCGTGGCACTATTTTGTGCAGATCACACTCGCGCTATTTTGCGCGTCGCACGGTTTTGTGCAGATCACACTCGCGCTATTTTGCGCGTCGCACTGTTTTGTGCAGATCACACTCGCGCTATTTTGCGCGTCGCACTGTTTTGTGGAGATCACACTCGCGCTATTTTGCGCGTCGCACTGTTTTGTGGAGATCACACTCGCGCTATTTTGCGCGTCGCACTCTTTTGTGCAGTTGACACTCGCGCTATTTTGCGCGTCGCACTGTTTTGTGCAGTTGACACTCGTGCCTTTTTGCGGGTCGCACTGTTTTGTGCAGATCACACTCGCGCTATTTTGCGCGTCGCACTGTTTTGTGCAGATCACGCTCGCGATATTTTGCGCGTCGCACTGTTTTGTGCAGTTGACACTCGCGATATTTTGCGCGTCGCACTGTTTTGTGCTGTTCACACTCGTGTTACTTTCCGCGTCGCACAATTTTGTGCAGTTGACACTCGCGCTATTTTGCGCCTCGCTCTGTTTTGTACAGTTCACACTCGCGCTATTTTGCGGGTCGCACCGTTTTGTGCAGATCACACTCGCGCTATTTTGCGCGTCGCACTGTTTTGTGCAGATCACACTCGCGCTATTTTGCGCGTCGCACTGTTTTGTGCAGTTCACACTCGCGCTATTTTGCGCGTCGCACTGTTTTGCGCTGTTCACACTCGCGCTACTTTCCGCGTCGCACTATTTTGTGCTGTTGACACTCGCGCTATTTTGCGGGTCGCACCGTTTTGTGCAGTTCGCACTCGCGCTATTTTGCGCGTCGCACCGTTTTGTGCAGATCACACTCGCGCTATTCTGCGCGTCGCACTCTTTTGTGCAGTTGACACTCGCGCTATTTTGCGCGTCGCACTATTTTGGGCAGTTCACACTCGCGTTATTTTGCGCGTCGCACTGTTTTACGCAAATCACACTCGCGCTATTTTGGGCGTCGCACTGTTTTGTGCAGTTGACACTCGCGCTATTTTGCGCCTCGCACTGTTTTGTACAGTTCATACTCGCACTGTTATGTGCTGTTCAGACTCGGGCTATTTTGCGCGTCGCACCGTTTTGTGCAGATCACACTCGCGCTATTTTGCGCGTCGCACTGTTTTGTGCAGTTGACACTCGCGCCATTTTCCCATCGCACTGTTTTGTGCTGTTCACACTCGCGCTATTTTCCACGTCCACTGTTTTGTGCAGTTAACACTCGCGCTATTTTGCTCGTCACACTGGCGCTATTTTGCGCGTCGCACTGTTTTGTGCAGTAGACACTCGCGCTATTTTGCGCGTCGCACTGTTTTGTGCAGATCACACTCGCGCTATTTTGCGCGTCGCACTGTTTTGTGCAGATCACACTCGCCCTATTTTGCGCGTCGCACTGGTTTGTGCAGTTGACACTCGCGCTATTTTGCGAGTCGCACTGTTTTGTGCAGTTGACACTCGCGCTATTTTGCGCGTCGCACTCTTTTGTGTAGATCACACTCGCGCTATTTTGCGCGTCGCACTCTTTTGTGCTGTTGACACTCGCGCTATTTTGCGCGTCGCACTGTTTTGTGCAGTTGACACTCGCGCTATTTTGCGCGTCGCACTCTTTTGTGTAGATCACACTCGCGCTATTTTGCGCGTCGCACTCTTTTGTGCTGTTGACACTCGCGCTATTTTGCGCGTCGCACTCTTTTGTGCAGTTGACACTCGCGCTATTTTGCGCGTCGCACTGTTTTGTGCAGTTGACACTCGTGCCTTTTTGCGGGTCGCACTGTTTTGTGCAGATCACACTCGCGCTATTTTGCGCGTCGCACTGTTTTGTGCAGATCACGCTCGCGATATTTTGCGCGTCGCACTGTTTTGTGCAGTTGACACTCGCGATATTTTGCGCGTCGCACTGTTTTGTGCTGTTCACACTCGCGTTACTTTCCGCGTCGCACAATTTTGTACAGTTGACACTCGCGCTATTTTGCGCCTCGCTCTGTTTTGTACAGTTCACACTCGCGCTATTTTGCGTGTCGCACCGTTTTGTGCAGATCACACTCGCGCTATTTTGCGCCTCGCACTGTTTTGTGCAGATCACACTCGCGCTATTTTGCGCGTCGCACTGTTTTGTGCAGTTGACACTCGCGCTATTTTGCGCGTCGCACTGTTTTGCGCTGTTCACACTCGCGCTACTTTCCGCGTCGCACTATTTTGTGCTGTTGACACTCGCGCTATTTTGCGGGTCGCACCGTTTTGTGCAGTTCGCACTCGCGCTATTTTGCGCGTCGCACCGTTTTGTGCAGATCACACTCGCGCTATTCTGCGCGTCGCACTCTTTTGTGCAGTTGACACTCGCGCTATTTTGCGCGTCGCACTATTTTGGGCAGTTCACACTCGCGTTATTTTGCGCGTCGCACTGTTTTACGCAAATCACACTCGCGCTATTTTGGGCATCGCACTGTTTTGTGCAGTTGACACTCGCGCTATTTTGCGCCTCGCACTGTTTTGTACAGTTCATACTCGCAATGTTATGTGCTGTTCAGACTCGTGCTATTTTGCGCGTCGCACCGTTTTGTGCAGATCACACTCGCGCTATTTTGCGCGTCGCACTGTTTTGTGCAGTTGACACTCGCGCCATTTTCCCATCGCACTGTTTTGTGCTGTTCACACTCGCGCTATTTTCCACGTCCACTGTTTTGTGCAGTTAACACTCGCGCTATTTTGCTCGTCACACTGGCGCTATTTTGCGCGTCGCACTGTTTTGTGCAGTAGACACTCGCGCTATTTTGCGCGTCGCACTGTTTTGTGCAGATCACACTCGCGCTATTTTGCGCGTCGCACTGTTTTGTGCAGATCACACTCGCCCTATTTTGCGCGTCGCACTGGTTTGTGCAGTTGACACTCGCGCTATTTTGCGAGTCGCACTGTTTTGTGCAGTTGACAGTCGCGCTATTTTGCGCATCGCACTGTTTTGTGCTGTTCACACTGGCGCTATTTTGCGCGTCGCACTGTTTTGCGCAGATCACACTCGCGCTATTTTGCGCGTCGCACTGTTTTGTGCAGTTGACACTCGCGCTATTTTGCGCGTCGCACTGTTTTGTGGAGATCACACTCGCGCTATTTTGCGCGTCGCACTCTTTTGTGGAGTTGACACTCGCGCTATTTTGCGCGTCGCACTGTTTTGTGCAGTTGACACTCGCGCTATTTTGCGCGTCGCACTGTTTTGTGCAGTTGACACTCGCGCTATTTTGCGCGTCGCACTGTTTTGTGGAGATCACACTCGCGCTATTTTGCGCGTCGCACTCTTTTGTGCAGTTGACACTCGCGCTATTTTGCGCGTCGCACTGTTTTGTGCAGTTGACACTCGTGCTATTTTGCGCGTCGCACTCTTTTGTGCAGTTGACACTCGCGCTATTTTGCGCGTCGCACTGTTTTGTGCAGTTGACACTCGTGCTATTTTGCGCGTCGCACTGTTTCGTGCAGATCACACTCGCGCTATTTTGCGCGTCGCACTGTTTTCTGCAGATCACCCTCGCGCTATTTTGCGCGTCGCACTGTTTTGTGCAGTTGACACTCGCGCTATTTTGCGCGTCGCACTGTTTTGTGCAGTTGACACTCGCGCTATTTTGCGCGTCGCACTCTTTTGTGTAGATCACACTCGCGCTATTTTGCGCGTCGCACTCTTTTGTGCTGTTGACACTCGCGCTATTTTGCGCGTCGCACTGTTTTGTGCAGTTGACACTCGCCCTATTTCGCGCGTGGCACTATTTTGTGCAGATCACACTCGCGCTATTTTGCGTGTCGCACGGTTTTGTGCAGATCACACTCGCGCTATTTTGCGCGTCGCACTGTTTTGTGCAGTTGACACTCGCGCTATTTTGCGCGTCGCACTATTTTGTGGAGATGACACTCGCGCTATTTTGCGCGTCGCACTCTTTTGTGCAGTTGACACTCGCGCAATTTTTCGCGTCGCACTGTTTTTTGCAGTTGACACTCGTGCCTTTTTGCGGGTCGCACAGTTTTGTGCAGATCACACTCGCGCTATTTTGCACGTCGCACTCTTTTGTGTAGTTGACACTCGCGCTATTTTGCGCGTCGCACTGTTTTGTGCAGTTGACACTCGCGCTATTTGGCGCGTCGCACTGTTTTGTGCAGTTGACACTCGCGCTATGTTGCGCGTCGCACTGTTTTGTGGAGATCACACTCGCGCTATTTTGCGCGTCGCACTCTTTTGTGCAGTTGACACTCGCGCTATTTTGCGCGTCGCACTGTTTTGTGCAGTTGACACTCGTGCTATTTTGCGCGTCGCACTGTTTCGTGCAGATCACACTCGCGCTATTTTGCGCGTCGCACTGTTTTCTGCAGATCACCCTCGCGCTATTTTGCGCGTCGCACTGTTTTGCGCAGTTGACACTCGCGCTATTTTGCGCGTCGCACTCTTTTGTGTAGATCACAGTCGCGCTATTTTGCGCGTCGCACTCTTTTGTGCTGTTGACACTCGCGCTATTTTGCGCGTCGCACTGTTTTGTGCAGTTGACACTCGCCCTATTTCGCGCGTGGCACTATTTTGTGCAGATGACACTCGCACGGTTTTGTGCGGATCACACTCACGCTATTTTGCGCGTCGCACTGTTTTGTGCAGATCACACTCGCGCTATTTTGCGCGTCGCACTGTTTTGTGCAGTTGACACTCGCGCTATTTGGCGCGTCGCACGGTTTTGTGCAGATCACACTCGCGCTATTTTGCGCGTCGCACTGTTTTGTGGAGATCACACTCGCGCTATTTTGCGCGTCACACTCTTTTGTGCAGTTGACACTCGCGCTATTTTGCGCGTCGCACTGTTTTGTGCAGTTGACACTCGTGCCTTTTTGCGGGTCGCACAGTTTTGTGCAGATCACACTCGCGCTATTTTGCGCGTCGCACTGTTTTGTGCAGATCACACTCGCGCTATTTTGCGCGTCGCACTGTTTTGTGCAGATCACACTCGCACTATTTTGCGCGTCGCACTGGTTTGTGCAGTTGACACTCGCGCTATTTTGCGAGTCGCACTGTTTTGTGCAGTTGACAGTGGCGCTATTTTGCGCATCGCACTGTTTTGTGCTGTTCACACTGGCGCTATTTTGCGCGTCGCACTGTTTTGCGCAGATCACACTAGCGCTATTTTGCGCGTCGCACTGTTTTGTGTAGTTGACACTCGCGCTATTTTGCGCGTCGCACTGTTTGGTGCAGTTGACACTCGTGCTATTTTGCGCGTCGCACTGTTTCGTGCAGATCACACTCGCGCTATTTTGCGCGTCGCACTGTTTTGTGGAGATCGCACTCGCGCTATTTTGCGCGTCGCACTCTTTTGTGCAGTTGACAGTCGCGCTATTTTGCGCGTCGCACTCTTTTGTGCAGTTGACACTCGCGCTATTTTGCGCGTCGCACTGTTTTGTGCAGTTGACACTCGCGCTATTTTGCGCGTCGCACTGTTTTGTGGAGATGACACTCGCGCTATTTTGCGCGTCGCACTCTTTTGTGCAGTTGACACTCGCGCAATTTTTCGCGTCGCACTGTTTTGTGTAGTTGACACTCGTGCCTTTTTGCGGGTCGCACAGTTTTGTGCAGATCACACTCGCGCTATTTTGCGCGTCGCACTCTTTTGTGTAGTTGACACTCGCGCTATTTTGCGCGTCGCACTGTTTTGTGCAGTTGACACTCGCGCTATTTTGCGCGTCGCACTGTTTTGTGCAGTTGACACTCGCGCTATTTTGCGCGTCGCACTGTTTTGTGGAGATCACACTCGCGCTATTTTGCGCGTCGCACTCTTTTGTGCAGTTGACACTCGCGCTATTTTGCGCGTCGCACTGTTTTGTGCAGTTGACACTCGCGCTATTTTGCGCGTCGCACTGTTTCGTGCAGATCACACTCGCGCTATTTTGCGCATCGCACTGTTTTCTGCAGATCACCCTCGCGCTGTTTTGCGCGTCGCACTGTTTTGTGCAGTTGACACTCGCGCTATTTTGCGCGTCGCACTGTGTTGTGCAGTTGACACTCGCCCTATTTCGCGCGTGGCACTATTTTGTGCAGATGACACTCGCGCTATTTTGCGCGTCGCACGGTTTTGTGCAGATCACACTCGCGCTATTTTGCGTGTCGCCCTCTTTTGTGTAGTTGACACTCGCGCTATTTTGCGCGTCGCACTGTTTTGTGCAGTTGACACTCGTGCCTTTTTGCGGGTCGCACAGTTTTGTGCAGATCACACTCGCGCTATTTTGCGCGTCGCACTGTTTTGTGCAGATCACACTCGCGCTATTTTGCGCGTCGCACTGTATTGTGCAGATCACACTCGCCCTATTTTGCGCGTCGCACTGGTTTGGGCAGTTGACACTCGCGCTATTTTGCGAGTCGCACTGTTTTGTGCAGTTGACAGTGGCGCTATTTTGCGCATCGCACTGTTTTGTGCTGTTCACACTGGCGCTATTTTGCGCGTCGCACTGTTTTGCGCAGATCACACTCGCGCTATTTTACGCGTCGCACTGTTTTGTGCAGTTGACACTCGCGCTATTTTGCGCGTCGCACTGTTTTGTGGAGATCGCACTCGCGCTATTTTGCGCGTCGCACTCTTTTGTGCAGTTGACAGTCGCGCTATTTTGCGCGTCGCACTGTTTTGTGCAGTTGACACTCGCGCTATTTTGCGCGTCGCACTGTTTTGTGCAGTTTACACTCGCGCTATTTTGCGCGTCGCACTGTTTTGTGGAGATCACACTCGCGCTATTTTGCGCGTCGCACTCTTTTGTGCAGTTGACACTCGCGCTATTTTGCGCGTCGCACTGTTTGGTGCAGTTGACACTCGTGCTATTTTGCGCGTCGCACTGTTTCGTGCAGATCACACTCGCGCTATTTTGCACGTCGCACTGTTTTCTGCAGATCACCCTCGCGCTATTTTGCGCGTCGCACTGTTTTGTGCAGTTGACACTCGCGCTATTTTGCGCGTCGCACTCTTTTGTGCAGTTGACACTCGCGCTATTTTGCGCGTCGCACTGTTTTGTGCAGTTGACACTCGCTCTATTTCGCGCGTGGCACTATTTTGTGCAGATCACACTCGCGCTATTTTGCGCGTCGCACGGTTTTGTGCAGATCACACTCGCGCTATTTTGCGCGTCGCACGGTTTTGTGCAGATCACACTCGCGCTATTTTGCGCGTCGCACTGTTTTGTGCAGTTGACACTCGCGCTATTTTGCGCGTCGCACTGTTTTGTGGAGATCACACTCGCGCTATTTTGCGCGTCGCACTCTTTTGTGCAGTTGACACTCGCGCTATTTTGCGCGTCGCACTGTTTTGTGCAGTTGACACTCGTGCCTTTTTGCGGGTCGCACAGTTTTGTGCAGATCACACTCGCGCTATTTTGCGCGTCGCACTGTTTTGTGCAGATCACACTCGCGCTATTTTGCGCGTCGCACTGTTTTGTGCAGATCACACTCGCGCTATTTTGCGCGTCGCACTGGTTTGTGCAGTTGACACTCGCGCTATTTTGCGAGTCGCACTGTTTTGTGCAGTTGACAGTGGCGCTATTTTGCGCATCGCACTGTTTTGTGCTGTTCACACTGGCGCTATTTTGCGCGTCGCACTGTTTTGTGCAGTTGACACTCGCGCTATTTTGCGCGTCGCACTGTTTTGTGCAGTTGACACTCGCGCTATTTTGCGCGTCGCACTGTTTTGTGGAGATCGCACTCGCGCTATTTTGCGCGTCGCACTCTTTTGTGTAGATCACACTCGCGCTATTTTGCGCGTCGCACTCTTTTGTGCAGTTGACACTCGCGCTATTTTGCGCGTCGCACTGTTTTGTGCAGTTTACACTCGCGCTATTTTGCGCGTCGCACTGTTTTGTGGAGATCACACTCGCGCTATTTTGCGCGTCGCACTCTTTTGTGCAGTTGACACTCGCGCTATTTTGCGCGTCGCACTGTTTGGTGCAGTTGACACTCGTGCTATTTTGCGCGTCGCACTGTTTCGTGCAGATCACACTCGCGCTATTTTGCGCGTCGCACTGTTTTCTGCAGATCACCCTCGCGCTATTTTGCGCGTCGCACTGTTTTGTGCAGTTGACACTCGCGCTATTTTGCGCGTCGCACTGTTTTGTGCAGTTGACACTCGCGCTATTTTGCGCGTCGCACTGTTTTGTGTAGATCACACTCGCGCTATTTTGCGCGTCGCACTCTTTTGTGCAGTTGACACTCGCGCTATTTTGCGCGTCGCACTGTTTTGTGCAGTTGACACTCGCTCTATTTCGCGCGTGGCACTATTTTGTGCAGATCACACTCGCGCTATTTTGCGCGTCGCACGGTTTTGTGCAAATCACACTCGCGCTATTTTGCGCGTCGCACTGTTTTGTGCAGATCACACTCGCGCTATTTTGCGCGTCGCACTGTTTTGTGCAGTTGACACTCGCGCTATTTTGCGCGTCGCACTGTTTTGTGCAGTTGACACTCGTGCCTTTTTGCGGGTCGCACAGTTTTGTGCAGATCACACTCGCGCTATTTTGCGCGTCGCACTGTTTTGTGCAGATCACACTCGCGCTATTTTGCGCGTCGCACTGTTTTGTGCAGATCACACTCGCGCTATTTTGCGCGTCGCACTGGTTTGTGCAGTTGACACTCGCGCTATTTTGCGAGTCGCACTGTTTTGTGCAGTTGACAGTGGCGCTATTTTGCGCATCGCACTGTTTTGTGCTGTTCACACTGGCGCTATTTTGCGCGTCGCACTGTTTTGTGCAGTTGACACTCGCGCTATTTTGCGCGTCGCACTGTTTTGTGCAGTTGACACTCGCGCTATTTTGCGCGTCGCACTGTTTTGTGGAGATCGTACTCGCGCTATTTTGCGCGTCGCACTCTTTTGTGCAGTTGACCTTCGTGCTATTTTGCGCGTCGCACTCTTTTGTGCAGTTGACACTCGCGCTATTTTGCGCGTCGCACTGTTTTGTGCAGTTTACACTCGCGCTATTTTGCGCGTCGCACTATTTTGTGGAGATCACACTCGCGCTATTTTGCGCGTCGCACTCTTTTGTGCAGTTGACACTCGCGCTATTTTGCGCGTCGCACTGTTTGGTGCAGTTGACACTCGTGCTATTTTGCGCGTCGCACTGTTTCGTGCAGATCACACTCGCGCTATTTTGCGCGTCGCACTGTTTTCTGCAGATCACCCTCGCGCTATTTTGCGCGTCGCACTGTTTTGTGCAGTTGACACTCGCGCTATTTTGCGCGTCGCACTGTTTTGTGCAGTTGACACTCGCGCTATTTTGCGCGTCGCACTGTTTTGTGTAGATCACACTCGCGCTATTTTGCGCGTCGCACTCTTTTGTGCAGTTGACACTCGCGCTATTTTGCGCGTCGCACTGTTTTGTGCAGTTGACAATCGCTCTATTTCGCGCGTGGCACTATTTTGTGCAGATCACACTCGCGCTATTTTGCGCGTCGCACGGTTTTGTGCAGATCACACTCGCGCTATTTTGCGCGTCGCACTGTTTTGTGCAGATCACACTCGCGCTATTTTGCGCGTCGCACTGTTTTGTGCAGTTGACACTCGCGCTATTTTGCGCGTCGCACTGTTTTGTGCAGTTGACACTCGTGCCTTTTTGCGGGTCGCACAGTTTTGTGCAGATCACACTCGCGCTATTTTGCGCGTCGCACTGTTTTGTGCAGATCACACTCGCGCTATTTTGCGCGTCGCACTGTTTTGTGCAGATCACACTCGCGCTATTTTGCGCGTCGCACTGGTTTGTGCAGTTGACACTCGCGCTATTTTGCGAGTCGCACTGTTTTGTGCAGTTGACAGTGGCGCTATTTTGCGCATCGCACTGTTTTGTGCTGTTCACACTGGCGCTATTTTGCGCGTCGCAATGTTTTGCGCAGATCACACTCGCGCTATTTTGCGCGTCGCACTGTTTTGTGCAGTTGACACTCGCGCTATTTTGCGCGTCGCACTGTTTTGTGGAGATCGCACTCGCGCTATTTTGCGCGTCGCACTCTTTTGTGCAGTTGACACTCGCGCTATTTTGCGCGTCGCACTGTTTTGTGCAGTTTACACTCGCGCTATTTTGCGCGTCGCACTGTTTTGTGGAGATCACACTCGCGCTATTTTGCGCGTCGCACTCTTTTGTGCAGTTGACACTCGCGCTATTTTGCGCGTCGCACTGTTTGGTGCAGTTGACACTCGTGCTATTTTGCGCGTCGCACTGTTTCGTGCAGATCACACTCGCGCTATTTTGCGCATCGCACTGTTTTCTGCAGATCACCCTCGCGCTATTTTGCGCGTCGCACTGTTTTGTGCAGTTGACACTCGCGCTATTTTGCGCGTCGCACTGTTTTGTGCAGTTGACACTCGCGCTATTTTGCGCGTCGCACTGTTTTGTGTAGATCACACACGCGCTATTTTGCGCGTCGCACTCTTTTGTGCAGTTGACACTCGCGCTATTTTGCGCGTCGCACTGTTTTGTGCAGTTGACACTCGCTCTATTTCGCGCGTGGCACTATTTTGTGCAGATCACACTCGCGCTATTTTGCGCGTCGCACGGTTTTGTGCAGATCACACTCGCGCTATTTTGCGCGTCGCACTGTTTTGTGCAGTTGACACTCGCGCTATTTTGCGCGTCGCACTGTTTTGTGGAGATCACACTCGCGCTATTTTGCGCGTCGCACTCATTTGTGCAGTTGACACTCGCGCTATTTTGCGCGTCGCACTGTTTTGTGCAGTTGACACTCGCGCTATTTTGCGCGTCGCACTGTTTTGTGCAGTTGACACTCGCGCTATTTTGCGCGTCGCACTGTTTTGTGTAGATCACACTCGCGCTATTTTGCGCGTCGCACTCTTTTGTGCAGTTGACACTCGCGCTATTTTGCGCGTCGCACTGTTTTGTGCAGTTGACACTCGCTCTATTTCGCGCGTGGCACTATTTTGTGCAGATCACACTCGCGCTATTTTGCGCGTCGCACGGTTTTGTGCAAATCACACTCGCGCTATTTTGCGCGTCGCACTGTTTTTTGCAGATCACACTCGCGCTATTTTGCGCGTCGCACTGTTTTGTGCAGTTGACACTCGCGCTATTTTGCGCGTCGCACTGTTTTGTGCAGTTGACACTCGTGCCTTTTTGCGGGTCGCACAGTTTTGTGCAGATCACACTCGCGCTATTTTGCGCGTCGCACTGTTTTGTGCAGATCACACTCGCGCTATTTTGCGCGTCGCACTGTTTTGTGCAGATCACACTCGCGCTATTTTGCGCGTCGCACTGGTTTGTGCAGTTGACACTCGCGCTATTTTGCGAGTCGCACTGTTTTGTGCAGTTGACAGTGGCGCTATTTTGCGCATCGCACTGTTTTGTGCTGTTCACACTGGCGCTATTTTGCGCGTCGCACTGTTTTGTGCAGTTGACACTCGCGCTATTTTGCGCGTCGCACTGTTTTGTGCAGTTGACACTCGCGCTATTTTGCGCGTCGCACTGTTTTGTGGAGATCGCACTCGCGCTATTTTGCGCGTCGCACTCTTTTGTGCAGTTGACCTTCGCGCTATTTTGCGCGTCGCACTCTTTTGTGCAGTTGACACTCGCGCTATTTTGCGCGTCGCACTGTTTTGTGCAGTTTACACTCGCGCTATTTTGCGCGTCGCACTATTTTGTGGAGATCACACTCGCGCTATTTTGCGCGTCGCACTCTTTTGTGCAGTTGACACTCGCGCTATTTTGCGCGTCGCACTGTTTGGTGCAGTTGACACTCGTGCTATTTTGCGCGTCGCACTGTTTCGTGCAGATCACACTCGCGCTATTTTGCGCGTCGCACTGTTTTCTGCAGATCACCCTCGCGCTATTTTGCGCGTCGCACTGTTTTGTGCAGTTGACACTCGCGCTATTTTGCGCGTCGCACTGTTTTGTGCAGTTGACACTCGCGCTATTTTGCGCGTCGCACTGTTTTGTGTAGATCACACTCGCGCTATTTTGCGCGTCGCACTCTTTTGTGCAGTTGACACTCGCGCTATTTTGCGCGTCGCACTGTTTTGTGCAGTTGACAATCGCTCTATTTCGCGCGTGGCACTATTTTGTGCAGATCACACTCGCGCTATTTTGCGCGTCGCACGGTTTTGTGCAGATCACACTCGCGCTATTTTGCGCGTCGCACTGTTTTGTGCAGATCACACTCGCGCTATTTTGCGCGTCGCACTGTTTTGTGCAGTTGACACTCGCGCTATTTTGCGCGTCGCACTGTTTTGTGGAGATCACACTCGCGCTATTTTGCGCGTCGCACTCTTTTGTGCAGTTGACACTCGCGCTATTTTGCGCGTCGCACTGTTTTGTGCAGTTGACACTCGTGCCTTTTTGCGGGTCGCACAGTTTTGTGCAGATCACACTCGCGCTATTTTGCGCGTCGCACTGTTTTGTGCAGATCACACTCGCGCTATTTTGCGCGTCGCACTGTTTTGTGCAGATCACACTCGCGCTATTTTGCGCGTCGCACTGGTTTGTGCAGTTGACACTCGCGCTATTTTGCGAGTCGCACTGTTTTGTGCAGTTGACAGTGGCGCTATTTTGCGCATCGCACTGTTTTGTGCTGTTCACACTGGCGCTATTTTGCGCGTCGCACTGTTTTGCGCAGATCACACTCGCGCTATTTTGCGCGTCGCACTGTTTTGCGCAGTTGACACTCGCGCTATTTTGCGCGTCGCACTGTTTTGTGGAGATCGCACTCGCGCTATTTTGCGCGTCGCACTCTTTTGTGCAGTTGACACTCGCGCTATTTTGCGCGTCGCACTGTTTTGTGCAGTTTACACTCGCGCTATTTTGCGCGTCGCACTGTTTTGTGGAGATCACACTCGCGCTATTTTGCGCGTCGCACTGTTTTGTGCAGTTGACACTCGCGCTATTTTGCGCGTCGCACTGTTTTGTGTAGATCACACACGCGCTATTTTGCGCGTCGCACTCTTTTGTGCAGTTGACACTCGCGCTATTTTGCGCGTCGCACTGTTTTGTGCAGTTGACACTCGCTCTATTTCGCGCGTGGCACTATTTTGTGCAGATCACACTCGCGCTATTTTGCGCGTCGCACGGTTTTGTGCAGATCACACTCGCGCTATTTTGCGCGTCGCACTGTTTTGTGCAGTTGACACTCGCGCTATTTTGCGCGTCGCACTGTTTTGTGGAGATCACACTCGCGCTATTTTGCGCGTCGCACTCATTTGTGCAGTTGACACTCGCGCTATTTTGCGCGTCGCACTGTTTTGTGCAGTTGACACTCGCGCTATTTTGCGCGTCGCACTGTTTTGTGCAGTTGACACTCGCGCTATTTTGCGCGTCGCACTGTTTTGTGTAGATCACACTCGCGCTATTTTGCGCGTCGCACTCTTTTGTGCAGTTGACACTCGCGCTATTTTGCGCGTCGCACTGTTTTGTGCAGTTGACACTCGCTCTATTTCGCGCGTGGCACTATTTTGTGCAGATCACACTCGCGCTATTTTGCGCGTCGCACGGTTTTGTGCAAATCACACTCGCGCTATTTTGCGCGTCGCACTGTTTTTTGCAGATCACACTCGCGCTATTTTGCGCGTCGCACTGTTTTGTGCAGTTGACACTCGCGCTATTTTGCGCGTCGCACTGTTTTGTGCAGTTGACACTCGTGCCTTTTTGCGGGTCGCACAGTTTTGTGCAGATCACACTCGCGCTATTTTGCGCGTCGCACTGTTTTGTGCAGATCACACTCGCGCTATTTTGCGCGTCGCACTGTTTTGTGCAGATCACACTCGCGCTATTTTGCGCGTCGCACTGGTTTGTGCAGTTGACACTCGCGCTATTTTGCGAGTCGCACTGTTTTGTGCAGTTGACAGTGGCGCTATTTTGCGCATCGCACTGTTTTGTGCTGTTCACACTGGCGCTATTTTGCGCGTCGCACTGTTTTGTGCAGTTGACACTCGCGCTATTTTGCGCGTCGCACTGTTTTGTGCAGTTGACACTCGCGCTATTTTGCGCGTCGCACTGTTTTGTGGAGATCGCACTCGCGCTATTTTGCGCGTCGCACTCTTTTGTGCAGTTGACCTTCGCGCTATTTTGCGCGTCGCACTCTTTTGTGCAGTTGACACTCGCGCTATTTTGCGCGTCGCACTGTTTTGTGCAGTTTACACTCGCGCTATTTTGCGCGTCGCACTATTTTGTGGAGATCACACTCGCGCTATTTTGCGCGTCGCACTCTTTTGTGCAGTTGACACTCGCGCTATTTTGCGCGTCGCACTGTTTGGTGCAGTTGACACTCGTGCTATTTTGCGCGTCGCACTGTTTCGTGCAGATCACACTCGCGCTATTTTGCGCGTCGCACTGTTTTCTGCAGATCACCCTCGCGCTATTTTGCGCGTCGCACTGTTTTGTGCAGTTGACACTCGCGCTATTTTGCGCGTCGCACTGTTTTGTGCAGTTGACACTCGCGCTATTTTGCGCGTCGCACTGTTTTGTGTAGATCACACTCGCGCTATTTTGCGCGTCGCACTCTTTTGTGCAGTTGACACTCGCGCTATTTTGCGCGTCGCACTGTTTTGTGCAGTTGACAATCGCTCTATTTCGCGCGTGGCACTATTTTGTGCAGATCACACTCGCGCTATTTTGCGCGTCGCACGGTTTTGTGCAGATCACACTCGCGCTATTTTGCGCGTCGCACTGTTTTGTGCAGATCACACTCGCGCTATTTTGCGCGTCGCACTGTTTTGTGCAGTTGACACTCGCGCTATTTTGCGCGTCGCACTGTTTTGTGGAGATCACACTCGCGCTATTTTGCGCGTCGCACTCTTTTGTGCAGTTGACACTCGCGCTATTTTGCGCGTCGCACTGTTTTGTGCAGTTGACACTCGTGCCTTTTTGCGGGTCGCACAGTTTTGTGCAGATCACACTCGCGCTATTTTGCGCGTCGCACTGTTTTGTGCAGATCACACTCGCGCTATTTTGCGCGTCGCACTGTTTTGTGCAGATCACACTCGCGCTATTTTGCGCGTCGCACTGGTTTGTGCAGTTGACACTCGCGCTATTTTGCGAGTCGCACTGTTTTGTGCAGTTGACAGTGGCGCTATTTTGCGCATCGCACTGTTTTGTGCTGTTCACACTGGCGCTATTTTGCGCGTCGCACTGTTTTGCGCAGATCACACTCGCGCTATTTTGCGCGTCGCACTGTTTTGCGCAGTTGACACTCGCGCTATTTTGCGCGTCGCACTGTTTTGTGGAGATCGCACTCGCGCTATTTTGCGCGTCGCACTCTTTTGTGCAGTTGACACTCGCGCTATTTTGCGCGTCGCACTGTTTTGTGCAGTTTACACTCGCGCTATTTTGCGCGTCGCACTGTTTTGTGGAGATCACACTCGCGCTATTTTGCGCGTCGCACTCTTTTGTGCAGTTGACACTCGCGCTATTTTGCGCGTCGCACTGTTTGGTGCAGTTGACACTCGTGCTATTTTGCGCGTCGCACTGTTTCGTGCAGATCACACTCGCGCTATTTTGCGCATCGCACTGTTTTCTGCAGATCACCCTCGCGCTATTTTGCGCGTCGCACTGTTTTGTGCAGTTGACACTCGCGCTATTTTGCGCGTCGCACTGTTTTGTGCAGTTGACACTCGCGCTATTTTGCGCGTCGCACTGTTTTGTGTAGATCACACACGCGCTATTTTGCGCGTCGCACTCTTTTGTGCAGTTGACACTCGCGCTATTTTGCGCGTCGCACTGTTTTGTGCAGTTGACACTCGCTCTATTTCGCGCGTGGCACTATTTTGTGCAGATCACACTCGCGCTATTTTGCGCGTCGCACGGTTTTGTGCAGATCACACTCGCGCTATTTTGCGCGTCGCACTGTTTTGTGCAGTTGACACTCGCGCTATTTTGCGCGTCGCACTGTTTTGTGGAGATCACACTCGCGCTATTTTGCGCGTCGCACTCATTTGTGCAGTTGACACTCGCACTGTTTTGTGCAGTTGACACTCGTGCCTTTTTGCGGGTCGCACAGTTTTGTGCATATCACACTCGCGCTATTTTGCGCGTCGCACTGTTTTGTGCAGATCACACTCGCGCCATTTTGCGCGTCGCACTATTTTGTGCAGATCACACTCGCACTATTTTGCGCGTCGCACTGGTTTGTGCAGTTGACACTCGCGCTATTTTGCGAGTCGCACTGTTTTGTGCAGTTGACAGTGGCGCTATTTTGCGCATCGCACTGTTTTGTGCTGTTCACACTGGCGCTATTTTGCGCGTCGCACTGTTTTGCGCAGATCACACTCGCGCTATTTTGCGCGTCGCACTGTTTTGTGCAGTTGACACTCGCGCTATTTTGCGCGTCGCGCTGTTTTGTGGAGATCGCACTCGCGCTATTTTGCGCGTCGCACTCTTTTGTGCAGTTGACAGTCGCGCTATTTTGCGCGTCGCACTCTTTTGTGCAGTTGACACTCGCGCTATTTTGCGCGTCGCACTGTTTTGTGCAGTTTACACTCGCGCTATTTTGCGCGTCGCACTGTTTTGTGGAGATCACACTCGCGCTATTTTGCGCGTCGCACTCTTTTGTGCAGTTGACACTCGCGCTATTTTGCGCGTCGCACTGTTTGGTGCAGTTGACACTCGTGCTATTTTGCGCGTCGCACTGTTTCGTGCAGATCACACTCGCGCTATTTTGCGCGTCGCACTGTTTTCTGCAGATCACCCTCGCGCTGTTTTGCGCGTCGCACTGTTTTGTGCAGTTGACACTCGCGCTATTTTGCGCGTCGCACTGTGTTGTGCAGTTGACACTCGCCCTATTTCGCGCGTGGCACTATTTTGTGCAGATGACACTCGCGCTATTTTGCGCGTCGCACGGTTTTGTGCAGATCACACTCGCGCTATTTTGCGCGTCGCCCTCTTTTGTGTAGTTGACACTCGCGCTATTTTGCGCGTCGCACTGTTTTGTGCAGTTGACACTCATGCCTTTTTGCGGGTCGCACAGTTTTGTGCAGATCACACTCGCGCTATTTTGCGCGTCGCACTGTTTTGTGCAGATCACACTCGCACTATTTTGCGCGTCGCACTGGTTTGGGCAGTTGACACTCGCGCTATTTTGCGAGTCGCACTGTTTTGTGCAGTTGACAGTGGCGCTATTTTGCGCATCGCACTGTTTTGTGCTGTTCACACTGGCGCTATTTTGCGCGTCGCACTGTTTTGCGCAGATCACACTCGCGCTATTTTGCGCGTCGCACCGTTTTGTGCAGTTGACACTCGCGCTATTTTGCGCGTCGCACTGTTTTGTGGAGATCGCACTCGCGCTATTTTGCGCGTCGCACTCTTTTGTGCAGTTGACATTCGCGCTATTTTGCGCGTCGCACTGTTTTGTGCAGTTGACACTCGCGCTATTTTGCGCGTCGCACTGTTTTGTGCAGTTCACACTCGCGCTATTTTGCGCGTCGCACTGTTTTGTGGAGATCACACTCGCGCTATTTTGCGCGTCGCACTCTTTTGTGCAGTTGACACTCGCGCTATTTTGCGCGTCGCACTGTTTGGTGCAGTTGACAATCGTGCTATTTTGCGCGTCGCACTGTTTCGTGCAGATCACACTCGCGCTATTTTGCGCGTCGCACTGTTTTCTGCAGATCACCCTCGCGCTATTTTGCGCGTCGCACTGTTTTGTGCAGTTGACACTCGCGCTATTTTGCGCGTCGCACTCTTTTGTGCAGTTGACACTCGCGCTATTTTGCGCGTCGCACTGTTTTGTGCAGTTGACACTCGCTCTATTTCGCGCGTGTCACTATTTTGTGCAGATCACACTCGCGCTATTTTGCGCGTCGCACGGTTTTGTGCAGATCACACTCGCGCTATTTTGCGCGTCGCACTGTTTTGTGCAGATCACACTCGCGCTATTTTGCGCGTCGCACTGTTTTGTGCAGTTGACACTCGCGCTATTTTGCGCGTCGCACTGTTTTGTGGAGATCACACTCGCGCTATTTTGCGCGTCGCACTCTTTTGTGCAGTTGACACTCGCGCTATTTTGCGCGTCGCACTGTTTTGTGCAGTTGACACTCGTGCCTTTTTGCGGGTCGCACAGTTTTGTGCAGATCACACTCGCGCTATTTTGCGCGTCGCACTGTTTTGTGCAGATCACACTCGCGCTATTTTGCGCGTCGCACTGTTTTGTGCAGATCACACTCGCGCTATTTTGCGCGTCGCACTGGTTTGTGCAGTTGACACTCGCGCTATTTTGCGAGTCGCACTGTTTTGTGCAGTTGACAGTGGCGCTATTTTGCGCATCGCACTGTTTTGTGCTGTTCACACTGGCGCTATTTTGCGCGTCGCACTGTTTTGTGCAGTTGACACTCGCGCTATTTTGCGCGTCGCACTGTTTTGTGCAGTTGGCACTCGCGCTATTTTGCGCGTCGCACTGTTTTGTGGAGATCGCACTCGCTCTATTTTGCGCGTCGCACTCTTTTGTGCAGTTGACATTCGCGCTATTTTGCGCGTCGCACTCTTTTGTGCAGTTGACACTCGCGCTATTTTGCGCGTCGCACTGTTTTGTGCAGTTTACACTCGCGCTATTTTGCGCGTCGCACTGTTTTGTGGAGATCACACTCGCGCTATTTTGCGCGTCGCACTCTTTTGTGCAGTTGACACTCGCGCTATTTTGCGCGTCGCACTGTTTGGTGCAGTTGACACTCGTGCTATTTTGCGCGTCGCACTGTTTCGTGCAGATCACACTCGCGCTATTTTGCGCGTCGCACTGTTTTCTGCAGATCACCCTCGCGCTATTTTGCGCGTCGCACTGTTTTGTGCAGTTGACACTCGCGCTATTTTGCGCGTCGCACTGTTTTGTGCAGTTGACACTCGCGCTATTTTGCGCGTCGCACTGTTTTGTGTAGATCACACTCGCGCTATTTTGCGCGTCGCACTCTTTTGTGCAGTTGACACTCGCGCTATTTTGCGCGTCGCACTGTTTTGTGCAGTTGACACTCGCTCTATTTCGCGCGTGGCACTATTTTGTGCAGATCACACTCGCGCTATTTTGCGCGTCGCACGGTTTTGTGCAGATCACACTCGCGCTATTTTGCGCGTCGCACTGTTTTGTGCAGATCACACTCGCGCTATTTTGCGCGTCGCACTGTTTTGTGCAGTTGACACTCGCGCTATTTTGCGCGTCGCACTCATTTGTGGAGATCACACTCGCGCTATTTTGCGCGTCGCACTCTTTTGTGCAGTTGACACTCGCGCTATTTTGCGCGTCGCACTGTTTTGTGCAGTTGACACTCGTGCCTTTTTGCGGGTCGCACAGTTTTGTGCAGATCACACTCGCGCTATTTTGCGCGTCGCACTGTTTTGTGCAGATCACACTCGCGCTATTTTGCGCGTCGCACTGTTTTGTGCAGATCACACTCGCGCTATTTTGCGCGTCGCACTGGTTTGTGCAGTTGACACTCGCGCTATTTTGCGAGTCGCACTGTTTTGTGCAGTTGACAGTGGGGCTATTTTGCGCATCGCACTGTTTTGTGCTGTTCACACTGGCGCTATTTTGCGCGTCGCACTGTTTTGCGCAGATCACACTCGCGCTATTTTGCGCGTCGCACTGTTTTGTGCAGTTGACACTCGCGCTATTTTGCGCGTCGCACTGTTTTGTGGAGATCGCACTCGCGCTATTTTGCGCGTCGCACTCTTTTGTGCAGTTGACATTCGCGCTATTTTGCGCGTCGCACTCTTTTGTGCAGTTGACACTCGCGCTATTTTGCGCGTCGCACTGTTTTGTGCAGTTTACACTCGCGCTATTTTGCGCGTCGCACTGTTTTGTGGAGATCACACTCGCGCTATTTTGCGCGTCGCACTCTTTTGTGCAGTTGACACTCGCGCTATTTTGCGCGTCGCACTGTTTGGTGCAGTTGACACTCGTGCTATTTTGCGCGTCGCACTGTTTCGTGCAGATCACACTCGCGCTATTTTGCGCGTCGCACTGTTTTCTGCAGATCACCCTCGCGCTATTTTGCGCGTCGCACTGTTTTGTGCAGTTGACACTCGCGCTATTTTGCGCGTCGCACTGTTTTGTGCAGTTGACACTCGCCCTATTTTGCGCGTCGCACTGTTTTGTGTAGATCACACTCGCGCTATTTTGCGCGTCGCACTCTTTTGTGCAGTTGACACTCGCGCTATTTTGCGCGTCGCACTGTTTTGTGCAGTTGACACTCGCTCTATTTCGCGCGTGGCACTATTTTGTGCAGATCACACTCGCGCTATTTTGCGCGTCGCACGGTTTTGTGCAGATCACACTCGGGCTATTTTGCGCGTCGCACTGTTTTGTGCAGATCACACTCGTGCTATTTTGCGCGTCGCACTGTTTTGTGCAGTTGACACTCGCGCTATTTTGCGCGTCGCACTGTTTTGTGGAGATCACACTCGCGCTATTTTGCGCGTCGCACTCTTTTGTGCAGTTGACACTCGCGCTATTTTGCGCGTCGCACTGTTTTGTGCAGTTGACACTCGTGCCTTTTTGCGGGTCGCACAGTTTTGTGCAGATCACACTCGCGCTATTTTGCGCGTCGCACTGTTTTGTGCAGATCACACTCGCGCTATTTTGCGCGTCGCACTGTTTTGTGCAGATCACACTCGCGCTATTTTGCGCGTCGCACTGGTTTGTGCAGTTGACACTCGCGCTATTTTGCGCGTCGCACTGTTTTGTGCAGTTGACAGTGGCGCTATTTTGCGCATCGCCCTGTTTTGTGCTGTTCACACTTGCGCTATTTTGCGCGTCGCACTGTTTTGCGCAGATCACACTCGCGCTATTTTGCGCGTCGCACTGTTTTGTGCAGTTGACACTCGCGCTATTTTGCGCGTCGCACTGTTTTGTGGAGATCGCACTCGCGCTATTTTGCGCGTCGCACTCTTTTGTGCAGTTGACATTCGCGCTATTTTGCGCGTCGCACTCTTTTGTGCAGTTGACACTCGCGCTATTTTGCGCGTCGCACTGTTTTGTGCAGTTTACACTCGCGCTATTTTGCGCGTCGCACTGTTTTGTGGAGATCACACTCGCGCTATTTTGCGCGTCGCACTCTTTTGTGCAGTTGACACTCGCGCTATTTTGCGCGTCGCACTGTTTGGTGCAGTTGACACTCGTGCTATTTTGCGCGTCGCACTGTTTCGTGCAGATCACACTCGCGCTATTTTGCGCGTCGCACTGTTTTCTGCAGATCACCCTCGCGCTATTTTGCGCGTCGCACTGTTTTGTGCAGTTGACACTCGCGCTATTTTGCGCGTCGCACTGTTTTGTGCAGTTGACACTCGCCCTATTTTGCGCGTCGCACTGTTTTGTGTAGATCACACTCGCGCTATTTTGCGCGTCGCACTCTTTTGTGCAGTTGACACTCGCGCTATTTTGCGCGTCGCACTGTTTTGTGCAGTTGACACTCGCTCTATTTCGCGCGTGGCACTATTTTGTGCAGATCACACTCGCGCTATTTTGCGCGTCGCACGGTTTTGTGCAGATCACACTCGGGCTATTTTGCGCGTCGCACTGTTTTGTGCAGATCACACTCGTGCTATTTTGCGCGTCGCACTGTTTTGTGCAGTTGACACTCGCGCTATTTTGCGCGTCGCACTGTTTTGTGGAGATCACACTCGCGCTATTTTGCGCGTCGCACTCTTTTGTGCAGTTGACACTCGCGCTATTTTGCGCGTCGCACTGTTTTGTGCAGTTGACACTCGTGCCTTTTTGCGGGTCGCACAGTTTTGTGCAGATCACACTCGCGCTATTTTGCGCGTCGCACTGTTTTGTGCAGATCACACTCGCGCTATTTTGCGCGTCGCACTGTTTTGTGCAGATCACACTCGCGCTATTTTGCGCGTCGCACTGGTTTGTGCAGTTGACACTCGCGCTATTTTGCGCGTCGCACTGTTTTGTGCAGTTGACAGTGGCGCTATTTTGCGCATCGCCCTGTTTTGTGCTGTTCACACTTGCGCTATTTTGCGCGTCGCACTGTTTTGCGCAGATCACACTCGCGCTATTTTGCGCGTCGCACTGTTTTGTGCAGTTGACACTCGCGCTATTTTGCGCGTCGCACTGTTTTGTGGAGATCGCACTCGCGCTATTTTGCGCGTCGCACTCTTTTGTGCAGTTGACATTCGCGCTATTTTGCGCGTCGCACTCTTTTGTGCAGTTGACACTCGCGCTATTTTGCGCGTCGCACTGTTTTGTGCAGTTTACACTCGCGCTATTTTGCGCGTCGCACTGTTTTGTGGAGATCACACTCGCGCTATTTTGCGCGTCGCACTCTTTTGTGCAGTTGACACTCGCGCTATTTTGCGCGTCGCACTGTTTGGTGCAGTTGACACTCGTGCTATTTTGCGCGTCGCACTGTTTCGTGCAGATCACACTCGCGCTATTTTGCGCGTCGCACTGTTTTCTGCAGATCACCCTCGCGCTATTTTGCGCGTCGCACTGTTTTGTGCAGTTGACACTCGCGCTATTTTGCGCGTCGCACTGTTTTGTGCAGTTGACACTCGCGCTATTTTGCGCGTCGCACTGTTTTGTGTAGATCACACTCGCGCTATTTTGCGCGTCGCACTCTTTTGTGCAGTTGACACTCGCGCTATTTTGCGCGTCGCACTGTTTTGTGCAGTTGACACTCGCTCTATTTCGCGCGTGGCACTATTTTGTGCAGATCACACTCGCGCTATTTTGCGCGTCGCACGGTTTTGTGCAGATCACACTCGGGCTATTTTGCGCGTCGCACTGTTTTGTGCAGATCACACTCGTGCTATTTTGCGCGTCGCACTGTTTTGTGCAGTTGACACTCGCGCTATTTTGCGCGTCGCACTGTTTTGTGGAGATCACACTCGCGCTATTTTGCGCGTCGCACTCTTTTGTGCAGTTGACACTCGCGCTATTTTGCGCGTCGCACTGTTTTGTGCAGTTGACACTCGTGCCTTTTTGCGGGTCGCACAGTTTTGTGCAGATCACACTCGCGCTATTTTGCGCGTCGCACTGTTTTGTGCAGATCACACTCGCGCTATTTTGCGCGTCGCACTGTTTTGTGCAGATCACACTCGCGCTATTTTGCGCGTCGCACTGGTTTGTGCAGTTGACACTCGCGCTATTTTGCGCGTCGCACTGTTTTGTGCAGTTGACAGTGGCGCTATTTTGCGCATCGCCCTGTTTTGTGCTGTTCACACTTGCGCTATTTTGCGCGTCGCACTGTTTTGCGCAGATCACACTCGCGCTATTTTGCGCGTCGCACTGTTTTGTGCAGTTGACACTCGCGCTATTTTGCGCGTCGCACTGTTTTGTGGAGATCGCACTCGCGCTATTTTGCGCGTCGCACTCTTTTGTGCAGTTGACATTCGCGCTATTTTGCGCGTCGCACTCTTTTGTGCAGTTGACACTCGCGCTATTTTGCGCGTCGCACTGTTTTGTGCAGTTTACACTCGCGCTATTTTGCGCGTCGCACTGTTTTGTGGAGATCACACTCGCGCTATTTTGCGCGTCGCACTCTTTTGTGCAGTTGACACTCGCGCTATTTTGCGCGTCGCACTGTTTGGTGCAGTTGACACTCGTGCTATTTTGCGCGTCGCACTGTTTCGTGCAGATCACACTCGCGCTATTTTGCGCGTCGCACTGTTTTCTGCAGATCACCCTCGCGCTATTTTGCGCGTCGCACTGTTTTGTGCAGTTGACACTCGCGCTATTTTGCGCGTCGCACTGTTTTGTGCAGTTGACACTCGCGCTATTTTGCGCGTCGCACTGTTTTGTGTAGATCACACTCGCGCTATTTTGCGCGTCGCACTCTTTTGTGCAGTTGACACTCGCGCTATTTTGCGCGTCGCACTGTTTTGTGCAGTTGACACTCGCTCTATTTCGCGCGTGGCACTATTTTGTGCAGATCACACTCGCGCTATTTTGCGCGTCGCACGGTTTTGTGCAGATCACACTCGCGCTATTTCGCGCGTCGCACTGTTTTGTGCAGATCACACTCGCGCTATTTTGCGCGTCGCACTGTTTTGTGCAGTTGACACTCGCGCTATTTTGCCCGTCGCACTGTTTTGTGGAGATCACACTCGCGCTATTTTGCGCGTCGCACTCATTTGTGCAGTTGACACTCGCGCTATTTTGCGCGTCGCACTGTTTTGTGCAGTTGACACTCGTGCCTTTTTGCGGGTCGCACAGTTTTGTGCATATCACACTCGCGCTATTTTGCGCGTCGCACTGTTTTGTGCAGATCACACTCGCGCCATTTTGCGCGTCGCACTATTTTGTGCAGATCACACTCGCACTATTTTGCGCGTCGCACTGGTTTGTGCAGTTGACACTCGCGCTATTTTGCGAGTCGCACTGTTTTGTGCAGTTGACAGTGGCGCTATTTTGCGCATCGCACTGTTTTGTGCTGTTCACACTGGCGCTATTTTGCGCGTCGCACTGTTTTGCGCAGATCACACTCGCGCTATTTTGCGCGTCGCACTGTTTTGTGCAGTTGACACTCGCGCTATTTTGCGCGTCGCACTGTTTTGTGGAGATCGCACTCGCGCTATTTTGCGCGTCGCACTCTTTTGTGCAGTTGACAGTCGCGCTATTTTGCGCATCGCACTCTTTTGTGCAGTTGACACTCGCGCTATTTTGCGCGTCGCACTGTTTTGTGCAGTTTACACTCGCGCTATTTTGCGCGTCGCACTGTTTTGTGGAGATCACACTCGCGCTATTTTGCGCGTCGCACTCTTTTGTGCAGTTGACACTCGCGCTATTTTGCGCGTCGCACTGTTTGGTGCAGTTGACACTCGTGCTATTTTGCGCGTCGCACTGTTTCGTGCAGATCACACTCGCGCTATTTTGCGCGTCGCACTGTTTTCTGCAGATCACCCTCGCGCTATTTTGCGCGTCGCACTGTTTTGTGCAGTTGACACTCGCGCTATTTTGCGCGTCGCACTGTTTTGTGCAGTTGACACTCGCGCTATTTTGCGCGTCGCACTGTTTTGTGTAGATCACACTCGCGCTATTTTGCGCGTCGCACTCTTTTGTGCAGTTGACACTCGCGATATTTTGCGCGTCGCACTGTTTTGTGCTGTTCACACTCGCGTTACTTTCCGCGTCGCACAATTTTGTGCAGTTGACACTCGCGCTATTTTGCGCCTCGCTCTGTTTTGTACAGTTCACACTCGCGCTATTTTGCGCGTCGCACCGTTTTGTGCAGATCACACTCGCGCTATTTTGCGCGTCGCACTGTTTTGTGCAGATCACACTCGCGCTATTTTGCGCGTCGCACTGTTTTGTGCAGTTGACACTCGCGCTATTTTGCGCGTCGCACTGTTTTGCGCTGTTCACACTCGCGCTACTTTCCGCGTCGCACTATTTTGTGCTGTTGACACTCGCGCTATTTTGCGGGTCGCACCGTTTTGTGCAGTTCGCACTCGCGCTATTTTGCGCGTCGCACCGTTTTGTGCAGATCACACTCGCGCTATTCTGCGCGTCGCACTCTTTTGTGCAGTTGACACTCGCGCTATTTTGCGCGTCGCACTATTTTGGGCAGTTCACACTCGCGTTATTTTGCGCGTCGCACTGTTTTACGCAAATCACACTCGCGCTATTTTGGGCGTCGCACTGTTTTGTGCAGTTGACACTCGCGCTATTTTGCGCCTCGCACTGTTTTGTACAGTTCACACTCGCACTGTTATGTGCTGTTCACACTCGCGCTATTTTGCGCGTCGCACCGTTTTGTGCAGATCACACTCGCGCTATTTTGCGCGTCGCACTGTTTTGTGCAGTTGACACTCGCGCTATTTTCCCATCGCACTGTTTTGTGCTGTTCACACTCGCGCTATTTTCCACGTCCACTGTTTTGTGCAGTTAACACTCGCGCTATTTTGCTCGTCACACTGGCGCTATTTTGCGCGTCGCACTGTTTTGTGCAGTAGACACTCGCGCTATTTTGCGCGTCGCACTGTTTTGTGCAGATCACACTCGCGCTATTTTGCGCGTCGCACTGTTTTGTGCAGATCACACTCGCCCTATTTTGCGCGTCGCACTGGTTTGTGCAGTTGACACTCGCGCTATGTTGCGAGTCGCACTGTTTTGTGCAGTTGACAGTCGCGCTATTTTTCGCATCGCACTGTTTTGTGCTGTTCACACTGGCGCTATTTTGCGCGTCGCACTGTTTTGCGCAGATCACACTCGCGCTATTTTGCGCGTCGCACTGTTTTGTGCAGTTGACACTCGCGCTATTTTGCGCGGCGCACTGTTTTGTGGAGATCACACTCGCGCTATTTTGCGCGTCGCACTCTTTTGTGCAGTTGACACTCGCGCTATTTTGCGCGTCGCACTGTTTGGTGCAGTTGACACTCGTGCTATTTTGCGCGTCGCACTGTTTCGTGCAGATCACACTCGCGCTATTTTGCGCGTCGCACTGTTTTCTGCAGATCACCCTCGCGCTATTTTGCGCGTCGCACGGTTTTGTGCAGTTGACACTCGCGCTATTTTGCGCGTCGCACTGTTTTGTGCAGTTGACACTCGCGCTATTTTGCGCGTCGCACTGTTTTGTGTAGATCACACTCGCGCTATTTTGCGCGTCGCACTCTTTTGTGCAGTTGACACTCGCGTTATTTTGCGCGTCGCACTGTTTTGTGCAGTTGACACTCGCTCTATTTCGCGCGTGGCACTATTTTGTGCAGATCACACTCGCGCTATTTTGCGCGTCGCACGGTTTTGTGCAGATCACACTCGCGCTATTTTGCGCGTCGCACTGTTTTGTGCAGATCACACTCGCGCTATTTTGCGCGTCGCACTGTTTTGTGCAGTTGACACTCGCGCTATTTTGCGCGTCGCACTGTTTTGTGGAGATCACACTCGCGCTATTTTGCGCGTCGCACTCATTTGTGCAGTTGACACTCGCGCTATTTTGCGCGTCGCACTGTTTTGTGCAGTTGACACTCGTGCCTTTTTGCGGATCGTACAGTTTTGTGCATATCACACTCGCGCTATTTTGCGCGTCGCACTGTTTTGTGCAGATCACACTCGCGCCATTTTGCGCGTCGCACTATTTTGTGCAGATCACACCCGCACTATTTTGCGCGTCGCACTGGTTTGTGCAGTTGACACTCGCGCTATTTTGCGAGTCGCACTGTTTTGTGCAGTTGACAGTGGCGCTATTTTGCGCATCGCACTGTTTTGTGCTGTTCACACTGGCGCTATTTTGCGCGTCGCACTGTTTTGCGCAGATCACACTCGCGCTATTTTGCGCGTCGCACTGTTTTGTGCAGTTGACACTCGCGCTATTTTGCGCGTCGCACTGTTTTGTGGAGATCGCACTCGCGCTATTTTGCGCGTCGCACTCTTTTGTGCAGTTGACAGTCGCGCTATTTTGCGCGTCGCACTCTTTTGTGCAGTTGACACTCGCGCTATTTTGCGCGTCGCACTGTTTTGTGCAGTTTACACTCGCGCTATTTTGCGCGTCGCACTGTTTTGTGGAGATCACACTCGCGCTATTTTGCGCGTCGCACTCTTTTGTGCAGTTGACACTCGCGCTATTTTGCGCGTCGCACTGTTTTGTGCAGTTGACACTCGCTCTATTTCGCGCGTGGCACTATTTTGTGCAGATCACACTCGCGCTATTTTGCGCGTCGCACGGTTTTGTGCAGATCACACTCGCGCTATTTTGCGCGTCGCACTGTTTTGTGCAGTTGACACTCGCGCTATTTTGCGCGTCGCACTGTTTTGTGGAGATCACACTCGCGCTATTTTGCGCGTCGCACTCATTTGTGCAGTTGACACTCGCGCTATTTTGCGCGTCGCACTGTTTTGTGCAGTTGACACTCGTGCCTTTTTGCGGGTCGCACAGTTTTGTGCATATCACACTCGCGCTATTTTGCGCGTCGCACTGTTTTGTGCAGATCACACTCGCGCCATTTTGCGCGTCGCACTATTTTGTGCAGATCACACTCGCACTATTTTGCGCGTCGCACTGGTTTGTGCAGTTGACACTCGCGCTATTTTGCGAGTCGCACTGTTTTGTGCAGTTGACAGTGGCGCTATTTTGCGCATCGCACTGTTTTGTGCTGTTCACACTGGCGCTATTTTGCGCGTCGCACTGTTTTGCGCAGATCACACTCGCGCTATTTTGCGCGTCGCACTGTTTTGTGCAGTTGACACTCGCGCTATTTTGCGCGTCGCACTGTTTTGTGGAGATCGCACTCGCGCTATTTTGCGCGTCGCACTCTTTTGTGCAGTTGACAGTCGCGCTATTTTGCGCGTCGCACTCTTTTGTGCAGTTGACACTCGCGCTATTTTGCGCGTCGCACTGTTTTGTGCAGTTGACACTCGCGCTATTTTGCGCGTCGCACTGTTTTGTGGAGATCACACTCGCGCTATTTTGCGCGTCGCACTCTTTTGTGCAGTTGACACTCGCGCTATTTTGCGCGTCGCACTGTTTTGTGCAGTTGACACTCGCTCTATTTCGCGCGTGGCACTATTTTGTGCAGATCACACTCGCGCTATTTTACGCGTCGCACGGTTTTGTGCAGATCACACTCGCGCTATTTTGCGCGTCGCACTGTTTTGTGCAGTTGACACTCGCGCTATTTTGCGCGTCGCACTGTTTTGTGGAGATCACACTCGCGCTATTTTGCGCGTCGCACTCATTTGTGCAGTTGACACTTGCGCTATTTTGCGCGTCGCACTGTTTTGTGCAGTTGACACTCGTGCCTTTTTGCGGGTCGCACAGTTTTGTGCATATCACACTCGCGCTATTTTGCGCGTCACACTGTTTTGTGCAGATCACACTCGCGCCATTTTGCGCGTCGCACTATTTTGTGCAGATCACACTCGCACTATTTTGCGCGTCGCACTGGTTTGTGCAGTTGACACTCGCGCTATTTTGCGAGTCGCACTGTTTTGTGCAGTTGACAGTGGCGCTATTTTGCGCATCGCACTGTTTTGTGCTGTTCACACTGGCGCTATTTTGCGCGTCGCACTGTTTTGCGCAGATCACACTCGCGCTATTTTGCGCGTCGCACTGTTTTGTGCAGTTGACACTCGCGCTATTTTGCGCGTCGCACTGTTTTGTGGAGATCGCACTCGCGCTATTTTGCGTGTCGCACTCTTTTGTGCAGTTGACAGTCGCGCTATTTTGCGCGTCGCACTCTTTTGTGCAGTTGACACTCGCGCTATTTTGCGCGTCGCACTGTTTTGTGCAGTTTACACTCGCGCTATTTTGCGCGTCGCACTGTTTTGTGGAGATCACACTCGCGCTATTTTGCGCGTCGCACTCTTTTGTGCAGTTGACACTCGCGCTATTTTGCGCGTCGCACTGTTTGGTGCAGTTGACACTCGTGCTATTTTGCGCGTCGCACTGTTTCGTGCAGATCACACTCGCGCTATTTTGCGCGTCGCACTGTTTTCTGCAGATCACCCTCGCGCTATTTTGCGCGTCGCACTGTTTTGTGCAGTTGACACTCGCGCTATTTTGCGCGTCGCACTGTTTTGTGCAGTTGACACTCGCGCTATTTTGCGCGTCGCACTGTTTTGTGTAGATCACACTCGCGCTATTTTGCGCGTCGCACTCTTTTGTGCAGTTGACACTCGCGATATTTTGCGCGTCGCACTGTTTTGTGCTGTTCACACTCGCGTTACTTTCCGCGTCGCACAATTTTGTGCAGTTGACACTCGCGCTATTTTGCGCCTCGCTCTGTTTTGTACAGTTCACACTCGCGCTATTTTGCGCGTCGCACCGTTTTGTGCAGATCGCACTCGCGCTATTTTGCGCGTCGCACTGTTTTGTGCAGATCACACTCGCGCTATTTTGCGCGTCGCACTGTTTTGTGCAGTTGACACTCGCGCTATTTTGCGCGTCGCACTGTTTTGCGCTGTTCACACTCGCGCTACTTTCCGCGTCGCACTATTTTGTGCTGTTGACACTCGCGCTATTTTGCGGGTCGCACCGTTTTGTGCAGTTCGCACTCGCGCTATTTTGCGCGTCGCACCGTTTTGTGCAGATCACACTCGCGCTATTCTGCGCGTCGCACTCTTTTCTGCAGTTGACACTCGCGCTATTTTGCGCGTCGCACTATTTTGGGCAGTTCACACTCGCGTTATTTTGCGCGTCGCACTGTTTTACGCAAATCACACTCGCGCTATTTTGGGCGTCGCACTGTTTTGTGCAGTTGACACTCGCGCTATTTTGCGCCTCGCACTGTTTTGTACAGTTCACACTCGCACTGTTATGTGCTGTTCACACTCGCGCTATTTTGCGCGTCGCACCGTTTTGTGCAGATCACACTCGCGCTATTTTGCGCGTCGCACTGTTTTGTGCAGTAGACACTCGCGCTATTTTGCGCGTCGCACTGTTTTGTGCAGATCACACTCGCCCTATTTTGCGCGTCGCACTGTTTTGCGCAGATCACACTCGCGCTATTTTGCGCGTCGCACTGTTTTGTGCAGTTGACACTCGCGCTATTTTGCGCGGCGCACTGTTTTGTGGAGATCACACTCGCGCTATTTTGCGCGTCGCACTCTTTTGTGCAGTTGACACTCGTGCTATTTTGCGCGTCGCACTGTTTCGTGCAGATCACACTCGCGCTATTTTGCGCGTCGCACTGTTTTCTGCAGATCACCCTCGCGCTATTTTGCGCGTCGCACGGTTTTGTGCAGTTGACACTCGCGCTATTTTGCGCGTCGCACTGTTTTGTGCAGTTGACACTCGCGCTATTTTGCGCGTCGCACTGTTTTGTGTAGATCACACTCGCGCTATTTTGCGCGTCGCACTCTTTTGTGCAGTTGACACTCGCGCTATTTTGCGCGTCGCACTGTTTTGTGCAGTTGACACTCGCTCTATTTCGCGCGTGGCACTATTTTGTGCAGATCACACTCGCGCTATTTTGCGCGTCGCACGGTTTTGTGCAGATCACACTCGCGCTATTTTGCGCGTCGCACTGTTTTGTGCAGATCACACTCGCGCTATTTTGCGCGTCGCACTGTTTTGTGCAGTTGACACTCGCGCTATTTTGCGCGTCGCACTGTTTTGTGGAGATCACACTCGCGCTATTTTGCGCGTCGCACTCATTTGTGCAGTTGACACTTGCGCTATTTTGCGCGTCGCACTGTTTTGTGCAGTTGACACTCGTGCCTTTTTGCGGGTCGCACAGTTTTGTGCATATCACACTCGCGCTATTTTGCGCGTCACACTGTTTTGTGCAGATCACACTCGCGCCATTTTGCGCGTCGCACTATTTTGTGCAGATCACACTCGCACTATTTTGCGCGTCGCACTGGTTTGTGCAGTTGACACTCGCGCTATTTTGCGAGTCGCACTGTTTTGTGCAGTTGACAGTGGCGCTATTTTGCGCATCGCACTGTTTTGTGCTGTTCACACTGGCGCTATTTTGCGCGTCGCACTGTTTTGCGCAGATCACACTCGCGCTATTTTGCGCGTCGCACTGTTTTGTGCAGTTGACACTCGCGCTATTTTGCGCGTCGCACTGTTTTGTGGAGATCGCACTCGCGCTATTTTGCGCGTCGCACTCTTTTGTGCAGTTGACAGTCGCGCTATTTTGCGCGTCGCACTCTTTTGTGCAGTTGACACTCGCGCTATTTTGCGCGTCGCACTGTTTTGTGCAGTTTACACTCGCGCTATTTTGCGCGTCGCACTGTTTTGTGGAGATCACACTCGCGCTATTTTGCGCGTCGCACTCTTTTGTGCAGTTGACACTCGCGCTATTTTGCGCGTCGCACTGTTTGGTGCAGTTGACACTCGTGCTATTTTGCGCGTCGCACTGTTTCGTGCAGATCACACTCGCGCTATTTTGCGCGTCGCACTGTTTTCTGCAGATCACCCTCGCGCTATTTTGCGCGTCGCACTGTTTTGTGCAGTTGACACTCGCGCTATTTTGCGCGTCGCACTGTTTTGTGCAGTTGACACTCGCGCTATTTTGCGCGTCGCACTGTTTTGTGTAGATCACACTCGCGCTATTTTGCGCGTCGCACTCTTTTGTGCAGTTGACACTCGCGATATTTTGCGCGTCGCACTGTTTTGTGCTGTTCACACTCGCGTTACTTTCCGCGTCGCACAATTTTGTGCAGTTGACACTCGCGCTATTTTGCGCCTCGCTCTGTTTTGTACAGTTCACACTCGCGATATTTTGCGCGTCGCACCGTTTTGTGCAGATCACACTCGCGCTATTTTGCGCGTCGCACTGTTTTGTGCAGATCACACTCGCGCTATTTTGCGCGTCGCACTGTTTTGTGCAGTTGACACTCGCGCTATTTTGCGCGTCGCACTGTTTTGCGCTGTTCACACTCGCGCTACTTTCCGCGTCGCACTATTTTGTGCTGTTGACACTCGCGCTATTTTGCGGGTCGCACCGTTTTGTGCAGTTCGCACTCGCGCTATTTTGCGCGTCGCACCGTTTTGTGCAGATCACACTCGCGCTATTCTGCGCGTCGCACTCTTTTGTGCAGTTGACACTCGCGCTATTTTGCGCGTCGCACTATTTTGGGCAGTTCACACTCGCGTTATTTTGCGCGTCGCACTGTTTTACGCAAATCACACTCGCGCTATTTTGGGCGTCGCACTGTTTTGTGCAGTTGACACTCGCGCTATTTTGCGCCTCGCACTGTTTTGTACAGTTCACACTCGCACTGTTATGTGCTGTTCACACTCGCGCTATTTTGCGCGTCGCACCGTTTTGTGCAGATCACACTCGCGCTATTTTGCGCGTCGCACTGTTTTGTGCAGTTGACACTCGCGCTATTTTCCCATCGCACTGTTTTGTGCTGTTCACACTCGCGCTATTTTCCACGTCCACTGTTTTGTGCAGTTAACACTCGCGCTATTTTGCTCGTCACACTGGCGCTATTTTGCGCGTCGCACTGTTTTGTGCAGTAGACACTCGCGCTATTTTGCGCGTCGCACTGTTTTGTGCAGATCACACTCGCGCTATTTTGCGCGTCGCACTGTTTTGTGCAGATCACACTCGCCCTATTTTGCGCGTCGCACTGGTTTGTGCAGTTGACACTCGCGCTATTTTGCGAGTCGCACTGTTTTGTGCAGTTGACAGTCGCGCTATTTTTCGCATCGCACTGTTTTGTGCTGTTCACACTGGCGCTATTTTGCGCGTCGCACTGTTTTGCGCAGATCACACTCGCGCTATTTTGCGCGTCGCACTGTTTTGTGCAGTTGACACTCGCGCTATTTTGCGCGGCGCACTGTTTTGTGGAGATCACACTCGCGCTATTTTGCGCGTCGCACTCTTTTGTGCAGTTGACACTCGCGCTATTTTGCGCGTCGCACTGTTTGGTGCAGTTGACACTCGTGCTATTTTGCGCGTCGCACTGTTTCGTGCAGATCACACTCGCGCTATTTTGCGCGTCGCACTGTTTTCTGCAGATCACCCTCGCGCTATTTTGCGCGTCGCACGGTTTTGTGCAGTTGACACTCGCGCTATTTTGCGCGTCGCACTGTTTTGTGCAGTTGACACTCGCGCTATTTTGCGCGTCGCACT
Source organism: Camellia granthamiana (assembly GCA_036172215.1). Classification (NCBI taxonomy): domain Eukaryota; kingdom Viridiplantae; phylum Streptophyta; class Magnoliopsida; order Ericales; family Theaceae; genus Camellia; species Camellia granthamiana. The sequence goes on from JAXFYN010000039.1 coordinate 1,357,744, forward strand.
GTTTTGTGTAGATCACACTCGCGCTATTTTGCGCGTCGCACTCTTTTGTGCAGTTGACACTCGCGCTATTTTGCGCGTCGCACTGTTTTGTGCAGTTGACACTCGCTCTATTTCGCGCGTGGCACTATTTTGTGCAGATCACACTCGCGCTATTTTGCGCGTCGCACGGTTTTGTGCAGATCACACTCGCGCTATTTTGCGCGTCGCACTGTTTTGTGCAGATCACACTCGCGCTATTTTGCGCGTCGCACTGTTTTGTGCAGTTGACACTCGCGCTATTTTGCGCGTCGCACTGTTTTGTGGAGATCACACTCGCGCTATTTTGCGCGTCGCACTCATTTGTGCAGTTGACACTCGCGCTATTTTGCGCGTCGCACTGTTTTGTGCAGTTGACACTCGTGCCTTTTTGCGGGTCGCACAGTTTTGTGCATATCACACTCGCGCTATTTTGCGCGTCGCACTGTTTTGTGCAGATCACACTCGCGCCATTTTGCGCGTCGCACTATTTTGTGCAGAACACACTCGCACTATTTTGCGCGTCGCACTGGTTTGTGCAGTTGACACTCGCGCTATTTTGCGAGTCGCACTGTTTTGTGCAGTTGACAGTGGCGCTATTTTGCGCATCGCACTGTTTTGTGCTGTTCACACTGGCGCTATTTTGCGCGTCGCACTGTTTTGCGCAGATCACACTCGCGCTATTTTGCGCGTCGCACTGTTTTGTGCAGTTGACACTCGCGCTATTTTGCGCGTCGCACTGTTTTGTGGAGATCGCACTCGCGCTATTTTGCGCGTCGCACTCTTTTGTGCAGTTGGCAGTCGCGCTATTTTGCGCGTCGCACTCTTTTGTGCAGTTGACACTCGCGCTATTTTGCGCGTCGCACTGTTTTGTGCAGTTTACACTCGCGCTATTTTGCGCGTCGCACTGTTTTGTGGAGATCACACTCGCGCTATTTTGCGCGTCGCACTCTTTTGTGCAGTTGACACTCGCGCTATTTTGCGCGTCGCACTGTTTGGTGCAGTTGACACTCGTGCTATTTTGCGCGTCGCACTGTTTCGTGCAGATCACACTCGCGCTATTTTGCGCGTCGCACTGTTTTCTGCAGATCACCCTCTCGCTATTTTGCGCGTCGCACTGTTTTGTGCAGTTGACACTCGCGCTATTTTGCGCGTCGCACTGTTTTGTGCAGTTGACACTCGCGCTATTTTGCGCGTCGCACTGTTTTGTGTAGATCACACTCGCGCTATTTTGCGCGTCGCACTCTTTTGTGCAGTTGACACTCGCGATATTTTGCGCGTCGCACTGTTTTGTGCTGTTCACACTCGCGTTACTTTCCGCGTCGCACAATTTTGTGCAGTTGACACTCGCGCTATTTTGCGCCTCGCTCTGTTTTGTACAGTTCACACTCGCACTATTTTGCGCGTCGCACCGTTTTGTGCAGATCACACTCGCGCTATTTTGCGCGTCGCACTGTTTTGTGCAGATCACACTCGCGCTATTTTGCGCGTCGCACTGTTTTGTGCGGTTGACACTCGCGCTATTTTGCGCGTCGCACTGTTTTGCGCTGTTCACACTCGCGCTACTTTCCGCGTCGCACTATTTTGTGCTGTTGACACTCGCGCTATTTTGCGGGTCGCACCGTTTTGTGCAGTTCGCACTCGCGCTAATTTGCGCGTCGCACCGTTTTGTGCAGATCACACTCGCGCTATTCTGCGCGTCGCACTCTTTTGTGCAGTTGACACTCGCGCTATTTTGCGCGTCGCACTATTTTGGGCAGTTCACACTCGCGTTATTTTTCGCGTCGCACTGTTTTACGCAAATCACACTCGCGCTATTTTGGGCGTCGCACTGTTTTGTGCAGTTGACACTCGCGCTATTTTGCGCCTCGCACTGTTTTGTACAGTTCACACTCGCACTGTTATGTGTTGTTCACACTCGCGCTATTTTGCGCGTCGCACCGTTTTGTGCAGATCACACTCGCGCTATTTTGCGCGTCGCACTGTTTTGTGCAGTTGACACTCGCGCTATTTTCCCATCGCACTGTTTTGTGCTGTTCACACTCGCGCTATTTTCCACGTCCACTGTTTTGTGCAGTTAACACTCGCGCTATTTTGCTCGTCACACTGGCGCTATTTTGCGCGTCGCACTGTTTTGTGCAGTAGACACTCGCGCTATTTTGCGCGTCGCACTGTTTTGTGCAGATCACACTCGCGCTATTTTGCGCGTCGCACTGTTTTGTGCAGATCACACTCGCCCTATTTTGCGCGTCGCACTGGTTTGTGCAGTTGACACTCGCGCTATTTTGCGAGTCGAACTGTTTTGTGCAGTTGACAGTCGCGCTATTTTGCGCATCGCACTGTTTTGTGCTGTTCACACTGGCGCTATTTTGCGCGTCGCACTGTTTTGCGCAGATCACACCCGCGCTATTTTGCGCGTCGCACTGTTTTGTGCAGTTGACACTCGCGCTATTTTGCGCGGCGCACTGTTTTGTGGAGATCACACTCGCGCTATTTTGCGCGTCGCACTCTTTTGTGCAGTTGACACTCGCGCTATTTTGCGCGTCGCACTGTTTTGTGCAGTTGACACTCGCGCTATTTTGCGCGTCGCACTGTTTTGTGCAGTTGACACTCGCGCTATTTTGCGCGTCGCACAGTTTTGTGGAGATCACACTCGCGCTATTTTGCGCGTCGCACTCTTTTGTGCAGTTGACAGTCGCGCTATTTTGCGCGTCGCACTATTTTGTGCAGTTGACACTCGTGCTATTTTGCGCGTCGCACTATTTCGTGCAGATCACACTCGCGCTATTTTGCGCGTCGCACTATTTTCTGCAGATCACCCTCGCGCTATTTTGCGCGTCGCACTGTTTTCTGCAGTTGACACTCGCGCTATTTTGCGCGTCGCACTGTTTTGTGCAGTTGACACTCGCGCTATTTTGCGCGTCGCACTGTTTTGTGGAGATCACACTCGCGCTATTTTGCGCGTCGCACTCTTTTGTGCTGTTGACACTCGCGCTATTTTGCGCGTCGCACTGTTTAGTGCAGTTGACACTCGCCCTATTTCGCGCGTGGCACTATTTTGTGCAGATCACACTCGCGCTATTTTGCGCGTCGCACGGTTTTGTGCAGATCACACTCGCGCTATTTTGCGCGTCGCACTGTTTTGTGCAGATCACACTCGCGCTATTTTGCGCGTCGCGCTGTTTTGTGCAGTTGACACTCGCGCTATTTTGCGCGTCGCACTGTTTTGTGGAGATCACACTCGCGCTATTTTGCGCGTCGCACTCTTTTGTGCAGTTGACACTCGCGCAATTTTTCGCGTCGCACTGTTTTGTGCAGTTGACACTCGTGCCTTTTTGCGGGTCGCACAGTTTTGTGCAGATCACACTCGCGCTATTTTGCGCGTCGCACTGTTTTGTGCAGTTGACACTCGCGCTATTTTGCGCGTCGCACTGTTTTGTGCAGTTGACACCCGCGCTATTTTGCGCGTCGCACTCTTTTGTGCTGTTCACACTGGCGCTATTTTGCGCGTCGCACTGTTTTGCGCAGATCACACTCGCGCTATTTTGCGCGTCGCACTGTTTTGTGCAGTTGACACTCGCGCTATTTTGCGCGTCGCACTGTTTTGTGGAGATCACACTCGCGCTATTTTGCGCGTCGCACTCTTTTGTGCAGTTGACACTCGTGCTATTTTGCGCGTCGCACTGTTTTGTGCAGTTGACACTCGTGCCTTTTTGCGGGTCGCACTGTTTTGTGCAGATCACACTCGCGCTATTTTGCGCGTCGCACTGTTTTGTGCAGATCACACTCGCGCTATTTTGCGCGTCGCACTGTTTTGGGCAGTTGACACTCGTGATATTTTGCGCGTCGCACTATTTTGTGCTGTTCACACTCGCGTTACTTTCCGCGTCGCACTATTTTGGGCAGTTGACACTCGCGCTATTTTGCGCCTCGCACTGTTTTGTACAGTTCACACTCGAGCTATTTTGCGCGTCGCACCGTTTTGTGCAGATCACACTCGCGCTATTTTGCGCGCCGCACTGTTTTGTGCAGTTGACACTCGCGCTATTTTGCCATCGCACTGTTTTGTGCTGTTCACACTCGCGCTATTTTCCACGTCGCACTGTTTTGTGCAGTTGACACTCGCGATATTTTGCTCGTCACACTGGCGCTATTTTGCGCATCGCACTGTTTTGTGCAGTAGACACTCGCGCTATTTTGCGCGTCGCACTGTTTTGTGCAGATCACACTCGCGCTATTTTGCGCGTCGCACTGTTTTGGGCAGTTGACACTCGCGCTATTTTTCGCGTCGCACAGTTTTGTGCAGTTGACACTCGCGCTATTTTGCGCGTCGCACTGTTTTGTGGAGATCACACTCGCGCTATTTTGCGCGTCGCACTCTTTTGTGCAGTTGACACTCGCGCTATTTTGCGCGTCGCACTGTTTTGTGCTGTTCACACTCGTGCTATTTTGCGCGTCGCACTGTTTTGTGCAGATCACACTCGCGCTATTTGGCGCGTCGCACTGTTTTCTGCAGATCACACTCGCGCTATTTTGCGCGTCGCACTGTTTTGTGCAGTTGACACTCGCGCTATTTTGCGCGTCGCACTGTTTTGTGCAGTTGACACTCGCGCTATTTTGCGCGTCGCACTATTTTGTGTAGATCACACTCGCGCTATTTTGCGCGTCGCACTCTTTTGTGCAGTGGACACTCGCGCTATTTTGCGCGTCACACTGTTTTGTGCAGTTGACACTCGATCTATTTTGCGCGTCGCACTATTTTGTGCAGATCACACTCGCGCTATTTTGCGCATCGCACGGTTTTGTGCAGATCACACTCGCGCTATTTTGCGCGTCGCACTGTTTTGTGCAGTTGACACTCGCGCTATTTTGCGCGTCGCACTGTTTCGTGCAGATCACACTCGCGCTATTTTGCGCGTCGCACTATTTTCTGCAGATCACCCTCGCGCTATTTTGCGCGTCGCACTGTTTTGTGCAGTTGACACTCGCGCTATTTTGCGCGTCGCACTGTTTCGTGCAGATCACACTCGCGCTATTTTGCGCGTCGCACTCTTTTCTGCAGATCACCCTCGCGCTATTTTGCGCGTCGCACTGTTTTCTGCAGTTGACACTCGCGCTATTTTGCGCGTCGCACTGTTTTGTGCAGTTGACACTCGCGCTATTTTGCGCGTCGCACTGTTTTGTATAGATCACACTCGCGCTATTTTGCGCGTCGCACTCTTTTGTGCTGTTGACACTCGCGCTATTTTGCGCGTCGCACTGTTTAGTGCAGTTGACACTCGCCCTATTTCGCGCGTGGCACTATTTTGTGCAGATCACACTCGCGCTATTTTGCGCGTCGCACGGTTTTGTGCAGATCACACTCGCGCTATTTTGCGCGTCGCACTGTTTTGTGCAGATCACACTCGCGCTATTTTGCGCGTCGCACTGTTTTCTGCAGTTGACACTCGCCCTATTTTGCCCGTCGCACTGTTTTGTGCAGTTGACACTCGCGCTATTTTGCGCGTCGCACTGTTTTGTGGAGATCACACTCGCGCTATTTTGCGCGTCGCACTCTTTTGTGCTGTTGACACTCGCGCTATTTTGCGCGTCGCACTGTTTAGTGCAGTTGACACTCGCCCTATTTCGCGCGTGGCACTATTTTGTGCAGATCACACTCGCGCTATTTTGCGCGTCGCACGGTTTTGTGCAGATCACACTCGCGCTATTTTGCGCGTCGCACTGTTTTGTGCAGATCACACTCGCGCTATTTTGCGCGTCGCACTGTTTTGTGCAGTTGACACTCGCGCTATTTTGCGCGTCGCACTGTTTTGTGGAGATCACACTCGCGCTATTTTGCGCGTCGCACTCTTTTGTGCAGTTGACACTCGCGCAATTTTTCGCGTCGCACTGTTTTGTGCAGTTGACACTCGTGCCTTTTTGCGGGTCGCACAGTTTTGTGCAGATCACACTCGCGCTATTTTGCGCGTCGCACTCTTTTGTGTAGTTGACACTCGCGCTATTTTGCGCGTCGCACTGTTTTGTGCAGTTGACACTCGCGCTATTTTGCGCGTCGCACTGTTTTGTGCAGTTGACACTCGCGCTATTTTGCGCGTCGCACTGTTTTGTGGAGATCACACTCGCGCTATTTTGCGCGTCGCACTCTTTTGTGCAGTTGACACTCGCGCTATTTTGCGCGTCGCACTGTTTTGTGCAGTTGACACTCGTGCTATTTTGCGCGTCGCACTGTTTCGTGCAGATCACACTCGCGCTATTTTGCGCGTCGCACTGTTTTCTGCAGATCACCCTCGCGCTATTTTGCGCGTCGCACTGTTTTGTGCAGTTGACACTCGCGCTATTTTGCGCGTCGCACTGTTTTGTGCAGTTGACACCCGCGCTATTTTGCGCGTCGCACTCTTTTGTGCTGTTCACACTGGCGCTATTTTGCGCGTCGCACTGTTTTGCGCAGATCACACTCGCGCTATTTTGCGCGTCGCACTGTTTTGTGCAGTTGACACTCGCGCTATTTTGCGCGTCGCACTGTTTTGTGGAGATCACACTCGCGCTATTTTGCGCGTCGCACTCTTTTGTGCAGTTGACACTCGTGCTATTTTGCGCGTCGCACTGTTTTGTGCAGTTGACACTCGTGCCTTTTTGCGGGTCGCACTGTTTTGTGCAGATCACACTCGCGCTATTTTGCGCGTCGCACTGTTTTGTGCAGATCACACTCGCGCTATTTTGCGCGTCGCACTGTTTTGGGCAGTTGACACTCGTGATATTTTGCGCGTCGCACTATTTTGTGCTGTTCACACTCGCGTTACTTTCCGCGTCGCACTATTTTGGGCAGTTGACACTCGCGCTATTTTGCGCCTCGCACTGTTTTGTACAGTTCACACTCGAGCTATTTTGCGCGTCGCACCGTTTTGTGCAGATCACACTCGCGCTATTTTGCGCGTCGCACTGTTTTGTGCAGTTGACACTCGCGCTATTTTGCCATCGCACTGTTTTGTGCTGTTCACACTCGCGCTATTTTCCACGTCGCACTGTTTTGTGCAGTTGACACTCGCGATATTTTGCTCGTCACACTGGCGCTATTTTGCGCATCGCACTGTTTTGTGCAGTAGACACTCGCGCTATTTTGCGCGTCGCACTGTTTTGTGCAGATCACACTCGCGCTATTTTGCGCGTCGCACTGTTTTGGGCAGTTGACACTCGCGCTATTTTTCGCGTCGCACTGTTTTGTGCAGTTGACACTCGCGCTATTTTGCGCGTCGCACTGTTTTGTGGAGATCACACTCGCGCTATTTTGCGCGTCGCACTCTTTTGTGCAGTTGACACTCGCGCTATTTTGCGCGTCGCACTGTTTTGTGCTGTTCACACTCGTGCTATTTTGCGCGTCGCACTGTTTTGTGCAGATCACACTCGCGCTATTTGGCGCGTCGCACTGTTTTCTGCAGATCACACTCGCGCTATTTTGCGCGTCGCACTGTTTTGTGCAGTTGACACTCGCGCTATTTTGCGCGTCGCACTGTTTTGTGCAGTTGACACTCGCGCTATTTTGCGCGTCGCACTATTTTGTGTAGATCTCACTCGCGCTATTTTGCGCGTCGCACTCTTTTGTGCAGTGGACACTCGCGCTATTTTGCGCGTCGCACTGTTTTGTGCAGTTGACACTCGATCTATTTTGCGCGTCGCACTATTTTGTGCAGATCACACTCGCGCTATTTTGCGCATCGCACGGTTTTGTGCAGATCACACTCGCGCTATTTTGCGCGTCGCACTGTTTTGTGCAGTTGACACTCGCGCTATTTTGCGCGTCGCACTGTTTCGTGCAGATCACACTCGCGCTATTTTGCGCGTCGCACTATTTTCTGCAGATCACCCTCGCGCTATTTTGCGCGTCGCACTGTTTTCTGCAGTTGACACTCGCGCTATTTTGCGCGTCGCACTGTTTTGTGCAGTTGACACTCGCGCTATTTTGCGCGTCGCACTGTTTTGTATAGATCACACTCGCGCTATTTTGCGCGTCGCACTCTTTTGTGCTGTTGACACTCGCGCTATTTTGCGCGTCGCACTGTTTAGTGCAGTTGACACTCGCCCTATTTCGCGCGTGGCACTATTTTGTGCAGATCACACTCGCGCTATTTTGCGCGTCGCACGGTTTTGTGCAGATCACACTCGCGCTATTTTGCGCGTCGCACTGTTTTGTGCAGATCACACTCGCGCTATTTTGCGCGTCGCACTGTTTTGTGCAGTTGACACCCGCGCTATTTTGCGCGTCGCACTCTTTTGTGCTGTTCACACTGGCGCTATTTTGCGCGTCGCACTGTTTTGCGCAGATCACACTCGCGCTATTTTGCGCGTCGCACTGTTTTGTGCAGTTGACACTCGCGCTATTTTGCGCGTCGCACTGTTTTGTGGAGATCACACTCGCGCTATTTTGCGCGTCGCACTCTTTTGTGCAGTTGACACTCGTGCTATTTTGCGCGTCGCACTGTTTTGTGCAGTTGACACTCGTGCCTTTTTGCGGGTCGCACTGTTTTGTGCAGATCACACTCGCGCTATTTTGCGCGTCGCACTATTTTGTGCAGATCACACTCGCGCTATTTTGCGCGTCGCACTGTTTTGGGCAGTTGACACTCGTGATATTTTGCGCGTCGCACTATTTTGTGCTGTTCACACTCGCGTTACTTTCCGCGTCGCACTATTTTGGGCAGTTGACACTCACGCTATTTTGCGCCTCGCACTGTTTTGTACAGTTCACACTCGAGCTATTTTGCGCGTCGCACCGTTTTGTGCAGATCACACTCGCGCTATTTTGCGCGTCGCACTGTTTTGTGCAGTTGACACTCGCGCTATTTTGCCATCGCACTGTTTTGTGCTGTTCACACTCGCGCTATTTTCCACGTCGCACTGTTTTGTGCAGTTGACACTCGCGATATTTTGCTCGTCACACTGGCGCTATTTTGCGCGTCGCACTGTTTTGTGCAGTAGACACTCGCGCTATTTTGCGCGTCGCACTGTTTTGTGCAGATCACACTCGCGCTATTTTGCGCGTCGCACTGTTTTGGGCAGTTGACACTCGCGCTATTTTTCGCGTCGCACTGTTTTGTGCAGTTGACACTCGCGCTATTTTGCGCGTCGCACTGTTTTGTGGAGATCACACTCGCGCTATTTTGCGCGTCGCACTCTTTTGTGCAGTTGACACTCGCGCTATTTTGCGCGTCGCACTGTTTTGTGCTGTTCACACTCGTGCTATTTTGCGCGTCGCACTGTTTTGTGCAGATCACACTCGCGCTATTTGGCGCGTCGCACTGTTTTCTGCAGATCACACTCGCGCTATTTTGCGCGTCGCACTGTTTTGTGCAGTTGACACTCGCGCTAATATGCGCGTCGCACTGTTTTGTGTAGATCACACTCGCGCTATTTTGCGCGTCGCACTCTTTTGTGCAGTGGACACTCGCGCTATTTTGCGCGTCGCACTGTTTTGTGCAGTGGACACTCGCGCTATTTTGCGCGTCGCACTGTTTTGTGCAGTTGACACTCGATCTATTTTGCGCGTCGCACTATTTTGTGCAGATCACACTCGCGCTATTTTGCGCATCGCACGGTTTTGTGCAGATCACACTCGCGCTATTTTGCGCGTCGCACTGTTTTGTGCAGTTGACACTCGCGCTATTTTGCCATCGCACTGTTTTGTGCTGTTCACACTCGCGCTATTTTCCACGTCGCACTGTTTTGTGCAGTTGACACTCGCGATATTTTGCTCGTCACACTGGCGCTATTTTGCGCGTCGCACTGTTTTGTGCAGTAGACACTCGCGCTATTTTGCGCGTCGCACTGTTTTGTGCAGATCACACTCGCGCTATTTTGCGCGTCGCACTGTTTTGGGCAGTTGACACTCGCGCTATTTTTCGCGTCGCACTGTTTTGTGCAGTTGACACTCGCGCCATTTTGCGCGTCGCACTGTTTTGTGGAGATCACACTCGCGCTATTTTGCGCGTCGCACTCTTTTGTGCAGTTGACACTCGCGCTATTTTGCGCGTCGCACTGTTTTGTGCTGTTCACACTCGTGCTATTTTGCGCGTCGCACTGTTTTGTGCAGATCACACTCGCGCTATTTGGCGCGTCGCACTGTTTTCTGCAGATCACACTCGCGCTATTTTGCGCGTCGCACTGTTTTGTGCAGTTGACACTCGCGCTATTTTGCGCGTCGCACTGTTTTGTGCAGTTGACACTCGCGCTATTTTGCGCGTCGCACTGTTTTGTGTAGATCACACTCGCGCTATTTTGCGCGTCGCACTCTTTTGTGCAGTGGACACTCGCGCTATTTTGCGCGTCGCACTGTTTTGTGCAGTTGACACTCGATCTATTTTGCGCGTCGCACTATTTTGTGCAGATCACACTCGCGCTATTTTGCGCATCGCACGGTTTTGTGCAGATCACACTCGCGCTATTTTGCGCGTCGCACTGTTTTGTGCAGTTGACACTCACGCTATTTTGCGCGTCGCACTGTTTCGTGCAGATCACACTCGCGCTATTTTGCGCGTCGCACTATTTTCTGCAGATCACCCTCGCGCTATTTTGCGCGTCGCACTGTTTTCTGCAGTTGACACTCGCGCTATTTGGCGCGTCGCACTGTTTTCTGCAGATCACACTCGCGCTATTTTGCGCGTCGCACTCTTTTGTGCAGTTGACACTCGCGCAATTTTTCGCGTCGCACTGTTTTGTGCAGTTGACACTCGTGCCTTTTTGCGGGTCGCACAGTTTTGTGCAGATCACACTCGCGCTATTTTGCGCGTCGCACTCTTTTGTGTAGTTGACACTCGCGCTATTTTGCGCGTCGCACTGTTTTGTGCAGTTGACACTCGCGCTATTTTGCGCGTCGCACTGTTTTGTGCAGTTGACACTCGCGCTATTTTGCGCGTCGCACTGTTTTGTGGAGATCACACTCGCGCTATTTTGCGCGTCGCACTCTTTTGTGCAGTTGACACTCGCGCTATTTTGCGCGTCGCACTGTTTTGTGCAGTTGACACTCGTGCTATTTTGCGCGTCGCACTGTTTCGTGCAGATCACACTCGCGCTATTTTGCGCGTCGCACTGTTTTCTGCAGATCACCCTCGCGCTATTTTGCGCGTCGCACTGTTTTGTGCAGTTGACACTCGCGCTATTTTGCGCGTCGCACTGTTTTGTGCAGTTGACACCCGCGCTATTTTGCGCGTCGCACTCTTTTGTGCTGTTCACACTGGCGCTATTTTGCGCGTCGCACTGTTTTGCGCAGATCACACTCGCGCTATTTTGCGCGTCGCACTGTTTTGTGCAGTTGACACTCGCGCTATTTTGCGCGTCGCACTGTTTTGTGGACATCACACTCGCGCTATTTTGCGCGTCGCACTCTTTTGTGCAGTTGACACTCGTGCTATTTTGCGCGTCGCACTGTTTTGTGCAGTTGACACTCGTGCCTTTTTGCGGGTCGCACTGTTTTGTGCAGATCACACTCGCGCTATTTTGCGCGTCGCACTGTTTTGTGCAGATCACACTCGCGCTATTTTGCGCGTCGCACTGTTTTGGGCAGTTGACACTCGTGATATTTTGCGCGTCGCACTATTTTGTGCTGTTCACACTCGTGTTACTTTCCGCGTCGCACTATTTTGTGCAGTTGACACTCGCGCTATTTTGCGCCTCGCACTGTTTTGTACAGTTCACACTCGAGCTATTTTGCGCGTCGCACCGTTTTGTGCAGATCACACTCGCGCTATTTTGCGCGTCGCACTGTTTTGTGCAGTTGACACTCGCGCTATTTTGCCATCGCACTATTTTGTGCTGTTCACACTCGCGCTATTTTCCACGTCGCACTGTTTTGTGCAGTTGACACTCGCGATATTTTGCTCGTCACACTGGCGCTATTTTGCGCGTCGCACTGTTTTGTGCAGTAGACACTCGCGCTATTTTGCGCGTCGCACTGTTTTGTGCAGATCACACTCGCGCTATTTTGCGCGTCGCACTGTTTTGGGCAGTTGACACTCGCGCTATTTTTCGCGTCGCACTGTTTTGTGCAGTTGACACTCGCGCTATTTTGCGCGTCGCACTGTTTTGTGGAGATCACACTCGCGCTATTTTGCGCGTCGCACTCTTTTGTGCAGTTGACACTCGCGCTATTTTGCGCGTCGCACTGTTTTGTGCTGTTCACACTCGTGCTATTTTGCGCGTCGCACTGTTTTGTGCAGATCACACTCGCGCTATTTGGCGCGTCGCACTGTTTTCTGCAGATCACACTCGCGCTATTTTGCGCGTCGCACTGTTTTGTGCAGTTGACACTCGCGCTATTTTGCGCGTCGCACTGTTTTGTGCAGTTGACACTCGCGCTATTTTGCGCGTCGCACTGTTTTGTGTAGATCACACTCGCGCTATTTTGCGCGTCGCACTCTTTTGTGCAGTGGACACTCGCGCTATTTTGCGCGTCGCACTGTTTTGTGCAGTTGACACTCGATCTATTTTGCGCGTCGCACTATTTTGTGCAGATCACACTCGCGCTATTTTGCGCATCGCACGGTTTTGTGCAGATCACACTCGCGCTATTTTGCGCGTCGCACTGTTTTGTGCAGTTGACACTCGCGCTATTTTGCCATCGCACTGTTTTGTGCTGTTCACACTCGCGCTATTTTCCACGTCGCACTGTTTTGTGCAGTTGACACTCGCGATATTTTGCTCGTCACACTGGCGCTATTTTGCGCGTCGCACTGTTTTGTGCAGTAGACACTCGCGCTATTTTGCGCGTCGCACTGTTTTGTGCAGATCACACTCGCGCTATTTTGCGCGTCGCACTGTTTTGGGCAGTTGACACTCGCGCTATTTTTCGCGTCGCACTGTTTTGTGCAGTTGACACTCGCGCCATTTTGCGCGTCGCACTGTTTTGTGGAGATCACACTCGCGCTATTTTGCGCGTCGCACTCTTTTGTGCAGTTGACACTCGCGCTATTTTGCGCGTCGCACTGTTTTGTGCTGTTCACACTCGTGCTATTTTGCGCGTCGCACTGTTTTGTGCAGATCACACTCGCGCTATTTGGCGCGTCGCACTGTTTTCTGCAGATCACACTCGCGCTATTTTGCGCGTCGCACTGTTTTGTGCAGTTGACACTCGCGCTATTTTGCGCGTCGCACTGTTTTGTGCAGTTGACACTCGCGCTATTTTGCGCGTCGCACTGTTTTGTGTAGATCACACTCGCGCTATTTTGCGCGTCGCACTCTTTTGTGCAGTGGACACTCGCGCTATTTTGCGCGTCGCACTGTTTTGTGCAGTTGACACTCGATCTATTTTGCGCGTCGCACTATTTTGTGCAGATCACACTCGCGCTATTTTGCGCATCGCACGGTTTTGTGCAGATCACACTCGCGCTATTTTGCGCGTCGCACTGTTTTGTGCAGTTGACACTCGCGCTATTTTGCGCGTCGCACTGTTTCGTGCAGATCACACTCGCGCTATTTTGCGCGTCGCACTATTTTTTGCAGATCACCCTCGCGCTATTTTGCGCGTCGCACTGTTTTCTGCAGTTGACACTCGCGCTATTTTGCGCGTCGCACTGTTTTGTGCAGTTGACACTCGCACTATTTTGCGCGTCGCACTGTTTTGTATAGCTCACACTCGCGCTATTTTGCGCGTCGCACTCTTTTGTGCTGTTGACACTCGCGCTATTTTGCGCGTCGCACTGTTTAGTGCAGTTGACACTCGCCCTATTTCGCGCGTGGCACTATTTTGTGCAGATCACACTCGCGCTATTTTGCGCGTTGCACGGTTTTGTGCAGATCACACTCGCGCTATTTTGCGCGTCGCACTGTTTTGTGCAGATCACACTCGCGCTATTTTGCGCGTCGCACTGTTTTGTGCAGTTGACACTCGCGCTATTTTGCGCGTCGCACTGTTTTGTGGAGATCACACTCGCGCTATTTTGCGCGTCGCACTCTTTTGTGCAGTTGACACTCGCGCAATTTTTCGCGTCGCACTGTTTTGTGCAGTTGACACTCGTGCCTTTTTGCGGGTCGCACAGTTTTGTGCAGATCACACTCGCGCTATTTTGCGCGTCGCACTCTTTTGTGTAGTTGACACTCGCGCTATTTTGCGCGTCGCACTGTTTTGTGCAGTTGACACTCGCGCTATTTTGCGCGTCGCACTGTTTTGTGCAGTTGACACTCGCGCTATTTTGCGCGTCGCACTGTTTTGTGGAGATCACACTCGCGCTATTTTGCGCGTCGCACTCTTTTGTGCAGTTGACACTCGCGCTATTTTGCGCGTCGCACTGTTTTGTGCAGTTGACACTCGTGCTATTTTGCGCGTCGCACTGTTTCGTGCAGATCACACTCGCGCTATTTTGCGCGTCGCACTGTTTTCTGCAGATCACCCTCGCGCTATTTTGCGCGTCGCACTGTTTTGTGCAGTTGACACGCGCGCTATTTTGCGCGTCGCACTGTTTTGTGCAGTTGACACCCGCGCTATTTTGCGCGTCGCACTCTTTTGTGCTGTTCACACTGGCGCTATTTTGCGCGTCGCACTGTTTTGCGCAAATCACACTCGCGCTATTTTGCGCGTCGCACTGTTTTGTGCAGTTGACACTCGCGCTATTTTGCGCGTCGCACTGTTTTGTGGAGATCACACTCGCGCTATTTTGCGCGTCGCACTCTTTTGTGCAGTTGACACTCGTGCTATTTTGCGCGTCGCACTGTTTTGTGCAGTTGACACTCGTGCCTTTTTGCGGGTCGCACTGTTTTGTGCAGATCACACTCGCGCTATTTTGCGCGTCGCACTGTTTTGTGCAGATCACACTCGCGCTATTTTGCGCGTCGCACTGTTTTGGGCAGTTGACACTCGTGATATTTTGCGCGTCGCACTATTTTGTGCTGTTCACACTCGTGTTACTTTCCGCGTCGCACTATTTTGTGCAGTTGACACTCGCGCTATTTTGCGCCTCGCACTGTTTTGTACAGTTCACACTCGAGCTATTTTGCGCGTCGCACCGTTTTGTGCAGATCACACTCGCGCTATTTTGCGCGTCGCACTGTTTTGTGCAGTTGACACTCGCGCTATTTTGCCATCGCACTATTTTGTGCTGTTCACACTCGCGCTATTTTCCACGTCGCACTGTTTTGTGCAGTTGACACTCGCGATATTTTGCTCGTCACACTGGCGCTATTTTGCGCGTCGCACTGTTTTGTGCAGTAGACACTCGCGCTATTTTGCGCGTCGCACTGTTTTGTGCAGATCACACTCGCGCTATTTTGCGCGTCGCACTGTTTTGGGCAGTTGACACTCGCGCTATTTTTCGCGTCGCACTGTTTTGTGCAGTTGACACTCGCGCTATTTTGCGCGTCGCACTGTTTTGTGGAGATCACACTCGCGCTATTTTGCGCGTCGCACTCTTTTGTGCAGTTGACACTCGCGCAATTTTTCGCGTCGCACTGTTTTGTGCAGTTGACACTCGTGCCTTTTTGCGGGTCGCACAGTTTTGTGCAGATCACACTCGCGCTATTTTGCGCGTCGCACTCTTTTGTGTAGTTGACACTCGCGCTATTTTGCGCGTCGCACTGTTTTGTGCAGTTGACACTCGCGCTATTTTGCGCGTCGCACTGTTTTGTGCAGTTGACACTCGCGCTATTTTGCGCGTCGCACTGTTTTGTGGAGATCACACTCGCGCTATTTTGCGCGTCGCACTCTTTTGTGCAGTTGACACTCGCGCTATTTTGCGCGTCGCACTGTTTTGTGCAGTTGACACTCGTGCTATTTTGCGCGTCGCACTGTTTCGTGCAGATCACACTCGCGCTATTTTGCGCGTCGCACTGTTTTCTGCAGATCACCCTCGCGCTATTTTGCGCGTCGCACTGTTTTGTGCAGTTGACACGCGCGCTATTTTGCGCGTCGCACTGTTTTGTGCAGTTGACACCCGCGCTATTTTGCGCGTCGCACTCTTTTGTGCTGTTCACACTGGCGCTATTTTGCGCGTCGCACTGTTTTGCGCAGATCACACTCGCGCTATTTTGCGCGTCGCACTGTTTTGTGCAGTTGACACTCGCGCTATTTTGCGCGTCGCACTGTTTTGTGGACATCACACTCGCGCTATTTTGCGCGTCGCACTCTTTTGTGCAGTTGACACTCGTGCTATTTTGCGCGTCGCACTGTTTTGTGCAGTTGACACTCGTGCCTTTTTGCGGGTCGCACTGTTTTGTGCAGATCACACTCGCGCTATTTTGCGCGTCGCACTGTTTTGTGCAGATCACACTCGCGCTATTTTGCGCGTCGCACTGTTTTGGGCAGTTGACACTCGTGATATTTTGCGCGTCGCACTATTTTGTGCTGTTCACACTCGCGTTACTTTCCGCGTCGCACTATTTTGTGCAGTTGACACTCGCGCTATTTTGCGCCTCGCACTGTTTTGTACAGTTCACACTCGAGCTATTTTGCGCGTCGCACCGTTTTGTGCAGATCACACTCGCGCTATTTTGCGCGTCGCACTGTTTTGTGCAGTTGACACTCGCGCTATTTTGCGCGTCGCACTGTTTTGTGGAGATCACACTCGCGCTATTTTGCGCGTCGCACTCTTTTGTGCAGTTGACACTCGTGCTATTTTGCGCGTCGCACTGTTTTGTGCAGTTGACACTCGTGCCTTTTTGCGGGTCGCACTGTTTTGTGCAGATCACACTCGCGCTATTTTGCGCGTCGCACTGTTTTGTGCAGATCACACTCGCGCTATTTTGCGCGTCGCACTGTTTTGGGCAGTTGACACTCGTGATATTTTGCGCGTCGCACTATTTTGTGCTGTTCACACTCGTGTTACTTTCCGCGTCGCACTATTTTGTGCAGTTGACACTCGCGCTATTTTGCGCCTCGCACTGTTTTGTACAGTTCACACTCGAGCTATTTTGCGCGTCGCACCGTTTTGTGCAGATCACACTCGCGCTATTTTGCGCGTCGCACTGTTTTGTGCAGTTGACACTCGCGCTATTTTGCCATCGCACTATTTTGTGCTGTTCACACTCGCGCTATTTTCCACGTCGCACTGTTTTGTGCAGTTGACACTCGCGATATTTTGCTCGTCACACTGGCGCTATTTTGCGCGTCGCACTGTTTTGTGCAGTAGACACTCGCGCTATTTTGCGCGTCGCACTGTTTTGTGCAGATCACACTCGCGCTATTTTGCGCGTCGCACTGTTTTGGGCAGTTGACACTCGCGCTATTTTTCGCGTCGCACTGTTTTGTGCAGTTGACACTCGCGCTATTTTGCGCGTCGCACTGTTTTGTGGAGATCACACTCGCGCTATTTTGCGCGTCGCACTCTTTTGTGCAGTTGACACTCGCGCAATTTTTCGCGTCGCACTGTTTTGTGCAGTTGACACTCGTGCCTTTTTGCGGGTCGCACAGTTTTGTGCAGATCACACTCGCGCTATTTTGCGCGTCGCACTCTTTTGTGTAGTTGACACTCGCGCTATTTTGCGCGTCGCACTGTTTTGTGCAGTTGACACTCGCGCTATTTTGCGCGTCGCACTGTTTTGTGCAGTTGACACTCGCGCTATTTTGCGCGTCGCACTGTTTTGTGGAGATCACACTCGCGCTATTTTGCGCGTCGCACTCTTTTGTGCAGTTGACACTCGCGCTATTTTGCGCGTCGCACTGTTTTGTGCAGTTGACACTCGTGCTATTTTGCGCGTCGCACTGTTTCGTGCAGATCACACTCGCGCTATTTTGCGCGTCGCACTGTTTTCTGCAGATCACCCTCGCGCTATTTTGCGCGTCGCACTGTTTTGTGCAGTTGACACGCGCGCTATTTTGCGCGTCGCACTGTTTTGTGCAGTTGACACCCGCGCTATTTTGCGCGTCGCACTCTTTTGTGCTGTTCACACTGGCGCTATTTTGCGCGTCGCACTGTTTTGCGCAGATCACACTCGCGCTATTTTGCGCGTCGCACTGTTTTGTGCAGTTGACACTCGCGCTATTTTGCGCGTCGCACTGTTTTGTGGACATCACACTCGCGCTATTTTGCGCGTCGCACTCTTTTGTGCAGTTGACACTCGTGCTATTTTGCGCGTCGCACTGTTTTGTGCAGTTGACACTCGTGCCTTTTTGCGGGTCGCACTGTTTTGTGCAGATCACACTCGCGCTATTTTGCGCGTCGCACTGTTTTGTGCAGATCACACTCGCGCTATTTTGCGCGTCGCACTGTTTTGGGCAGTTGACACTCGTGATATTTTGCGCGTCGCACTATTTTGTGCTGTTCACACTCGCGTTACTTTCCGCGTCGCACTATTTTGTGCAGTTGACACTCGCGCTATTTTGCGCCTCGCACTGTTTTGTACAGTTCACACTCGAGCTATTTTGCGCGTCGCACCGTTTTGTGCAGATCACACTCGCGCTATTTTGCGCGTCGCACTGTTTTGTGCAGTTGACACTCGCGCTATTTTGCGCGTCGCACTGTTTTGTGGAGATCACACTCGCGCTATTTTGCGCGTCGCACTCTTTTGTGCAGTTGACACTCGTGCTATTTTGCGCGTCGCACTGTTTTGTGCAGTTGACACTCGTGCCTTTTTGCGGGTCGCACTGTTTTGTGCAGATCACACTCGCGCTATTTTGCGCGTCGCACTGTTTTGTGCAGATCACACTCGCGCTATTTTGCGCGTCGCACTGTTTTGGGCAGTTGACACTCGTGATATTTTGCGCGTCGCACTATTTTGTGCTGTTCACACTCGTGTTACTTTCCGCGTCGCACTATTTTGTGCAGTTGACACTCGCGCTATTTTGCGCCTCGCACTGTTTTGTACAGTTCACACTCGAGCTATTTTGCGCGTCGCACCGTTTTGTGCAGATCACACTCGCGCTATTTTGCGCGTCGCACTGTTTTGTGCAGTTGACACTCGCGCTATTTTGCCATCGCACTATTTTGTGCTGTTCACACTCGCGCTATTTTCCACGTCGCACTGTTTTGTGCAGTTGACACTCGCGATATTTTGCTCGTCACACTGGCGCTATTTTGCGCGTCGCACTGTTTTGTGCAGTAGACACTCGCGCTATTTTGCGCGTCGCACTGTTTTGTGCAGATCACACTCGCGCTATTTTGCGCGTCGCACTGTTTTGGGCAGTTGACACTCGCGCTATTTTTCGCGTCGCACTGTTTTGTGCAGTTGACACTCGCGCTATTTTGCGCGTCGCACTGTTTTGTGGAGATCACACTCGCGCTATTTTGCGCGTCGCACTCTTTTGTGCAGTTGACACTCGCGCAATTTTTCGCGTCGCACTGTTTTGTGCAGTTGACACTCGTGCCTTTTTGCGGGTCGCACAGTTTTGTGCAGATCACACTCGCGCTATTTTGCGCGTCGCACTCTTTTGTGTAGTTGACACTCGCGCTATTTTGCGCGTCGCACTGTTTTGTGCAGTTGACACTCGCGCTATTTTGCGCGTCGCACTGTTTTGTGCAGTTGACACTCGCGCTATTTTGCGCGTCGCACTGTTTTGTGGAGATCACACTCGCGCTATTTTGCGCGTCGCACTCTTTTGTGCAGTTGACACTCGCGCTATTTTGCGCGTCGCACTGTTTTGTGCAGTTGACACTCGTGCTATTTTGCGCGTCGCACTGTTTCGTGCAGATCACACTCGCGCTATTTTGCGCGTCGCACTGTTTTCTGCAGATCACCCTCGCGCTATTTTGCGCGTCGCACTGTTTTGTGCAGTTGACACGCGCGCTATTTTGCGCGTCGCACTGTTTTGTGCAGTTGACACCCGCGCTATTTTGCGCGTCGCACTCTTTTGTGCTGTTCACACTGGCGCTATTTTGCGCGTCGCACTGTTTTGCGCAGATCACACTCGCGCTATTTTGCGCGTCGCACTGTTTTGTGCAGTTGACACTCGCGCTATTTTGCGCGTCGCACTGTTTTGTGGACATCACACTCGCGCTATTTTGCGCGTCGCACTCTTTTGTGCAGTTGACACTCGTGCTATTTTGCGCGTCGCACTGTTTTGTGCAGTTGACACTCGTGCCTTTTTGCGGGTCGCACTGTTTTGTGCAGATCACACTCGCGCTATTTTGCGCGTCGCACTGTTTTGTGCAGATCACACTCGCGCTATTTTGCGCGTCGCACTGTTTTGGGCAGTTGACACTCGTGATATTTTGCGCGTCGCACTATTTTGTGCTGTTCACACTCGCGTTACTTTCCGCGTCGCACTATTTTGTGCAGTTGACACTCGCGCTATTTTGCGCCTCGCACTGTTTTGTACAGTTCACACTCGAGCTATTTTGCGCGTCGCACCGTTTTGTGCAGATCACACTCGCGCTATTTTGCGCGTCGCACTGTTTTGTGCAGTTGACACTCGCGCTATTTTGCCATCGCACTATTTTGTGCTGTTCACACTCGCGCTATTTTCCACGTCGCACTGTTTTGTGCAGTTGACACTCGCGATATTTTGCTCGTCACACTGGCGCTATTTTGCGCGTCGCACTGTTTTGTGCAGTAGACACTCGCGCTATTTTGCGCGTCGCACTGTTTTGTGCAGATCACACTCGCGCTATTTTGCGCGTCGCACTGTTTTGGGCAGTTGACACTCGCGCTATTTTTCGCGTCGCACTGTTTTGTGCAGTTGACACTCGCGCTATTTTGCGCGTCGCACTGTTTTGTGGAGATCACACTCGCGCTATTTTGCGCGTCGCACTCTTTTGTGCAGTTGACACTCGCGCTATTTTGCGCGTCGCACTGTTTTGTGCTGTTCACACTCGTGCTATTTTGCGCGTCGCACTCTTTTGTGTAGTTGACACTCGCGCTATTTTGAGCGTCGCACTGTTTTCTGCAGATCACCCTCGCGCTATTTTGCGCGTCGCACTCTTTTGTGTAGTTGACACTCGCGCTATTTTGCGCGTCGCACTGTTTTGTGCAGTTGACACTCGCGCTATTTTGCGCGTCGCACTGTTTTGTGCAGTTGACACTCGCGCTATTTTGCGCGTCGCACTGTTTTGTGTAGATCACACTCGCGCTATTTTGCGCGTCGCACTCTTTTGTGCAGTGGACACTCGCGCTATTTTGCGCGTCGCACTGTTTTGTGCAGTTGACACTCGATCTATTTTGCGCGTCGCACTATTTTGTGCAGATCACACTCGCGCTATTTTGCGCATCGCACGGTTTTGTGCAGATCACACTCGCGCTATTTTGCGCGTCGCACTGTTTTGTGCAGTTGACACTCGCGCTATTTTGCCATCGCACTGTTTTGTGCTGTTCACACTCGCGCTATTTTCCACGTCGCACTGTTTTGTGCAGTTGACACTCGCGATATTTTGCTCGTCACACTGTCGCTATTTTGCGCGTCGCACTGTTTTGTGCAGTAGACACTCGCGCTATTTTGCGCGTCGCACTGTTTTGTGCAGATCACACTCGCGCTATTTTGCGCGTCGCACTGTTTTGGGCAGTTGACACTCGCGCTATTTTTCGCGTCGCACTGTTTTGTGCAGTTGACACTCGCGCCATTTTGCGCGTCGCACTGTTTTGTGGAGATCACACTCGCGCTATTTTGCGCGTCGCACTCTTTTGTGCAGTTGACACTCGCGCTATTTTGCGCGTCGCACTGTTTTGTGCTGTTCACACTCGTGCTATTTTGCGCGTCGCACTGTTTTGTGCAGATCACACTCGCGCTATTTGGCGCGTCGCACTGTTTTCTGCAGATCACACTCGCGCTATTTTGCGCGTCGCACTGTTTTGTGCAGTTGACACTCGCGCTATTTTGCGCGTCGCACTGTTTTGTGCAGTTGACACTCGCGCTATTTTGCGCGTCGCACTGTTTTGTGTAGATCACACTCGCGCTATTTTGCGCGTCGCACTCTTTTGTGCAGTGGACACTCGCGCTATTTTGCGCGTCGCACTGTTTTGTGCAGTTGACACTCGATCTATTTTGCGCGTCGCACTATTTTGTGCAGATCACACTCGCGCTATTTTGCGCATCGCACGGTTTTGTGCAGATCACACTCGCGCTATTTTGCGCGTCGCACTGTTTTGTGCAGTTGAAACTCGCGCTATTTTGCGCGTCGCACTGTTTCGTGCAGATCACACTCGCGCTATTTTGCGCGTCGCACTATTTTCTGCAGATCACCCTCGCGCTATTTTGCGCGTCGCACTGTTTTCTGCAGTTGACACTCGCGCTATTTTGCGCGTCGCACTGTTTTGTGCAGTTGACACTCGCGCTATTTTGCGCGTCGCACTGTTTTGTATAGATCACACTCGCGCTATTTTGCGCGTCGCACTCTTTTGTGCTGTTGACACTCGCGCTATTTTGCGCGTCGCACTGTTTAGTGCAGTTGACACTCGCCCTATTTCGCGCGTGGCACTATTTTGTGCAGATCACACTCGCGCTATTTTGCGCGTCGCACGGTTTTGTGCAGATCACACTCGCGCTATTTTGCGCGTCGCACTGTTTTGTGCAGATCACACTCGCGCTATTTTGCGCGTCGCACTGTTTTGTGCAGTTGACACTCGCGCTATTTTGCGCGTCGCACTGTTTTGTGGAGATCACACTCGCGCTATTTTGCGCGTCGCACTCTTTTGTGCAGTTGACACTCGCGCAATTTTTCGCGTCGCACTGTTTTGTGCAGTTGACACTCGTGCCTTTTTGCGGGTCGCACAGTTTTGTGCAGATCACACTCGCGCTATTTTGCGCGTCGCACTCTTTTGTGTTGTTGACACTCGCGCTATTTTGCGCGTCGCACTGTTTTGTGCAGTTGACACTCGCGCTATTTTGCGCGTCGCACTGTTTTGTGCAGTTGACACTCGCGCTATTTTGCGCGTCGCACTATTTTGTGGAGATCACACTCGCGCTATTTTGCGCGTCGCACTCTTTTGTGCAGTTGACACTCGCGCTATTTTGCGCGTCGCACTGTTTTGTGCAGTTGACACTCGGGCTATTTTGCGCGTCGCACTGTTTCGTGCAGATCACACTCGCGCTATTTTGCGCGTCGCACTGTTTTCTGCAGATCACCCTCGCGCTATTTTGCGCGTCGCACTGTTTTGTGCAGTTGACACGCGCGCTATTTTGCGCGTCGCACTGTTTTGTGCAGTTGACACCCGCGCTATTTTGCGCGTCGCACTCTTTTGTGCTGTTCACACTGGCGCTATTTTGCGCGTCGCACTGTTTTGCGCAGATCACACTCGCGCTATTTTGCGCGTCGCACTGTTTTGTGCAGTTGACACTCGCGCTATTTTGCGCGTCGCACTGTTTTGTGGAGATCACACTCGCGCTATTTTGCGCGTCGCACTCTTTTGTGCAGTTGACACTCGTGCTATTTTGCGCGTCGCACTGTTTTGTGCAGTTGACACTCGTGCCTTTTTGCGGGTCGCACTGTTTTGTGCAGATCACACTCGCGCTATTTTGCGCGTCGCACTGTTTTGTGCAGATCACACTCGCGCTATTTTGCGCGTCGCACTGTTTTGGGCAGTTGACACTCGTGATATTTTGCGCGTCGCACTATTTTGTGCTGTTCACACTCGCGTTACTTTCCGCGTCGCACTATTTTGTGCAGTTGACACTCGCGCTATTTTGCGCCTCGCACTGTTTTGTACAGTTCACACTCGAGCTATTTTGCGCGTCGCACCGTTTTGTGCAGATCACACTCGCGCTATTTTGCGCGTCGCACTGTTTTGTGCAGTTGACACTCGCGCTATTTTGCCATCGCACTGTTTTGTGCTGTTCACACTCGCGCTATTTTCCACGTCGCACTGTTTTGTGCAGTTGACACTCGCGATATTTTGCTCGTCACACTGGCGCTATTTTGCGCGTCGCACTGTTTTGTGCAGTAGACACTCGCGCTATTTTGCGCGTCGCACTGTTTTGTGCAGATCACACTCGCGCTATTTTGCGCGTCGCACTGTTTTGGGCAGTTGACACTCGCGCTATTTTTCGCGTCGCACTGTTTTGTGCAGTTGACACTCGCGCTATTTTGCGCGTCGCACTGTTTTGTGCAGATCACACTCGCGCTATTTTGCGCGTCGCACTCTTTTGTGCAGTTGACACTCGCGCTATTTTGCGCGTCGCACTGTTTTGTGCTGTTCACACTCGTGCTATTTTGCGCGTCGCACTGTTTTGTGCAGATCACACTCGCGCTATTTGGCGCGTCGCACTGTTTTCTGCAGATCACACTCGCGCTATTTTGCGCGTCGCACTGTTTTGTGCAGTTGACACTCGCGCTATTTTGCGCGTCGCACTGTTTTGTGCAGTTGACACTCGCGCTATTTTGCGCGTCGCACTGTTTTGTGTAGATCACACTCGCGCTATTTTGCGCGTCGCACTCTTTTGTGCAGTGGACACTCGCGCTATTTTGCGCGTCGCACTGTTTTGTGCAGTTGACACTCGATCTATTTTGCGCGTCGCACTATTTTGTGCAGATCACACTCGCGCTATTTTGCGCATCGCACGGTTTTGTGCAGATCACACTCGCGCTATTTTGCGCGTCGCACTGTTTTGTGCAGTTGACACTCGCGCTATTTTGCCATCGCACTGTTTTGTGCTGTTCACACTCGCGCTATTTTCCACGTCGCACTGTTTTGTGCAGTTGACACTCGCGATATTTTGCTCGTCACACTGGCGCTATTTTGCGCGTCGCACTGTTTTGTGCAGTAGACACTCGCGCTATTTTGCGCGTCGCACTGTTTTGTGCAGATCACACTCGCGCTATTTTGCGCGTCGCACTGTTTTGGGCAGTTGACACTCGCCCTATTTCGCGCGTGGCACTATTTTGTGCAGATGACACTCGCGCTATTTTGCGCGTCGCACGGTTTTGTGCAGATCACACTCGCGCTATTTTGCGCGTCGCACTGTTTTGTGCAGATCACACTCGCGCTATTTTGCGCGTCGCACTGTTTTGTGCAGTTGACACTCGCGCTATTTTGCGCGTCGCACGGTTTTGTGCAGATCACACTCGCGCTATTTTGCGCGTCGCACTGTTTTGTGGAGATCACACTCGCGCTATTTTGCGCGTCGCACTGTTTTGTGGAGATCACACTCGCGCTATTTTGCGCGTCGCACTCTTTTGTGCAGTTGACACTCGCGCTATTTTGCGCGTCGCACTGTTTTGTGCAGTTGACACTCGTGCCTTTTTGCGGGTCGCACAGTTTTGTGCAGATCACACTCGCGCTATTTTGCGCATCGCACTGTTTTGTGCAGATCACACTCGCGCTATTTTGCGCGTCGCACTGTTTTGTGCAGATCACACTGGCACTATTTTGCGCGTCGCACTGGTTTGTGCAGTTGACACTCGCGCTATTTTGCGAGTCGCACTGTTTTGTGCAGTTGACAGTGGCGCTATTTTGCGCATCGCACTGTTTTGTGCTGTTCACACTGGGGCTATTTTGCGCGTCGCACTGTTTTGTGCAGATCACACTCGCGCTATTTTGCGCGTCGCACTGTTTTGTGGAGATCGCACTCGCGCTATTTTGCGCGTCGCACTCTTTTGTGCAGTTGACAGTCGCGCTATTTTGCGCGTCGCACTCTTTTGTGCAGTTGACACTCGCGCTATTTTGCGCGTCGCACTGTTTTGTGCAGTTGACACTCGCGCTATTTTGCGCGTCGCACTGTTTTGTGGAGATGACACTCGCGCTATTTTGCGCGTCGCACTCTTTTGTGCAGTTGACACTCGCGCAATTTTTCGCGTCGCACTGTTTTGTGTAGTTGACACTCGTGCCTTTTTGCGGGTCGCACAGTTTTGTGCAGATCACACTCGCGCTATTTTGCGCGTCGCACTCTTTTGTGCAGTTGACACTCGCGCTATTTTGCGCGTCGCACTGTTTTGTGCAGTTGACACTCGCGCTATTTTGCGCGTCGCACTGTTTTGTGCAGTTGACACTCGCGCTATTTTGCGCGTCGCACTGTTTTGTGGAGATCACACTCGCGCTATTTTGCGCGTCGCACTCTTTTGTGCAGTTGACACTCGCGCTATTTTGCGCGTCGCACTGTTTTGTGCAGTTGACACTCGCGCTATTTTGCGCGTCGCACTGTTTCGTGCAGATCACACTCGCGCTATTTTGCGCGTCGCACTGTTTTCTGCAGATCACCCTCGCGCTGTTTTGCGCGTCGCACTGTTTTGTGCAGTTGACACTCGCGCTATTTTGCGCGTCGCACTGTTTTGTGCAGTTGACACTCGCGCTATTTTGCGCGTCGCACTGTTTTGTGTAGATCACACACGCGCTATTTTGCGCGTTGCACTCTTTTGTGCTGTTGACACTCGCGCTATTTTGCGCGTCGCACTGTGTTGTGCAGTTGACACTCGCCCTATTTCGCGCGTGGCACTATTTTGTGCAGATGACACTCGCGCTATTTTGCGCGTCGCACGGTTTTGTGCAGATCACACTCGCGCTATTTTGCGCGTCGCCCTCTTTTGTGTAGTTGACACTCGCGCTATTTTGCGCGTCGCACTGTTTTGTGCAGTTGACACTCGTGCCTTTTTGCGGGTCGCACAGTTTTGTGCAGATCACACTCGCGCTATTTTGCGCGTCGCACTGTTTTGTGCAGATCACACTCGCGCTATTTTGCGCGTCGCACTGTTTTGTGCAGATCACACTCGCACTATTTTGCGCGTCGCACTGGTTTGGGCAGTTGACACTCGCGCTATTTTGCGAGTCGCACTGTTTTGTGCAGTTGACAGTGGCGCTATTTTGCGCATCGCACTGTTTGGTGCTGTTCACACTGGCGCTATTTTGCGCGTCGCACTGTTTTGCGCAGATCACACTCGCGCTATTTTGCGCGTCGCACTGTTTTGTGCAGTTGACACTCGCGCTATTTTGCGCGTCGCACTGTTTTGTGGAGATCGCACTCGCGCTATTTTGCGCGTCGCACTCTTTTGTGCAGTTGACATTCGCGCTATTTTGCGCGTCGCACTGTTTTGTGCAGTTGACACTCGCGCTATTTTGCGCGTCGCACTGTTTTGTGCAGTTTACACTCGCGCTATTTTGCGCGTCGCACTGTTTTGTGGAGATCACACTCGCGCTATTTTGCGCGTCGCACTCTTTTGTGCAGTTGACACTCGCGCTATTTTGCGCGTCGCACTGTTTGGTGCAGTTGACACTCGTGCTATTTTGCGCGTCGCACTGTTTCGTGCAGATCACACTCGCGCTATTTTGCGCGTCGCACTGTTTTCTGCAGATCACCCTCGCGCTATTTTGCGCGTCGCACTGTTTTGTGCCGTTGACACTCGCGCTATTTTGCGCGTCGCACTCTTTTGTGCAGTTGACACTCGCGCTATTTTGCGCGTCGCACTGTTTTGTGCAGTTGACACTCGCTCTATTTCGCGCGTGGCACTATTTTGTGCAGATCACACTCGCGCTATTTTGCGCGTCGCACGGTTTTGTGCAGATCACACTCGCGCTATTTTGCGCGTCGCACTGTTTTGTGCAGATCACACTCCCGCTATTTTGCGCGTCGCACTGTTTTGTGCAGTTGACACTCGCGCTATTTTGCGCGTCGCACTGTTTTGTGGAGATCACACTCGCGCTATTTTGCGCGTCGCACTCTTTTGTGCAGTTGACACTCGCGCTATTTTGCGCGTCGCACTGTTTTGTGCAGTTGACACTCGTGCCTTTTTGCGGGTCGCACAGTTTTGTGCAGATCACACTCGCGCTATTTTGCGCGTCGCACTGTTTTGTGCAGATCACACTCGCGCTATTTTGCGCGTCGCACTGTTTTGTGCAGATCACACTCGCGCTATTTTGCGCGTCGCACTGGTTTGTGCAGTTGACACTCGCGCTATTTTGCGAGTCGCACTGTTTTGTGCAGTTGACAGTGGCGCTATTTTGCGCATCGCACTGTTTTGTGCTGTTCACACTGGCGCTATTTTGCGCGTCGCACTGTTTTGTGCAGTTGACACTCGCGCTATTTTGCGCGTCGCACTGTTTTGTGCAGTTGACACTCGCGCTATTTTGCGCGTCGCACTGTTTTGTGGAGATCGCACTCGCGCTATTTTGCGCGTCGCACTCTTTTGTGCAGTTGACATTCGTGCTATTTTGCGCGTCGCACTCTTTTGTGCAGTTGACACTCGCGCTATTTTGCGCGTCGCACTGTTTTGTGCAGTTTACACTCGCGCTATTTTGCGCGTCGCACTGTTTTGTGGAGATCACACTCGCGCTATTTTGCGCGTCGCACTCTTTTGTGCAGTTGACACTCGCGCTATTTTGCGCGTCGCACTGTTTGGTGCAGTTGACACTCGTGCTATTTTGCGCGTCGCACTGTTTCGTGCAGATCACACTCGCGCTATTTTGCGCGTCGCACTGTTTTGTGCAGTTGACACTCGCGCTATTTTGCGCGTCGCACTGTTTTGTGCAGTTGACACTCGCGCTATTTTGCGCGTCGCACTGTTTTGTGTAGATCACACTCGCGCTATTTTGCGCGTCGCACTCTTTTGTGCAGTTGACACTCGCGCTATTTTGCGCGTCGCACTGTTTTGTGCAGTTGACACTCGCTCTATTTCGCGCGTGGCACTATTTTGTGCAGATCACACTCGCTCTATTTTGCGCGTCGCACGGTTTTGTGCAGATCACACTCGCGCTATTTTGCGCGTCGCACTGTTTTGTGCAGATCACACTCGCGCTATTTTGCGCGTCGCACTCTTTTGTGCAGTTGACACTCGCGCTATTTTGCGCGTCGCACTGTTTTGTGCAGTTGACACTCGTGCCTTTTTGCGGGTCGCACAGTTTTGTGCAGATCACACTCGCGCTATTTTGCGCGTCGCACTGTTTTGTGCAGATCACACTCACGCTATTTTGCGCGTCGCACTGTTTTGTGCAGATCACACTCGCGCTATTTTGCGCGTCGCACTGGTTTGTGCAGTTGACACTCGCGCTATTTTGCGAGTCGCACTGTTTTGTGCAGTTGACAGTGGCGCTATTTTGCGCATCGCACTGTTTTGTGCTGTTCACACTGGCGCTATTTTGCGCGTCGCACTGTTTTGCGCAGATCACACTCGCGCTATTTTGCGCGTCGCACTGTTTTGTGCAGTTGACACTCGCGCTATTTTGCGCGTCGCACTGTTTTGTGGAGATCGCACTCGCGCTATTTTGCGCGTCGCACTCTTTTGTGCAGTTGACATTCGCGCTATTTTGCGCATCGCACTCTTTTGTGCAGTTGACACTCGCGCTATTTTGCGCGTCGCACTGTTTTGTGCAGTTTACACTCGCGCTATTTTGCGCGTCGCACTGTTTTGTGGAGATCACACTCGCGCTATTTTGCGCGTCGCACTCTTTTGTGCAGTTGACACTCGCGCTATTTTGCGCGTCGCACTGTTTGGTGCAGTTGACACTCGTGCTATTTTGCGCGTCGCACTGTTTCGTGCAGATCACACTCGCGCTATTTTGCGCGTCGCACTGTTTTCTGCAGATCACCCTCGCGCTATTTTGCGCGTCGCACTATTTTGTGCAGTTGACACTCGCGCTATTTTGCGCGTCGCACTGTTTTGTGCAGTTGACAATCGCGCTATTTTGCGCGTCGCACTGTTTTGTGTAGATCACACTCGCGCTATTTTGCGCGTCGCACTCTTTTGTGCAGTTGACACTCGCGCTATTTTGCGCGTCGCACTGTTTTGTGCAGTTGACACTCGCTCTATTTCGCGCGTGGCACTATTTTGTGCAGATCACACTCGCGCTATTTTGCGCGTCGCACGGTTTTGTGCAGATCACACTCGCGCTATTTTGCGCGTCGCACTGTTTTGTGCAGATCACACTCGCGCTATTTTGCGCGTCGCACTGTTTTGTGCAGTTGACACTCGCGCTATTTTGCGCGTCGCACTGTTTTGTGGAGATCACACTCGCGCTATTTTGCGCGTCGCACTCTTTTGTGCAGTTGACACTCGCGCTATTTTGCGCGTCGCACTGTTTTGTGCAGTTGACACTCGTGCCTTTTTGCGGGTCGCACAGTTTTGTGCAGATCACACTCGCGCTATTTTGCGCGTCGCACTGTTTTGTGCAGATCACACTCGCGCTATTTTGCGCGTCGCACTGTTTTGTGCAGATCACACTCGCGCTATTTTGCGCGTCGCACTGGTTTGTGCAGTTGACACTCGCGCTATTTTGCGAGTCGCACTGTTTTGTGCAGTTGACAGTGGCGCTATTTTGCGCATCGCCCTGTTTTGTGCTGTTCACACTTGCGCTATTTTGCGCGTCGCACTGTTTTGCGCAGATCACACTCGCGCTATTTTGCGCGTCGCACTGTTTTGTGCAGTTGACACTCGCGCTATTTTGCGCGTCGCACTGTTTTGTGGAGATCGCACTCGCGCTATTTTGCGCGTCGCACTCTTTTGTGCAGTTGACATTCGCGCTATTTTGCGCGTCGCACTCTTTTGTGCAGTTGACACTCGCGCTATTTTGCGCGTCGCACTGTTTTGTGCAGTTTACACTCGCGCTATTTTGCGCGTCGCACTGTTTTGTGGAGATCACACTCGCGCTATTTTGCGCGTCGCACTCTTTTGTGCAGTTGACACTCGCGCTATTTTGCGCGTCGCACTGTTTGGTGCAGTTGACACTCGTGCTATTTTGCGCGTCGCACTGTTTCGTGCAGATCACACTCGCGCTATTTTGCGCGTCGCACTGTTTTCTGCAGATCACCCTCGCGCTATTTTGCGCGTCGCACTGTTTTGTGCAGTTGACACTCGCGCTATTTTGCGCGTCGCACTGTTTTGTGCAGTTGACACTCGCGCTATTTTGCGCGTCGCACTGTTTTGTGTAGATCACACTCGCGCTATTTTGCGCGTCGCACTCTTTTGTGCAGTTGACACTCGCGCTATTTTGCGCGTCGCACTGTTTTGTGCAGTTGACACTCGCTCTATTTCGCGCGTGGCGCTATTTTGGGCAGATCACACTCGCGCTATTTTGCGCGTCGCACGGTTTTGTGCAGATCACACTCGCGCTATTTTGCGCGTCGCACTGTTTTGTGTAGATCACACTCGCGCTATTTTGCGCGTCGCACTCTTTTGTGCAGTTGACACTCGCGCTATTTTGCGCGTCGCACTGTTTTGTGCAGTTGACACTCGCTCTATTTCGCGCGTGGCGCTATTTTGTGCAGATCACACTCGCGCTATTTTGCGCGTCGCACGGTTTTGTGCAGATCACACTCGCGCTATTTTGCGCGTCGCACTGTTTTGTGCAGATCACACTCGCGCTATTTTGCGCGTCGCACTATTTTGTGCAGTTGACACTCGCGCTATTTTGCGCGTCGCACTGTTTTGTGGAGATCACACTCGCGCTATTTTGCGCGTCGCACTCATTTGTGCAGTTGACACTCGCGCTATTTTGCGCGTCGCACTGTTTTGTGCAGTTGACACTCGTGCCTTTTTGCGGGTCGCACAGTTTTGTGCATATCACACTCGCGCTATTTTGCGCGTCGCACTGTTTTGTGCAGATCACACTCGCGCCATTTTGCGCGTCGCACTATTTTGTGCAGATCACACTCGCACTATTTTGCGCGTCGCACTGGTTTGTGCAGTTGACACTCGCGCTATTTTGCGAGTCGCACTGTTTTGTGCAGTTGCCAGTGGCGCTATTTTGCGCATCGCACTGTTTTGTGCTGTTCACACTGGCGCTATTTTGCGCGTCGCACTGTTTTGCGCAGATCACACTCGCGCTATTTTGCGCGTCGCACTGTTTTGTGCAGTTGACACTCGCGCTATTTTGCGCGTCGCACTGTTTTGTGGAGATCGCACTCGCGCTATTTTGCGCGTCGCACTCTTTTGTGCAGTTGACAGTCGCGCTATTTTGCGCGTCGCACTCTTTTGTGCAGTTGACACTCGCGCTATTTTGCGCGTCGCACTGTTTTGTGCAGTTTACACTCGCGCTATTTTGCGCGTCGCACTGTTTTGTGGAGATCACACTCGCGCTATTTTGCGCGTCGCACTCTTTTGTGCAGTTGACACTCGCGCTATTTTGCGCGTCGCACTGTTTGGTGCAGTTGACACTCGTGCTATTTTGCGCGTCGCACTGTTTCGTGCAGATCACACTCGCGCTATTTTGCGCGTCGCACTGTTTTCTGCAGATCACCCTCGCGCTATTTTGCGCGTCGCACTGTTTTGTGCAGTTGACACTCGCGCTATTTTGCGCGTCGCACTGTTTTGTGCAGTTGACACTCGCGCTATTTTGCGCGTCGCACTGTTTTGTGTAGATCACACTCGCGCTATTTTGCGGGTCGCACTCTTTTGTGCAGTTGACACTCGCGATATTTTGCGCGTCGCACTGTTTTGTGCTGTTCACACTCGCGTTACTTTCCGCGTCGCACAATTTTGTGCAGTTGACACTCGCGCTATTTTGCGCCTCGCTCTGTTTTGTACAGTTCACACTCGCGCTATTTTGCGCGTCGCACCGTTTTGTGCAGATCACACTCGCGCTATTTTGCGCGTCGCACTGTTTTGTGCAGATCACACTCGCGCTATTTTGCGCGTCGCACTGTTTTGTGCAGTTGACACTCGCGCTATTTTGCGCGTCGCACTGTTTTGTGCAGTTGACACTCGCGCTATTTTGCGCGTCGCACTGTTTTGTGTAGATCACACTCGCGCTATTTTGCGCGTCGCACTCTTTTGTGCAGTTGACACTCGCGCTATTTTGCGCGTCGCACTGTTTTGTGCAGTTGACACTCGCGCTATTTTGCGCGTCGCACTGTTTTGTGTAGATCACACTCGCGCTATTTTGCGCGTCGCACTCTTTTGTGCAGTTGACACTCGCGCTATTTTGCGCGTCGCACTGTTTTGTGCAGTTGACACTCGCTCTATTTCGCGCGTGGCGCTATTTTGTGCAGATCACACTCGCGCTATTTTGCGCGTCGCACGGTTTTGTGCAGATCACACTCGCGCTATTTTGCGCGTCGCACTGTTTTGTGCAGATCACACTCGCGCTATTTTGCGCGTCGCACTATTTTGTGCAGTTGACACTCGCGCTATTTTGCGCGTCGCACTGTTTTGTGGAGATCACACTCGCGCTATTTTGCGCGTCGCACTCATTTGTGCAGTTGACACTCGCGCTATTTTGCGCGTCGCACTGTTTTGTGCAGTTGACACTCGTGCCTTTTTGCGGGTCGCACAGTTTTGTGCATATCACACTCGCGCTATTTTGCGCGTCGCACTGTTTTGTGCAGATCACACTCGCGCCATTTTGCGCGTCGCACTATTTTGTGCAGATCACACTCGCACTATTTTGCGCGTCGCACTGGTTTGTGCAGTTGACACTCGCGCTATTTTGCGAGTCGCACTGTTTTGTGCAGTTGACAGTGGCGCTATTTTGCGCATCGCACTGTTTTGTGCTGTTCACACTGGCGCTATTTTGCGCGTCGCACTGTTTTGCGCAGATCACACTCGCGCTATTTTGCGCGTCGCACTGTTTTGTGCAGTTGACACTCGCGCTATTTTGCGCGTCGCACTGTTTTGTGGAGATCGCACTCGCGCTATTTTGCGCGTCGCACTCTTTTGTGCAGTTGACAGTCGCGCTATTTTGCGCGTCGCACTCTTTTGTGCAGTTGACACTCGCGCTATTTTGCGCGTCGCACTGTTTTGTGCAGTTTACACTCGCGCTATTTTGCGCGTCGCACTGTTTTGTGGAGATCACACTCGCGCTATTTTGCGCGTCGCACTCTTTTGTGCAGTTGACACTCGCGCTATTTTGCGCGTCGCACTGTTTGGTGCAGTTGACACTCGTGCTATTTTGCGCGTCGCACTGTTTCGTGCAGATCACACTCGCGCTATTTTGCGCGTCGCACTGTTTTCTGCAGATCACCCTCGCGCTATTTTGCGCGTCGCACTGTTTTGTGCAGTTGACACTCGCGCTATTTTGCGCGTCGCACTGTTTTGTGCAGTTGACACTCGCGCTATTTTGCGCGTCGCACTGTTTTGTGTAGATCACACTCGCGCTATTTTGCGTGTCGCACTCTTTTGTGCAGTTGACACTCGCGATATTTTGCGCGTCGCACTGTTTTGTGCTGTTCACACTCGCGTTACTTTCCGCGTCGCACAATTTTGTGCAGTTGACACTCGCGCTATTTTGCGCCTCGCTCTGTTTTGTACAGTTCACACTCGCGCTATTTTGCGCGTCGCACCGTTTTGTGCAGATCACACTCGCGCTATTTTGCGCGTCGCACTGTTTTGTGCAGATCACACTCGCGCTATTTTGCGCGTCGCACTGTTTTGTGCAGTTGACACTCGCGCTATTTTGCGCGTCGCACTGTTTTGCGCTGTTCACACTCGCGCTACTTTCCGCGTCGCACTATTTTGTGCTGTTGACACTCGCGCTATTTTGCGGGTCGCACCGTTTTGTGCAGTTCGCACTCGCGCTATTTTGCGCGTCGCACCGTTTTGTGCAGATCACACTCGCGCTATTCTGCGCGTCGCACTCTTTTGTGTAGATCACACTCGCGCTATTTTGCGCGTCGCACTCTTTTGTGCAGTTGACACTCGCGCTATTTTGCGCGTCGCACTGTTTTGTGCAGTTGACACTCGCTCTATTTCGCGCGTGGCGCTGTTTTGTGCAGATCACACTCGCGCTATTTTGCGCGTCGCACGGTTTTGTGCAGATCACACTCGCGCTATTTTGCGCGTCGCACTGTTTTGTGCAGATCACACTCGCGCTATTTTGCGCGTCGCACTGTTTTGTGCAGTTGACACTCGCGCTATTTTGCGCGTCGCACTGTTTTGTGGAGATCACACTCGCGCTATTTTGCGCGTCGCACTCATTTGTGCAGTTGACACTCGCGCTATTTTGCGCGTCGCACTGTTTTGTGCAGTTGACACTCGTGCCTTTTTGCGGGTCGCACAGTTTTGTGCATATCACACTCGCGCTATTTTGCGCGTCGCACTGTTTTGTGCAGATCACACTCGCGCCATTTTGCGCGTCGCACTATTTTGTGCAGATCACACTCGCACTATTTTGCGCGTCGCACTGGTTTGTGCAGTTGACACTCGCGCTATTTTGCGAGTCGCACTGTTTTGTGCAGTTGACAGTGGCGCTATTTTGCGCATCGCACTGTTTTGTGCTGTTCACACTGGCGCTATTTTGCGCGTCGCACTGTTTTGCGCAGATCACACTCGCGCTATTTTGCGCGTCGCACTGTTTTGTGCAGTTGACACTCGCGCTATTTTGCGCGTCGCACTGTTTTGTGGAGATCGCACTCGCGCTATTTTGCGCGTCGCACTCTTTTGTGCAGTTGACAGTCGCGCTATTTTGCGCGTCGCACTCTTTTGTGCAGTTGACACTCGCGCTATTTTGCGCGTCGCACTGTTTTGTGCAGTTTACACTCGCGCTATTTTGCGCGTCGCACTGTTTTGTGGAGATCACACTCGCGCTATTTTGCGCGTCGCACTCTTTTGTGCAGTTGACACTCGCGCTATTTTGCGCGTCGCACTGTTTGGTGCAGTTGACACTCGTGCTATTTTGCGCGTCGCACTGTTTCGTGCAGATCACACTCGCGCTATTTTGCGCGTCGCACTGTTTTCTGCAGATCACCCTCGCGCTATTTTGCGCGTCGCACTGTTTTGTGCAGTTGACACTCGCGCTATTTTGCGCGTCGCACTGTTTTGTGCAGTTGACACTCGCGCTATTTTGCGCGTCGCACTGTTTTGTGTAGATCACACTCGCGCTATTTTGCGCGTCGCACTCTTTTGTGCAGTTGACACTCGCGATATTTTGCGCGTCGCACTGTTTTGTGCTGTTCACACTCGCGTTACTTTCCGCGTCGCACAATTTTGTGCAGTTGACACTCGCGCTATTTTGCGCCTCGCTCTGTTTTGTACAGTTCACACTCGCGCTATTTTGCGCGTCGCACCGTTTTGTGCAGATCGCACTCGCGCTATTTTGCGCGTCGCACTGTTTTGTGCAGATCACACTCGCGCTATTTTGCGCGTCGCACTGTTTTGTGCAGTTGACACTCGCGCTATTTTGCGCGTCGCACTGTTTTGCGCTGTTCACACTCGCGCTACTTTCCGCGTCGCACTATTTTGTGCTGTTGACACTCGCGCTATTTTGCGGGTCGCACCGTTTTGTGCAGTTCGCACTCGCGCTATTTTGCGCGTCGCACCGTTTTGTGCAGATCACACTCGCGCTATTCTGCGCGTCGCACTCTTTTGTGCAGTTGACACTCGCGCTATTTTGCGCGTCGCACTATTTTGGGCAGTTCACACTCGCGTTATTTTGCGCGTCGCACTGTTTTACGCAAATCACACTCGCGCTATTTTGGGCGTCGCACTGTTTTGTGCAGTTGACACTCGCGCTATTTTGCGCCTCGCACTGTTTTGTACAGTTCACACTCGCACTGTTATGTGCTGTTCACACTCGCGCTATTTTGCGCGTCGCACCGTTTTGTGCAGATCACACTCGCGCTATTTTGCGCGTCGCACTGTTTTGTGCAGTTGACACTCGCGCTATTTTCCCATCGCACTGTTTTGTGCTGTTCACACTCGCGCTATTTTCCACGTCCACTGTTTTGTGCAGTTAACACTCGCGCTATTTTGCTCGTCACACTGGCGCTATTTTGCGCGTCGCACTGTTTTGTGCAGTAGACACTCGCGCTATTTTGCGCGTCGCACTGTTTTGTGCAGATCACACTCGCGCTATTTTGCGCGTCGCACTGTTTTGTGCAGATCACACTCGCCCTATTTTGCGCGTCGCACTGGTTTGTGCAGTTGACACTCGCGCTATTTTGCGAGTCGCACTGTTTTGTGCAGTTGACAGTCGCGCTATTTTGCGCATCGCACTGTTTTGTGCTGTTCACACTGGCGCTATTTTGCGCGTCGCACTGTTTTGAGCAGATCACACTCGCGCTATTTTGCGCGTCGCACTGTTTTGTGCAGTTGACACTCGCGCTATTTTGCGCGGCGCACTGTTTTGTGGAGATCACACTCGCGCTATTTTGCGCGTCGCACTCTTTTGTGCAGTTGACACTCGCGCTATTTTGCGCGTCGCACTGTTTGGTGCAGTTGACACTCGTGCTATTTTGCGCGTTGCACTGTTTCGTGCAGATCACACTCGCGCTATTTTGCGCGTCGCACTGTTTTCTGCAGATCACCCTCGCGCTATTTTGCGCGTCGCACTGTTTTGTGCCGTTGACACTCGCGCTATTTTGCGCGTCGCACTGTTTTGTGCAGTTGACACTCGCGCTATTTTGCGCGTCGCACTGTTTTGTGTAGATCACACTCGCGCTATTTTGCGCGTCGCACTCTTTTGTGCAGTTGACACTCGCGCTATTTTGCGCGTCGCACTGTTTTGTGCAGTTGACACTCGCTCTATTTCGCGCGTGGCACTATTTTGTGCAGATCACACTCGCGCTATTTTGCGCGTCGCACGGTTTTGTGCAGATCACACTCGCGCTATTTTGCGCGTCGCACTGTTTTGTGCAGATCACACTCGCGCTATTTTGCGCGTCGCACTGTTTTGTGCAGTTGACACTCGCGCTATTTTGCGCGTCGCACTGTTTTGTGGAGATCACACTCGCGCTATTTTGCGCGTCGCACTCATTTGTGCAGTTGACACTCGCGCTATTTTGCGCGTCGCACTGTTTTGTGCAGTTGACACTCGTGCCTTTTTGCGGGTCGCACAGTTTTGTGCATATCACACTCGCGCTATTTTGCGCGTCGCACTGTTTTGTGCAGATCACACTCGCGCCATTTTGCGCGTCGCACTATTTTGTGCAGATCACACTCGCACTATTTTGCGCGTCGCACTGGTTTGTGCAGTTGACACTCGCGCTATTTTGCGAGTCGCACTGTTTTGTGCAGTTGACAGTGGCGCTATTTTGCGCATCGCACTGTTTTGTGCTGTTCACACTGGCGCTATTTTGCGCGTCGCACTGTTTTGCGCAGATCACACTCGCGCTATTTTGCGCGTCGCACTGTTTTGTGCAGTTGACACTCGCGCTATTTTGCGCGTCGCACTGTTTTGTGGAGATCGCACTCGCGCTATTTTGCGCGTCGCACTCTTTTGTGCAGTTGACAGTCGCGCTATTTTGCGCGTCGCACTCTTTTGTGCAGTTGACACTCGCGCTATTTTGCGCGTTGCACTGTTTTGTGCAGTTTACACTCGCGCTATTTTGCGCGTCGCACTGTTTTGTGGAGATCACACTCGCGCTATTTTGCGCGTCGCACTCTTTTGTGCAGTTGACACTCGCGCTATTTTGCGCGTCGCACTGTTTGGTGCAGTTGACACTCGTGCTATTTTGCGCGTCGCACTGTTTCGTGCAGATCACACTCGCGCTATTTTGCGCGTCGCACTGTTTTCTGCAGATCACCCTCGCGCTATTTTGCGCGTCGCACTGTTTTGTGTAGATCACACTCGCGCTATTTTGCGCGTCGCACTCTTTTGTGCAGTTGACACTCGCGATATTTTGCGCGTCGCACTGTTTTGTGCTGTTCACACTCGCGTTACTTTCCGCGTCGCACAATTTTGTGCAGTTGACACTCACGCTATTTTGCGCCTCGCTCTGTTTTGTACAGTTCACACTCGCGCTATTTTGCGCGTCGCACCGTTTTGTGCAGATCACACTCGCGCTATTTTGCGCGTCGCACTGTTTTGTGCAGATCACACTCGCGCTATTTTGCGCGTCGCACTGTTTTGTGCAGTTGACACTCGCGCTATTTTGCGCGTCGCACTGTTTTGCGCTGTTCACACTCGCGCTACTTTCCGCGTCGCACTATTTTGTGCTGTTGACACTCGCGCTATTTTGCGGGTCGCACCGTTTTGTGCAGTTCGCACTCGCGCTATTTTGCGCGTCGCACCGTTTTGTGCAGATCACACTCGCGCTATTCTGCGCGTCGCACTCTTTTGTGCAGTTGACACTCGCGCTATTTTGCGCGTCGCACTATTTTGGGCAGTTCACACTCGCGTTATTTTGCGCGTCGCACTGTTTTACGCAAATCACACTCGCGCTATTTTGGGCGTCGCACTGTTTTGTGCAGTTGACACTCGCGCTATTTTGCGCCTCGCACTGTTTTGTACAGTTCACACTCGCACTGTTATGTGCTGTTCATACTCGCGCTATTTTGCGCGTCGCACCGTTTTGTGCAGATCACACTTGCGCTATTTTGCGCGTCGCACTGTTTTGTGCAGTTGACACTCGCGCTATTTTCCCATCGCACTGTTTTGTGCTGTTCACACTCGCGCTATTTTCCACGTCCACTGTTTTGTGCAGTTAACACTCGCGCTATTTTGCTCGTCACACTGGCGCTATTTTGCGCGTCGCACTGTTTTGTGCAGTTGACACTCGCGCTATTTTGCGCAGTCGCACTGTTTGGTGCAGTTGACACTCGTGCTATTTTGCGCGTCGCACTGTTTCGTGCAGATCACACTCGCGCTATTTTGCGCGTCGCACTGTTTTCTGCAGATCACCCTCGCGCTATTTTGCGCGTCGCACTGTTTGGTGCCGTTGACACTCGCGCTATTTTGCGCGTCGCACTGTTTTGTGCAGTTGACTCTCGCGCTATTTTGCGCGTCGCACTGTTTTGTGGAGATCACACTCGCGCTATTTTGCGCGTCGCACTCTTTTGTGCAGTTGACACTCGCGCTATTTTGCGCGTCGCACTGTTTTGTGCTGTTCACACTCGTGCTATTTTGCGCGTCGCACTGTTTTGTGCAGATCACACTCGCGCTATTTGGCGCGTCGCACTGTTTTCTGCAGATCACACTCGCGCTATTTTGCGCGTCGCACTGTTTTGTGCAGTTGACACTCGCGCTATTTTGCGCGTCGCACTGTTTTGTGCAGTTGACACTCGCGCTATTTTGCGCGTCGCACTGTTTTGTGTAGATCACACTCGCGCTATTTTGCGCGTCGCACTCTTTTGTGCAGTGGACACTCGCGCTATTTTGCGCGTCGCACTGTTTTGTGCAGTTGACACTCGATCTATTTTGCGCGTCGCACTATTTTGTGCAGATCACACTCGCGCTATTTTGCGCATCGCACGGTTTTGTGCAGATCACACTCGCGCTATTTTGCGCGTCGCACTGTTTTGTGCAGTTGACACTCGCGCTATTTTGCGCGTCGCACTGTTTTGTGGAGATCACACTCGCGCTATTTTGCGCGTCGCACTCATTTGTGCAGTTGACACTCGCGCTATTTTGCGCGTCGCACTGTTTTGTGCAGTTGACACTCGTGCCTTTTTGCGGGTCGCACAGTTTTGTGCATATCACACTCGCGCTATTTTGCGCGTCGCACTGTTTTGTGCAGATCACACTCGCGCCATTTTGCGCGTCGCACTATTTTGTGCAGATCACACTCGCACTATTTTGCGCGTCGCACTGGTTTGTGCAGTTGACACTCGCGCTATTTTGCGAGTCGCACTGTTTTGTGCAGTTGACAGTGGCGCTATTTTGCGCATCGCACTGTTTTGTGCTGTTCACACTGGCGCTATTTTGCGCGTCGCACTGTTTTGCGCAGATCACACTCGCGCTATTTTGCGCGTCGCACTGTTTTGTGCAGTTGACACTCGCGCTATTTTGCGCGTCGCACTGTTTTGTGGAGATCGCACTCGCGCTATTTTGCGCGTCGCACTCTTTTGTGCAGTTGACAGTCGCGCTATTTTGCGCGTCGCACTCTTTTGTGCAGTTGACACTCGCGCTATTTTGCGCGTCGCACTGTTTTGTGCAGTTTACACTCGCGCTATTTTGCGCGTCGCACTGTTTTGTGGAGATCACACTCGCGCTATTTTGCGCGTCGCACTCTTTTGTGCAGTTGACACTCGCGCTATTTTGCGCGTCGCACTGTTTGGTGCAGTTGACACTCGTGCTATTTTGCGCGTCGCACTGTTTCGTGCAGATCACACTCGCGCTATTTTGCGCGTCGCACTGTTTTCTGCAGATCACCCTCGCGCTATTTTGCGCGTCGCACTGTTTTGTGCAGTTGACACTCGCGCTATTTTGCGCGTCGCACTGTTTTGTGCAGTTGACACTCGCGCTATTTTGCGCGTCGCACTGTTTTGTGTAGATCACACTCGCGCTATTTTGCGCGTCGCACTCTTTTGTGCAGTTGACACTCGCGATATTTTGCGCGTCGCACTGTTTTGTGCTGTTCACACTCG
Organism: Camellia granthamiana; assembly: GCA_036172215.1. NCBI lineage: Eukaryota > Viridiplantae > Streptophyta > Magnoliopsida > Ericales > Theaceae > Camellia > Camellia granthamiana. The sequence continues at coordinate 1,398,762 of JAXFYN010000039.1, forward strand.
CGTTACTTTCCGCGTCGCACAATTTTGTGCAGTTGACACTCGCGCTATTTTGCGCCTCGCTCTGTTTTGTGCAGTTCACACTCGCGCTATTTTGCGCGTCGCACCGTTTTGTGCAAATCACACTCGCGCTATTTTGCGCGTCGCACTGTTTTGTGCAGATCACACTCGCGCTATTTTGCGCGTCGCACTGTTTTGTGCAGTTGACACTCGCGCTATTTTGCGCGTCGCACTGTTTTGCGCTGTTCACACTCGCGCTACTTTCCGCGTCGCACTATTTTGTGCTGTTGACACTCGCGCTATTTTGCGGGTCGCACCGTTTTGTGCAGTTCGCACTCGCGCTATTTTGCGCGTCGCACCGTTTTGTGCAGATCACACTCGCGCTATTCTGCGCGTCGCACTCTTTTGTGCAGTTGACACTCGCGCTATTTTGCGCGTCGCACTATTTTGGGCAGTTCACACTCGCGTTATTTTGCGCGTCGCACTGTTTTACGCAAATCACACTCGCGCTATTTTGGGCGTCGCACTGTTTTGTGCAGTTGACACTCGCGCTATTTTGCGCCTCGCACTGTTTTGTACAGTTCACACTCGCACTGTTATGTGCTGTTCACACTCGCGCTATTTTGCGCGTCGCACCGTTTTGTGCAGATCACACTCGCGCTATTTTACGCGTCGCACTGTTTTGTGCAGTTGACACTCGCGCTATTTTGCGCCTCGCTCTGTTTTGTGCAGTTCACACTCGCGCTATTTTGCGCGTCGCACCGTTTTGTGCAAATCACACTCGCGCTATTTTGCGCGTCGCACTGTTTTGTGCAGATCACACTCGCGCTATTTTGCGCGTCGCACTGTTTTGTGCAGTTGACACTCGCGCTATTTTGCGCGTCGCACTGTTTTGCGCTGTTCACACTCGCGCTACTTTCCGCGTCGCACTATTTTGTGCTGTTGACACTCGCGCTATTTTGCGGGTCGCACCGTTTTGTGCAGTTCGCACTCGCGCTATTTTGCGCGTCGCACCGTTTTGTGCAGATCACACTCGCGCTATTCTGCGCGTCGCACTCTTTTGTGCAGTTGACACTCGCGCTATTTTGCGCGTCGCACTATTTTGGGCAGTTCACACTCGCGTTATTTTGCGCGTCGCACTGTTTTACGCAAATCACACTCGCGCTATTTTGGGCGTCGCACTGTTTTGTGCAGTTGACACTCGCGCTATTTTGCGCCTCGCACTGTTTTGTACAGTTCACACTCGCACTGTTATGTGCTGTTCACACTCGCGCTATTTTGCGCGTCGCACCGTTTTGTGCAGATCACACTCGCGCTATTTTACGCGTCGCACTGTTTTGTGCAGTTGACACTCGCGCTATTTTCCCATCGCACTGTTTTGTGCTGTTCACACTCGCGCTATTTTCCACGTCCACTGTTTTGTGCAGTTAACACTCGCGCTATTTTGCTCGTCACACTGGCGCTATTTTGCGCGTCGCACTGTTTTGTGCAGTAGACACTCGCGCTATTTTGCGCGTCGCACTGTTTTGTGCAGATCACACTCGCGCTATTTTGCGCGTCGCACTGTTTTGTGCAGATCACACTCGCCCTATTTTGCGCGTCGCACTGGTTTGTGCAGTTGACACTCGCGCTATTTTGCGAGTCGCACTGTTTTGTGCAGTTGACAGTCGCGCTATTTTGCGCATCGCACTGTTTTGTGCTGTTCACACTGGCGCTATTTTGCGCGTCGCACTGTTTTGCGCAGATCACACTCGCGCTATTTTGCGCGTCGCACTGTTTTGTGCAGTTGACACTCGCGCTATTTTGCGCGGCGCACTGTTTTGTGGAGATCACACTCGCGCTATTTTGCGCGTCGCACTCTTTTGTGCAGTTGACACTCGCGCTATTTTGCGCGTCGCACTGTTTTGTGCAGTTGACACTCGCGCTATTTTGCGCGTCGCACAGTTTTGTGGAGATCACACTCGCGCTATTTTGCGCGTCGCACTCTTTTGTGCAGTTGACACTCGCGCTATTTTGCGCGTCGCACTATTTTGTGCAGTTGACACTCGTGCTATTTTGCGCGTCGCACTATTTCGTGCAGATCACACTCGCGCTATTTTGCGCGTCGCACTATTTTCTGCAGATCACCCTCGCGCTATTTTGCGCGTCGCACTGTTTTCTGCAGTTGACACTCGCGCTATTTTGCGCGTCGCACTGTTTTGTGCAGTTGACACTCGCGCTATTTTGCGCGTCGCACTGTTTTGTGGAGATCACACTCGCGCTATTTTGCGCGTCGCACTCTTTTGTGCAGTTGACACTCGCGCTATTTTGCGCGTCGCACTGTTTTGTGCAGTTGACACTCGTGCTATTTTGCGCGTCGCACTGTTTCGTGCAGATCACACTCGCGCTATTTTGCGCGTCGCACTGTTTTCTGCAGATCACCCTCGCGCTATTTTGCGCGTCGCACTGTTTTGTGCAGTTGACACTCGCGCTATTTTGCGCGTCGCACTGTTTTGTGCAGTTGACACCCGCGCTATTTTGCGCGTCGCACTCTTTTGTGCTGTTCACACTGGCGCTATTTTGCGCGTCGCACTGTTTCGTGCAGATCACACTCGCGCTATTTTGCGCGTCGCACTGTTTTCTGCAGATCACCCTCGCGCTATTTTGCGCGTCGCACTGTTTTGTGCAGTTGACACTCGCGCTATTTTGCGCGTCGCACTGTTTTGTGCAGTTGACACTCGCGCTATTTTGCGCGTCGCACTCTTTTGTGCAGTTGACACGCGCGCTATTTTGCGCGTCGCACTGTTTTGTGCAGTTGACACTCGTGCCTTTTTGCGGGTCGCACTGTTTTGTGCAGATCACACTCGCGCTATTTTGCGCGTCGCACTGTTTTGCGCAGATCACACTCGCGCTATTTTGCGCGTCGCACTGTTTTGGGCAGTTGACACTCGTGATATTTTGCGCGTCGCACTATTTTGTGGAGATCACACTCGCGCTACTTTCCGCGTCGCACTATTTTGTGCAGTTGACACTCGCTCTATTTTGCGCGTCGCACTGTTTTGTGCAGTTGACACTCGAGCTATTTTGCGCGTCGCACCGTTTTGTGCAGATCACACTCGCGCTATTTTGCGCGTCGCACTGTTTTGTGCAGATCACACTCGCGCTATTTTGCGCGTCGCACTGTTTTGGGCTGTTCACACTCGCGCTATTTTGCGCGTCGCACTATTTTGTGCTGTTGACACTCGCGATATTTTCCGCGTCGCACTATTTTGTGCAGTTGACACTCGCGCTATTTTGCGCCTCGCACTGTTTTGTACAGTTCACACTCGAGCTATTTTGCGCGTCGCACCGTTTTGTGCAGATCACACTCGCGCTATTTTGCGCGTCGCACTGTTTTGTGCAGTTGACACTCGCGCTATTTTGCCATCGCACTGTTTTGTGCTGTTCACACTCGCGCTATTTTCCACGTCGCACTGTTTTGTGCAGTTGACACTCGCGATATTTTGCTCGTCACACTGGCGCTATTTTGCGCGTCGCACTGTTTTGTGCAGTAGACACTCGCGCTATTTTGCGCGTCGCACTGTTTTGTGCAGATCACACTCGCGCTATTTTACGCGTCGCACTGTTTTGGGCAGTTGACACTCGCGCTATTTTTCGCGTCGCACTGTTTTGTGCAGTTGACACTCGCGCTATTTTGCGCGTCGCACTGTTTTGTGGAGATCACACTCGCGCTATTTTGCGCGTCGCACTCTTTTGTGCAGTTGACACTCGCGCTATTTTGCGCGTCGCACTGTTTTGTGCTGTTCACACTCGTGCTATTTTGCGCGTCGCACTGTTTTGTGCAGATCACACTTGCGCTATTTGGCGCGTCGCACTGTTTTCTGCAGATCACACTCGCGCTATTTTGCGCGTCGCACTGTTTTGTGCAGTTGACACTCGCGCTATTTTGGGCGTCGCACTGTTTTGTGCAGTTGACACTCGCGCTATTTTGCGCGTCGCACTGTTTTGTGGAGATCACACTCGCGCTATTTTGCGCGTCGCACTCTTTTGTGCAGTGGACACTCGCGCTATTTTGCGCGTCGCACTGTTTTGTGCAGTTGACACTCGATCTATTTTGCGCGTCGCACTATTTTGTGCAGATCACACTCGCGCTATTTTGCGCATCGCACGGTTTTGTGCAGATCACACTCGCGCTATTTTGCGCGTCGCACTGTTTTGTGCAGTTGACACTCGCGCTATTTTGCCATCGCACTGTTTTGTGCTGTTCACACTCGCGCTATTTTCCACGTCGCACTGTTTTGTGCAGTTGACACTCGCGATATTTTGCTCGTCACACTGGCGCTATTTTGCGCGTCGCACTGTTTTGTGCAGTAGACACTCGCGCTATTTTGCGCGTCGCACTGTTTTGTGCAGATCACACTCGCGCTATTTTGCGCGTCGCACTGTTTTGGGCAATTGACACTCGCGCTATTTTTCGCGTCGCACTGTTTTGTGCAGTTGACACTCGCGCCATTTTGCGCGTCGCACTGTTTTGTGGAGATCACACTCGCGCTATTTTGCGCGTCGCACTCTTTTGTGCAGTTGACACTCGCGCTATTTTGCGCGTCGCACTCTGTTGTGCAGTGGACACTCGCGCTATTTTGCGCGTCGCACTGTTTTGTGCAGTTGACACTCGATCTATTTTGCGCGTCGCACTATTTTGTGCAGATCACACTCGCGCTATTTTGCGCATCGCACGGTTTTGTGCAGATCACACTCGCGCTATTTTGCGCGTCGCACTGTTTTGTGCAGTTGACACTCGCGCTATTTTGCCATCGCACTGTTTTGTGCTGTTCACACTCGCGCTATTTTCCACGTCGCACTGTTTTGTGCAGTTGACACTCGCGATATTTTGCTCGTCACACTGGCGCTATTTTGCGCGTCGCACTGTTTTGTGCAGTAGACACTCGCGCTATTTTGCGCGTCGCACTGTTTTGTGCAGATCACACTCGCGCTATTTTGCGCGTCGCACTGTTTTGGGCAGTTGACACTCGCGCTATTTTTCGCGTCGCACTGTTTTGTGCAGTTGACACTCGCGCCATTTTGCGCGTCGCACTGTTTTGTGGAGATCACACTCGCGCTATTTTGCGCGTCGCACTCTTTTGTGCAGTTGACACTCGCGCTATTTTGCGCGTCGCACTGTTTTGTGCTGTTCACACTCGTGCTATTTTGCGCGTCGCACTGTTTTGTGCAGATCACACTCGCGCTATTTGGCGCGTCGCACTGTTTTCTGCAGATCACACTCGCGCTATTTTGCGCGTCGCACTGTTTTGTGCAGTTGACACTCGCGCTATTTTGCGCGTCGCACTGTTTTGTGCAGTTGACACTCGCGCTATTTTGCGCGTCGCACTGTTTTGTGTAGATCACACTCGCGCTATTTTGCGCGTCGCACTCTTTTGTGCAGTGGACACTCGCGCTATTTTGCGCGTCGCACTGTTTTGTGCAGTTGACACTCGATCTATTTTGCGCGTCGCACTATTTTGTGCAGATCACACTCGCGCTATTTTGCGCATCGCACGGTTTTGTGCAGATCACACTCGCGCTATTTTGCGCGTCGCACTGTTTTGTGCAGTTGACACTCGCGCTATTTTGCGCGTCGCACTGTTTCGTGCAGATCACACTCGCGCTATTTTGCGCGTCGCACTATTTTCTGCAGATCACCCTCGCGCTATTTTGCGCGTCGCACTGTTTTCTGCAGTTGACACTCGCGCTATTTTGCGCGTCGCACTGTTTTGTGCAGTTGACACTCGCGCTATTTTGCGCGTCGCACTGTTTTGTATAGATCACACTCGCGCTATTTTGCGCGTCGCACTCTTTTGTGCTGTTGACACTCGCGCTATTTTGCGCGTCGCACTGTTTAGTGCAGTTGACACTCGCCCTATTTCGCGCGTGGCACTATTTTGTGCAGATCACACTCGCGCTATTTTGCGCGTCGCACGGTTTTGTGCAGATCACACTCGCGCTATTTTGCGCGTCGCACTGTTTTGTGCAGATCACACTCGCGCTATTTTGCGCGTCGCACTGTTTTGTGCAGTTGACACTCGCGCTATTTTGCGCGTCGCACTGTTTTGTGGAGATCACACTCGCGCTATTTTGCGCGTCGCACTCTTTTGTGCAGTTGACACTCGCGCAATTTTTCGCGTCGCACTGTTTTGTGCAGTTGACACTCGTGCCTTTTTGCGGGTCGCACAGTTTTGTGCAGATCACACTCGCGCTATTTTGCGCGTCGCACTCTTTTGTGCAGTTGACACTCGCGCTATTTTGCGCGTCGCACTGTTTTGTGCAGTTGACACTCGCGCTATTTTACGCGTCGCACTGTTTTGTGGAGATCACACTCGCGCTATTTTGCGCGTCGCACTCTTTTGTGCAGTTGACACTCGCGCTATTTTGCGCGTCGCACTGTTTTGTGCAGTTGACACTCGTGCTATTTTGCGCGTCGCACTGTTTCGTGCAGATCACACTCGCGCTATTTTGCGCGTCGCACTGTTTTCTGCAGATCACCCTCGCGCTATTTTGCGCGTCGCACTGTTTTGGGCAGTTGACACTCGTGATATTTTGCGCGTCGCACTATTTTGTGCTGTTCACACTCGCGTTACTTTCCGCGTCGCACTATTTTGTGCAGTTGACACTCGCGCTATTTTGCGCCTCGCACTGTTTTGTACAGTTCACACTCGAGCTATTTTGCGCGTCGCACCGTTTTGTGCAGATCACACTCGCGCTATTTTGCGCGTCGCACTGTTTTGTGCAGTTGACACTCGCGCTATTTTGCCATCGCACTGTTTTGTGCTGTTCACACTCGCGCTATTTTCCACGTCGCACTGTTTTGTGCAGTTGACACTCGCGATATTTTGCTCGTCACACTGGCGCTATTTTGCGCGTCGCACTGTTTTGTGCAGTAGACACTCGCGCTATTTTGCGCGTCGCACTGTTTTGTGCAGATCACACTCGCGCTATTTTGCGCGTCGCACTGTTTTGGGCAGTTGACACTCGCGCTATTTTTCGCGTCGCACTGTTTTGTGCAGTTGACACTCGCGCTATTTTGCGCGTCGCACTGTTTTGTGGAGATCACACTCGCGCTATTTTGCGCGTCGCACTCTTTTGTGCAGTTGACACTCGCGCTATTTTGCGCGTCGCACTGTTTTGTGCTGTTCACACTCGTGCTATTTTGCGCGTCGCACTGTTTTGTGCAGATCACACTCGCGCTATTTGGCGCGTCGCACTGTTTTCTGCAGATCACACTCGCGCTATTTTGCGCGTCGCACTGTTTTGTGCAGTTGACACTCGCGCTATTTTGCGCGTCGCACTGTTTTGTGTAGATCACACTCGCGCTATTTTGCGCGTCGCACTCTTTTGTGCAGTGGACACTCGCGCTATTTTGCGCGTCGCACTGTTTTGTGCAGTTGACACTCGATCTATTTTGCGCGTCGCACTATTTTGTGCAGATCACACTCGCGCTATTTTGCGCATCGCACGGTTTTGTGCAGATCACACTCGCGCTATTTTGCGCGTCGCACTGTTTCGTGCAGTTGACACTCGCGCTATTTTGCCATCGCACTGTTTTGTGCTGTTCACACTCGCGCTATTTTCCACGTCGCACTGTTTTGTGCAGTTGACACTCGCGATATTTTGCTCGTCACACTGGCGCTATTTTGCGCGTCGCACTGTTTTGTGCAGTAGACACTCGCGCTATTTTGCGCGTCGCACTGTTTTGTGCAGATCACACTCGCGCTATTTTGCGCGTCGCACTGTTTTGGGCAGTTGACACTCGCGCTATTTTTCGCGTCGCACTGTTTTGTGCAGTTGACACTCGCGCTATTTTGCGCGTCGCACTGTTTTGTGGAGATCACACTCGCGCTATTTTGCGCGTCGCACTCTTTTGTGCAGTTGACACTCGCGCTATTTTGCGCGTCGCACTGTTTTGTGCTGTTCACACTCGTGCTATTTTGCGCGTCGCACTGTTTTGTGCAGATCACACTCGCGCTATTTGGCGCGTCGCACTGTTTTCTGCAGATCACACTCGCGCTATTTTGCGCGTCGCACTGTTTTGTGCAGTTGACACTCGCGCTATTTTGCGCGTCGCACTGTTTTGTGCAGTTGACACTCGCGCTATTTTGCGCGTCGCACTGTTTTGTGTAGATCACACTCGCGCTATTTTGCGCGTCGCACTCTTTTGTGCAGTGGACACTCGCGCTATTTTGCGCGTCGCACTGTTTTGTGCAGTTGACACTCGATCTATTTTGCGCGTCGCACTATTTTGTGCAGATCACACTCGCGCTATTTTGCGCATCGCACGGTTTTGTGCAGATCACACTCGCGCTATTTTGCGCGTCGCACTGTTTTGTGCAGTTGACACTCGCGCTATTTTGCGCGTCGCACTGTTTCGTGCAGATCACACTCGCGCTATTTTGCGCGTCGCACTATTTTCTGCAGATCACCCTCGCGCTATTTTGCGCGTCGCACTGTTTTCTGCAGTTGACACTCGCGCTATTTTGCGCGTCGCACTGTTTTGTGCAGTTGACACTCGCGCTATTTTGCGCGTCGCACTCTTTTGTGCTGTTGACACTCGCGCTATTTTGCGCGTCGCACTGTTTAGTGCAGTTGACACTCGCCCTATTTCGCGCGTGGCACTATTTTGTGCAGATCACACTCGCGCTATTTTGCGCGTCGCACGGTTTTGTGCAGATCACACTCGCGCTATTTTGCGCGTCGCACTGTTTTGTGCAGATCACACTCGCGCTATTTTGCGCGTCGCACTGTTTTGTGCAGATCACACTCGCGCTATTTTGCGCGTCGCACTGTTTTGTGGAGATCACACTCGCGCTATTTTGCGCGTCGCACTCTTTTGTGCAGTTGACACTCGCGCAATTTTTCGCGTCGCACTGTTTTGTGCAGTTGACACGCGTGCCTTTTTGCAGGTCGCACAGTTTTGTGCAGATCACACTCATGCTATTTTGCGCGTCGCACTCTTTTGTGTAGTTGACACTCGCGCTATTTTGCGCGTCGCACTGTTTTGTGCAGTTGACACTCGCGCTATTTTGCGCGTCGCACTGTTTTGTGCAGTTGACACTCGCGCTATTTTGCGCGTCGCACTGTTTTGTGGAGATCACACTCGCGCTATTTTGCGCGTCGCACTCTTTTGTGCAGTTGACACTCGCGCTATTTTGCGCGTCGCACTGTTTTGTGCAGTTGACACTCGTGCTATTTTGCGCGTCGCACTGTTTCGTGCAGATCACACTCGCGCTATTTTGCGCGTCGCACTGTTTTCTGCAGATCACCCTCGCGCTATTTTGCGCGTCGCACTGTTTTGTGCAGTTGACACTCGCGCTATTTTGCGCGTCGCACTGTTTTGTGCAGTTGACACTCGCGCTATTTTGCGCGTCGCACTCTTTTGTGCTGTTCACACTGGCGCTATTTTGCGCGTCGCACTGTTTTGCGCAGATCACACTCGCGCTATTTTACGCGTCGCACTGTTTTGTGCAGTTGATACTCGCGCTATTTTGCGCGTCTCACTGTTTTGTGGAGATCACACTCGCGCTATTTTGCGCGTCGCACTCTTTTGTGCAGTTGACACTCGTGCTATTTTGCGCGTCGCACTGTTTTGTGCAGTTGACACTCGTGCCTTTTTGCGGGTCGCACTGTTTTGTGCAGATCACACTCGCGCTATTTTGCGCGTCGCACTGTTTTGTGCAGATCACACTCGCGCTATTTTGCGCGTCGCACTGTTTTGGGCAGTTGACACTCGTGATATTTTGCGCGTCGCACTATTTTGTGCTGTTCACACTCGCGATACTTTCCACGTCGCACTATTTTGTGCAGTTGACACTCGCGCTATTTTGCGCCTCGCACTGTTTTGTACAGTTCACACTCGAGCTATTTTGCGCGTCGCACCGTTTTGTGCAGATCACACTGGCGCTATTTTGCGCATCGCACTGTTTTGTACAGTAGACACTCGCGCTATTTTGCGCGTCGCACTGTTTTGTGCAGATCACACTCGCGCTATTTTGCGCGTCGCACTGTTTTGGGCAGTTGACACTCGCGCTATTTTTCGCGTCGCACTGTTTTGTGCAGTTGACACTCGCGCTATTTTGCGCGTCGCACTGTTTTGTGGAGATCACACTCGCGCTATTTTGCGCGTCGCACTCTTTTGTGCAGTTGACACTCGCGCTATTTTGCGCGTCGCACTGTTTTGTGCTGTTCACACTCGTGCCATTTTGCGCGTCGCACTGTTTTGTGCAGATCACACTCGCGCTATTTGGCGCGTCGCACTGTTTTCTGCAGATCACACTCGCGCTATTTTGCGCGTCGCACTGTTTTGTGCAGTTGACACTCGCGCTATTTTGCGCGTCGCACTGTTTTGTGCAGTTGACACTCGCGCTATTTTGCGCGTCGCACTGTTTTGTGTAGATCACACTCGCGCTATTTTGCGCGTCGCACTCTTTTGTGCAGTTGACACTCGCGCTATTTTGCGCGTCGCACTGTTTTGTGCAGTTGACACTCGTGCTATTTTGCGCGTCGCACTGTTTCGTGCAGATCACACTCGCGCTATTTTGCGCGTCGCACTGTTTTCTGCAGATCACCCTCGCGCTATTTTGCGCGTCGCACTGTTTTGTGCAGTTGACACTCGCGCTATTTTGCGCGTCGCACTGTTTTGTGCAGTTGACACTCGCGCTATTTTGCGCGTCGCACTCTTTTGTGCTGTTCACACTGGCGCTATTTTGCGCGTCGCACTGTTTTGCGCAGATCACACTCGCGCTATTTTACGCGTCGCACTGTTTTGTGCAGTTGAGACTCGCGCTATTTTGCGCGTCTCACTGTTTTGTGGAGATCACACTCGCGCTATTTTGCGCGTCGCACTCTTTTGTGCAGTTGACACTCGTGCTATTTTGCGCGTCGCACTGTTTTGTGCAGTTGACACTCGTGCCTTTTTGCGGGTCGCACTGTTTTGTGCAGATCACACTCGCGCTATTTTGCGCGTCGCACTGTTTTGTGCAGATCACACTCGCGCTATTTTGCGCGTCGCACTGTTTTGGGCAGTTGACACTCGTGATATTTTGCGCGTCGCACTATTTTGTGCTGTTCACACTCGCGATACTTTCCACGTCGCACTATTTTGTGCAGTTGACACTCGCGCTATTTTGCGCCTCGCACTGTTTTGTACAGTTCACACTCGAGCTATTTTGCGCGTCGCACCGTTTTGTGCAGATCACACTGGCGCTATTTTGCGCGTCGCACTGTTTTGTGCAGTAGACACTCGCGCTATTTTGCGCGTCGCACTGTTTTGTGCAGATCACACTCGCGCTATTTTGCGCGTCGCACTGTTTTGGGCAGTTGACACTCGCGCTATTTTTCGCGTCGCACTGTTTTGTGCAGTTGACACTCGCGCTATTTTGCGCGTCGCACTGTTTTGTGGAGATCACACTCGCGCTATTTTGCGCGTCGCACTCTTTTGTGCAGTTGACACTCGCGCTATTTTGCGCGTCGCACTGTTTTGTGCTGTTCACACTCGTGCCATTTTGCGCGTCGCACTGTTTTGTGCAGATCACACTCGCGCTATTTGGCGCGTCGCACTGTTTTCTGCAGATCACCCTCGCGCTATTTTGCGCGTCGCACTGTTTTGTGCAGTTGACACTCGCGCTATTTTGCGCGTCGCACTGTTTTGTGCAGTTGACACTCGCGCTATTTTGCGCGTCGCACTCTTTTGTGCTGTTCACACTGGCGCTATTTTGCGCGTCGCACTGTTTTGCGCAGATCACACTCGCGCTATTTTACGCGTCGCACTGTTTTGTGCAGTTGATACTCGCGCTATTTTGCGCGTCTCACTGTTTTGTGGAGATCACACTCGCGCTATTTTGCGCGTCGCACTCTTTTGTGCAGTTGACACTCGTGCTATTTTGCGCGTCGCACTGTTTTGTGCAGTTGACACTCGTGCCTTTTTGCGGGTCGCACTGTTTTGTGCAGATCACACTCGCGCTATTTTGCGCGTCGCACTGTTTTGTGCAGATCACACTCGCGCTATTTTGCGCGTCGCACTGTTTTGGGCAGTTGACACTCGTGATATTTTGCGCGTCGCACTATTTTGTGCTGTTCACACTCGCGATACTTTCCACGTCGCACTATTTTGTGCAGTTGACACTCGCGCTATTTTGCGCCTCGCACTGTTTTGTACAGTTCACACTCGAGCTATTTTGCGCGTCGCACCGTTTTGTGCAGATCACACTGGCGCTATTTTGCGCATCGCACTGTTTTGTGCAGTAGACACTCGCGCTATTTTGCGCGTCGCACTGTTTTGTGCAGATCACACTCGCGCTATTTTGCGCGTCGCACTGTTTTGGGCAGTTGACACTCGCGCTATTTTTCGCGTCGCACTGTTTTGTGCAGTTGACACTCGCGCTATTTTGCGCGTCGCACTGTTTTGTGGAGATCACACTCGCGCTATTTTGCGCGTCGCACTCTTTTGTGCAGTTGACACTCGCGCTATTTTGCGCGTCGCACTGTTTTGTGCTGTTCACACTCGTGCCATTTTGCGCGTCGCACTGTTTTGTGCAGATCACACTCGCGCTATTTGGCGCGTCGCACTGTTTTCTGCAGATCACACTCGCGCTATTTTGCGCGTCGCACTGTTTTGTGCAGTTGACACTCGCGCTATTTTGCGCGTCGCACTGTTTTGTGCAGTTGACACTCGCGCTATTTTGCGCGTCGCACTGTTTTGTGTAGATCACACTCGCGCTATTTTGCGCGTCGCACTCTTTTGTGCAGTTGACACTCGCGCTATTTTGCGCGTCGCACTGTTTTGTGCAGTTGACACTCGTGCTATTTTGCGCGTCGCACTGTTTCGTGCAGATCACACTCGCGCTATTTTGCGCGTCGCACTGTTTTCTGCAGATCACCCTCGCGCTATTTTGCGCGTCGCACTGTTTTGTGCAGTTGACACTCGCGCTATTTTGCGCGTCGCACTGTTTTGTGCAGTTGACACTCGCGCTATTTTGCGCGTCGCACTCTTTTGTGCTGTTCACACTGGCGCTATTTTGCGCGTCGCACTGTTTTGCGCAGATCACACTCGCGCTATTTTACGCGTCGCACTGTTTTGTGCAGTTGAGACTCGCGCTATTTTGCGCGTCTCACTGTTTTGTGGAGATCACACTCGCGCTATTTTGCGCGTCGCACTCTTTTGTGCAGTTGACACTCGTGCTATTTTGCGCGTCGCACTGTTTTGTGCAGTTGACACTCGTGCCTTTTTGCGGGTCGCACTGTTTTGTGCAGATCACACTCGCGCTATTTTGCGCGTCGCACTGTTTTGTGCAGATCACACTCGCGCTATTTTGCGCGTCGCACTGTTTTGGGCAGTTGACACTCGTGATATTTTGCGCGTCGCACTATTTTGTGCTGTTCACACTCGCGATACTTTCCACGTCGCACTATTTTGTGCAGTTGACACTCGCGCTATTTTGCGCCTCGCACTGTTTTGTACAGTTCACACTCGAGCTATTTTGCGCGTCGCACCGTTTTGTGCAGATCACACTGGCGCTATTTTGCGCGTCGCACTGTTTTGTGCAGTAGACACTCGCGCTATTTTGCGCGTCGCACTGTTTTGTGCAGATCACACTCGCGCTATTTTGCGCGTCGCACTGTTTTGGGCAGTTGACACTCGCGCTATTTTTCGCGTCGCACTGTTTTGTGCAGTTGACACTCGCGCTATTTTGCGCGTCGCACTGTTTTGTGGAGATCACACTCGCGCTATTTTGCGCGTCGCACTCTTTTGTGCAGTTGACACTCGCGCTATTTTGCGCGTCGCACTGTTTTGTGCTGTTCACACTCGTGCCATTTTGCGCGTCGCACTGTTTTGTGCAGATCACACTCGCGCTATTTGGCGCGTCGCACTGTTTTCTGCAGATCACACTCGCGCTATTTTGCGCGTCGCACTGTTTTGTGCAGTTGACACTCGCGCTATTTTGCGCGTCGCACTGTTTTGTGCAGTTGACACTCGCGCTATTTTGCGCGTCGCACTGTTTTGTGTAGATCACACTCGCGCTATTTTGCGCGTCGCACTCTTTTGTGCAGTGGACACTCGCGCTATTTTGCGCGTCGCACTGTTTTGTGCAGTTGACACTCGATCTATTTTGCGCGTCGCACTATTTTGTGCAGATCACACTCGCGCTATTTTGCGCATCGCACGGTTTTGTGCAGATCACACTCGCGCTATTTTGCGCGTCGCACTGTTTTGTGCAGTTGACACTCGCGCTATTTTGCGCGTCGCACTGTTTTGTGCAGAACACACTCGCGCTATTTTACGCGTCGCACTGTTTTGTGCAGTTGACACTCGCGCTATTTTGCGCGTCGCCCTGGTTTGTGCAGTTGACACTCGCGCTATTTTGCGCGTCGCACTGTTTTGTGCAGTTGACACTCTTGCCTTTTTGCGGGTCGCACTGTTTTGTGCAGATCACACTGGCGCTATTTTGCGCGTCGCACTGTTTTGCGCAGATCACACTCGCGCTATTTTGCGCGTCGCACTGTTTTGGGCAGTTGACACTCGCGATATTTTGCGCGTCGCACTGTTTTGTGCTGTTCACACTCGCGTTACTTTCCGCGTCGCACTATTTTGTGCAGTTGACACTCGCGCTCTTTTGCGCCTCGCACTGTTTTGTACAGTTCACACTCGAGCTATTTTGCGCGTCGCACCGTTTTGTGCAGATCACATCGCGCTATTTTGCGCGTCGCACTGTTTTGTGCAGTTGACACTCGCGCTATTTTGCCATCGCACTGTTTTGTGCTGTTCACACTCGCGCTATTTTCCACGTCGCACTGTTTTGTGTAGTTGACACTCGCGATATTTTGCTCGTCACACTGGCGCTATTTTGCGCGTCGCACTGTTTTGTGCAGTAGACACTCGCGCTATTTTGCGCGTCGCACTGTTTTGTGCAGATCACACTCGCGCTATTTTGCGCGTCGCACTGTTTTGGGCAGTTGACACTCGCGCTATTTTTCGCGTCGCACTGTTTTGTGCAGTTGACACTCACGCTATTTTGCGCGTCGCAC
Organism: Camellia granthamiana; assembly: GCA_036172215.1. Classification (NCBI taxonomy): domain Eukaryota; kingdom Viridiplantae; phylum Streptophyta; class Magnoliopsida; order Ericales; family Theaceae; genus Camellia; species Camellia granthamiana. Next base: position 1,413,810 of record JAXFYN010000039.1, read on the forward strand.
TGTTTTGTGGAGATCACAGTCGCGCTATTTTGCGCGTCGCACTCTTTTGTGCAGTTGACACCCGCGCTATTTTGCGCGTCGCACTGTTTTGTGCTGTTCACACTGGTGCTATTTTGCGCGTCGCACTGTTTTGTGCAGATCGCACTCGCGCTATTTGGCGCGTCGCACTGTTTTCTGCAGATCACACTCGCGCTATTTTGCGCGTCGCACTGTTTTGTGCAGTTGACACTCGCGCTATTTTGCGCGTCGCACTGTTTTGTGCAGTTGACACTCGCCCTATTTTGCGCGTCGCACTGTTTTGTGTAGATCACACTCGCGCTATTTTGCGCGTCGCACTCTTTTGTGCAGTTGACACTCGCGCTATTTTGCGCGTCGCACTGTTTTGTGCAGTTGACACTCGCGCTATTTTGCGCGTCGCACTGTTTTGTGCAGTTGACACTCGCGCCATTTTGCGCGTCGCACTGTTTTGTGTAGATCACACTCGCGCTATTTTGCGCGTCGCACTCTTTTGTGCAGTTGACACTCGCGCTATTTTGCGCATCGCACTGTTTTGTGCAGTTGACACTCGCTCTATTTTGCGCGTCGCACTCTTTTGTGCAGATCACACTCGCGCTATTTTGCGCGTCGCACGGTTTTGTGCAGATCACACTCGCGCTATTTTGCGCGTCGCACTGTTTTGTGCAGTTGACACTCGCGCTATTTTGCGCGTCGCACTATTTTGTGCAGTTCACACTCGCGCAATTTTGCGCGTCGCACCGTTTTGTGCAGATCACACTCGCGCTATTTTGCGCGTCGCACTGTTTTGTGCAGTTGACACTCGCGCTATTTTGCGCGTCGCACTGGTTTGTGCAGTTGACACTCGAGCTATTTTGCGCGTCGCACTGTTTTGTGCAGTTGACACTCGTGCCTTTTTGCGGGTCGCACTATTTTGGGCAGATCACACTCGCGCTATTTTGCGCGTCGCACTGTTTTGGGCAGTTGACACTCGCGATATTTTGCGTGTCGCACTGTTTTGTGCTGTTCACACTCGCGTTACTTTCCGCGTCGCACTATTTTGTGCAGTTGACACTCCCGCTATTTTGCGCCTCGCACTGTTTTGTACAGTTCACACTCGAGCTATTTTGCGCGTCGCACCGTTTTGTGCAGATCACACTCGCGCTATTTTGCGCGTCGCACTGTTTTGTGCAGTTGACACTCGCGCTATTTTGCCATCGCACTGTTTTGTGCTGTTCACACTCGCGCTATTTTCCACGTCGCACTGTTTTGTGCAGTTGACACTCGCGATATTTTGCTCGTCACACTGGCGCTATTTTGCAGGTCGCACTGTTTTGTGCAGTAGACACTCGCGCTATTTTGCGCGTCGCACTGTTTTGTGCAGATCACACTCGCGCTATTTTGCGCGTCGCACTGTTTTGGGCAGTTGACACTCGCGCTATTTTTCGCGTCGCACTGTTTTGTGTAGTTGACACTCGCGCTATTTTGGCGCGTCGCACTGTTTTGTGGAGATCACACTCGCGCTATTTTGCCCGTCGCACTCTTTTGTGCAGTTGACACTCGCGCTATTTTGCGCGTCGCACTGTTTTGTGCAGTTGACACTCGTGCTATTTTGCGCGTCGCACTGTTTTGTGCAGATCACACTCGCGCTATTTGGCGCATCTCACTGTTTTCTGCAGATCACACTCGCGCTATTTTGCGCGTCGCACTGTTTTGTGCAGTTGACACTCGCGCTATTTTGCTCGGCGCACTGTTTTGTGCAGTTGACACTCGCGCTATTTTGCGCGTCGCACTGTTTTGTGCAGTTGACACTCGCGCTATTTTGCGCGTCGCACTCTTTTGTGGAGATCACACTCGCGCTATTTTGCGCGTCGCACTCTTTTGTGCAGTTGACACTCGCGCAATTTTGCGCGTCGCACTGTTTTGTGCAGTTGACACTCGTGCTATTTTGCGCGTCGCACTGTTTCGTGCAGATCACACTCGCGCTATTTTGCGCGTCGCACTGTTTTCTGCAGATCACCCTCGCGCTATTTTGTGCGTCGCACTGTTTTGGGCAGTTGACACTCGCGATATTTTGCGCGTCGCACTGTTTTGTGCTGTTCACACTCGCGTTACTTTCCGCGTCGCACTATTTTGTGCAGTTGACACTCGCGCTCTTTTGCGCCTCGCACTGTTTTGTACAGTTCACACTCGAGCTATTTTGCGCGTCGCACCGTTTTGTGCAGATCACATCGCGCTATTTTGCGCGTCGCACTATTTTGTGCAGTTGACACTCGCGCTATTTTGCCATCGCACTGTTTTGTGCTGTTCACACTCGCGCTATTTTCCACGTCGCACTGTTTTGTGTAGTTGACACTCGCGATATTTTGCTCGTCACACTGGCGCTATTTTGCGCGTCGCACTGTTTTGTGCAGTAGACACTCGCGCTATTTTGCGCGTCGCACTGTTTTGTGCAGATCATACTCGCGCTATTTTGCGCGTCGCACTGTTTTGGGCAGTTGACACTCGCGCTATTTTTCGCGTCGCACTGTTTTGTGCAGTTGACACTCGCGCTATTTTGCGCGTCGCACTGTTTTGTGGAGATCACAATCGCGCTATTTTGCGCGTCGCACTCTTTTGTGCAGTTGACACTCGTGCTATTTTGCGCGTCGCACTGTTTTGTGCTGTTCACACTGGTGCTATTTTGCGCGTCGCACTGTTTTGTGCAGATCGCACTCGCGCTATTTGGCGCGTCGCACTGTTTTCTGCAGATCACACTCGCGCTATTTTGCGCGTCGCACTGTTTTGTGCAGTTGACACTCGCGCTATTTTGCGCGTCGCACTGTTTTGTGCAGTTGACACTCGCCCTATTTTGCGCGTCGCACTGTTTTGTGTAGATCACACTCGCGCTATTTTGCGCGTCGCACTCTTTTGTGCAGTTGACACTCGCGCTATTTTGCGCGTCGCACTGTTTTGTGCAGTTGACACTCGCGCTATTTTGCGCGTCGCACTGTTTTGTGCTGTTCACACTGGTGCTATTTTGCGCGTCGCACTGTTTTGTGCAGATCGCACTCGCGCTATTTGGCGCGTCGCACTGTTTTCTGCAGATCACACTCGCGCTATTTTGCGCGTCGCACTGTTTTGTGCAGTTGACACTCGCGCTATTTTGCGCGTCGCACTGTTTTGTGCAGTTGACACTCGCACTATTTTGCGCGTCGCACTGTTTTGTGTAGATCACACTCGCGCTATTTTGCGCGTCGCACTCTTTTGTGCAGTTGACACTCGCGCTATTTTGCGCGTCGCACTGTTTTGTGCAGTTGACACTCGCGCTATTTTGCGCGTCGCACTGTTTTGTGCAGTTGACACTCGCGCCATTTTGCGCGTCGCACTGTTTTGTGTAGATCACACTCGCGCTATTTTGCGCGTCGCACTCTTTTGTGCAGTTGACACTCGCGCTATTTTGCGCGTCGCACTGTTTTGTGCAGTTGACACTCGTGCTATTTTGCGCGTCGCACTGTTTCGTGCAGATCACACTCGCGCTATTTTGCGCGTCGCACTGTTTTCTGCAGATCACCCTCGCGCTATTTTGCGCGTCGCACTGTTTTGGGCAGTTGACACTCGCGATATTTTGCGCGTCGCACTGTTTTGTGCTGTTCACACTCGCGTTACTTTCCGCGTCGCACTATTTTGTGCAGTTGACACTCGCGCTCTTTTGCGCCTCGCACTGTTTTGTACAGTTCACACTCGAGCTATTTTGCGCGTCGCACCGTTTTGTGCAGATCACATCGCGCTATTTTGCGCGTCGCACTGTTTTGTGCAGTTGACACTCGCGCTATTTTGCCATCGCACTGTTTTGTGCTGTTCACACTCGCGCTATTTTCCACGTCGCACTGTTTTGTGTAGTTGACACTCGCGATATTTTGCTCGTCACACTGGCGCTATTTTGCGCGTCGCACTGTTTTGTGCAGTAGACACTCGCGCTATTTTGCGCGTCGCACTGTTTTGTGCAGATCATACTCGCGCTATTTTGCGCGTCGCACTGTTTTGGGCAGTTGACACTCGCGCTATTTTTCGCGTCGCACTGTTTTGTGCAGTTGACAGTCGCGCTATTTTGCGCGTCGCACTGTTTTGTGAAGATCACAATCGCGCTATTTTGCGCGTCGCACTCTTTTGTGCAGTTGACACTCGCGCTATTTTGCGCGTCGCACTGTTTTGTGCTGTTCACACTGGTGCTATTTTGCGCGTCGCACTGTTTTGTGCAGATCGCACTCGCGCTATTTGGCGCGTCGCACTGTTTTCTGCAGATCACACTCGCGCTATTTTGCGCGTCGCACTGTTTTGTGCAGTTGACACTCGCGCTATTTTGCGCGTCGCACTGTTTTGTGCAGTTGACACTCGCCCTATTTTGCGCGTCGCACTGTTTTGTGTAGATCACACACGCGCTATTTTGCGCGTCGCACTCTTTTGTGCAGTTGACACTCGCGCTATTTTGCGCGTCGCACTGTTTTGTGCAGTTGACACTCGCGCTATTTTGCGCGTCGCACTGTTTTGTGCTGTTCACACTGGTGCTATTTTGCGCGTCGCACTGTTTTGTGCAGATCGCACTCGCGCTATTTGGCGCGTCGCACTGTTTTCTGCAGATCACACTCGCGCTATTTTGCGCGTCGCACTGTTTTGTGCAGTTGACACTCGCGCTATTTTGCGCGTCGCACTGTTTTGTGCAGTTGACACTCGCACTATTTTGCGCGTCGCACTGTTTTGTGTAGATCACACTCGCGCTATTTTGCGCGTCGCACTCTTTTGTGCAGTTGACACTCGCGCTATTTTGCGCGTCGCACTGTTTTGTGCAGTTGACACTCGCGCGATTTTGCGCGTCGCACTGTTTTGTGCAGTTGACACTCGCGCCATTTTGCGCGTCGCACTGTTTTGTGTAGATCACACTCGCGCTATTTTGCGCGTCGCACTCTTTTGTGCAGTTGACACTCGCGCTATTTTGCGCGTCGCACTGTTTTGTGCAGTTGACACTCGCTCTATTTTGCGCGTCGCACTATTTTGTGCAGATCACACTCGCGCTATTTTGCGCGTCGCACGGTTTTGTGCAGATCACACTCGCGCTATTTTGCGCGTCGCACTGTTTTGTGCAGTTGACACTCGTGCTATTTTGCGCGTCGCACTATTTTGTGCAGTTCACACTCGCGCAATTTTGCGCGTCGCACCGTTTTGTGCAGATCACACTCGCGCTATTTTGCGCGTCGCACTGTTTTGTGCAGTTGACACTCGCGCTATTTTGCGCGTCGCACTGGTTTGTGCAGTTGACACTCGAGCTATTTTGCGCGTCGCACTGTTTTGTGCAGTTGACACTCGTGCCTTTTTGCGGGTCGCACTATTTTGGGCAGATCACACTCGCGCTATTTTGCGCGTCGCACTGTTTTGGGCAGTTGACACTCGCGATATTTTGCGTGTCGCACTGTTTTGTGCTGTTCACACTCGCGTTACTTTCCGCGTCGCACTATTTTGTGCAGTTGACACTCCCGCTATTTTGCGCCTCGCACTGTTTTGTACAGTTCACACTCGAGCTATTTTGCGCGTCGCACCGTTTTGTGCAGATCACACTCGCGCTATTTTGCGCGTCGCACTGTTTTGTGCAGTTGACACTCGCGCTATTTTGCCATCGCACTGTTTTGTGCTGTTCACACTCGCGCTATTTTCCACGTCGCACTGTTTTGTGCAGTTGACACTCGCGATATTTTGCTCGTCACACTGGCGCTATTTTGCAGGTCGCACTGTTTTGTGCAGTAGACACTCGCGCTATTTTGCGCGTCGCACTGTTTTGTGCAGATCACACTCGCGCTATTTTGCGCGTCGCACTGTTTTGGGCAGTTGACACTCGCGCTATTTTTCGCGTCGCACTGTTTTGTGTAGTTGACACTCGCGCTATTTTGGCGCGTCGCACTGTTTTGTGGAGATCACACTCGCGCTATTTTGCGCGTCGCACTCTTTTGTGCAGTTGACACTCGCGCTATTTTGCGCGTCGCACTGTTTTGTGCAGTTGACACTCGTGCTATTTTGCGCGTCGCACTGTTTTGTGCAGATCACACTCGCGCTATTTGGCGCGTCTCACTGTTTTCTGCAGATCACACTCGCGCTATTTTGCGCGTCGCACTGTTTTGTGCAGTTGACACTCGCGCTATTTTGCTCGGCGCACTGTTTTGTGCAGTTGACACTCGCGCTATTTTGCGCGTCGCACTGTTTTGTGCAGTTGACACTCGCGCTATTTTGCGCGTCGCACTCTTTTGTGGAGATCACACTCGCGCTATTTTGCGCGTCGCACTCTTTTGTGCAGTTGACACTCGCGCAATTTTGCGCGTCGCACTGTTTTGTGCAGTTGACACTCGTGCTATTTTGCGCGTCGCACTGTTTCGTGCAGATCACACTCGCGCTATTTTGCGCGTCGCACTGTTTTCTGCAGATCACCCTCGCGCTATTTTGCGCGTCGCACTGTTTTGGGCAGTTGACACTCGCGATATTTTGCGCGTCGCACTGTTTTGTGCTGTTCACACTCGCGTTACTTTCCGCGTCGCACTATTTTGTGCAGTTGACACTCGCGCTCTTTTGCGCCTCGCACTGTTTTGTACAGTTCACACTCGAGCTATTTTGCGCGTCGCACCGTTTTGTGCAGATCACATCGCGCTATTTTGCGCGTCGCACTGTTTTGTGCAGTTGACACTCGCGCTATTTTGCCATCGCACTGTTTTGTGCTGTTCACACTCGCGCTATTTTCCACGTCGCACTGTTTTGTGTAGTTGACACTCGCGATATTTTGCTCGTCACACTGGCGCTATTTTGCGCGTCGCACTGTTTTGTGCAGTAGACACTCGCGCTATTTTGCGCGTCGCACTGTTTTGTGCAGATCATACTCGCGCTATTTTGCGCGTCGCACTGTTTTGGGCAGTTGACACTCGCGCTATTTTTCGCGTCGCACTGTTTTGTGCAGTTGACACTCGCGCTATTTTGCGCGTCGCACTGTTTTGTGGAGATCACAATCGCGCTATTTTGCGCGTCGCACTCTTTTGTGCAGTTGACACTCGCGCTATTTTGCGCGTCGCACTGTTTTGTGCTGTTCACACTGGTGCTATTTTGCGCGTCGCACTGTTTTGTGCAGATCGCACTCGCGCTATTTGGCGCGTCGCACTGTTTTCTGCAGATCACACTCGCGCTATTTTGCGCGTCGCACTGTTTTGTGCAGTTGACACTCGCGCTATTTTGCGCGTCGCACTGTTTTGTGCAGTTGACACTCGCCCTATTTTGCGCGTCGCACTGTTTTGTGTAGATCACACTCGCGCTATTTTGCGCGTCGCACTCTTTTGTGCAGTTGACACTCGCGCTATTTTGCGCGTCGCACTGTTTTGTGCAGTTGACACTCGCGCTATTTTGCGCGTCGCACTGTTTTGTGCAGTTGACACTCGCCCTATTTTGCGCGTCGCACTGTTTTGTGTAGATCACAATCGCGCTATTTTGCGCGTCGCACTCTTTTGTGCAGTTGACACTCGCGCTATTTTGCGCGTCGCACTGTTTTTTGCAGTTGACACTCGCTCTATTTTGCGCGTCGCACTATTTTGTGCAGATCACACTCGCGCTATTTTGCGCGTCGCACGGTTTTGTGCAGATCACACTCGCGCTATTTTGCGCGTCGCACTGTTTTGTGCAGTTGACACTCGCGCTATTTTGCGCGTCGCACTATTTTGTGCAGTTCACACTCGCGCAATTTTGCGCGTCGCACCGTTTTGTGCAGATCACACTCGCGCTATTTTGCGCGTCGCACCGTTTTGTGCAGTTGACACTCGCGCTATTTTGCGCGTCGCACTGGTTTGTGCAGTTGACACTCGAGCTATTTTGCGCGTCGCACTGTTTTGTGCAGTTGACACTCGTGCCTTTTTGCGGGTCGCACTATTTTGGGCAGATCACACTCGCGCTATTTTGCGCGTCGCACTGTTTTGGGCAGTTGACACTCGCGATATTTTGCGCGTCGCACTGTTTTGTGCAGTTGACACTCGCACTATTTTGCGCGTCGCACTGTTTTGGGCAGTTGACACTCGTGATATTTTGCGCGTCGCACTATTTTGTGCTGTTCACACTCGCGTTACTTTCCGCGTCGCACTATTTTGTGCAGTTGACACTCGCGCTATTTTGCGCCTCGCACTGTTTTGTACAGTTCACACTCGAGCTATTTTGCGCGTCACACCGTTTTGTGCAGATCACACTCGCGCTATTTTGCGCGTCGCACTGTTTTGTGCAGTTGACACTCGCGCTATTTTGCCCTCGCACTGTTTTGTGCTGTTCACACTCGCGCTATTTTCCACGTCGCACTGTTTTGTGCAGTTGACACTCGCGATATTTTGCTCGTCACACTGGCGCTATTTTGCGCGTCGCACTGTTTTGTGCAGATCACACTCGCGCTATTTTGCGCGTCGCACTATTTTGGGCAGTTGACACTCGCGCTATTTTGCGCGTCGCACTATTTTGGGCAGTTGACACTAGTGCTATTTTGCGCGTCGCACTGTTTTGTGCAGTTGACACTCGCGCTATTTTGCGCGTCGCACTGTTTTGTGCAGTTGACACTCGCACTATTTTGCGCGTCGCACTGTTTTGTGTAGATCACACTCGCGCTATTTTGCGCGTCGCACTCTTTTGTGCAGTTGACACTCGCGCTATTTTGCGCGTCGCATTGTTTTGTGCAGTTGACACTCGCTCTATTTTGCGCGTCGCACTATTTTGTGCAGATCACACTCGCGCTATTTTGCGCGTCGCACGGTTTTGTGCAGATCACACTCGCGCTATTTTGCGCGTCGCACTGTTTTGTGCAGTTGACACTCGCGCTATTTTGCGCGTCGCACTATTTTGTGCAGTTCACACTCGCGCAATTTTGCGCGTCGCACCGTTTTGTGCAGATCACACGCGCGCTATTTTGCGCGTCGCACTGTTTTGTGCAGTTGACACTCGCGCTATTTTGCGCGTCGCACTGGTTTGTGCAGTTGACACTCGAGCTATTTTGCGCGTCGCACTGTTTTGTGCAGTTGACACTCGTGCCTTTTTGCGGGTCGCACTATTTTGGGCAGATCACACTCGCGCTATTTTGCGCGTCGCACTGTTTTGGGCAGTTGACACTCGCGATATTTTGCGTGTCGCACTGTTTTGTGCTGTTCACACTCGCGTTACTTTCCGCGTCGCACTATTTTGTGCAGTTGACACTCCCGCTATTTTGCGCCTCGCACTGTTTTGTACAGTTCACACTCGAGCTATTTTGCGCGTCGCACCGTTTTGTGCAGATCACACTCGCGCTATTTTGCGCGTCGCACTGTTTTGTGCAGTTGACACTCGCGCTATTTTGCCATCGCACTGTTTTGTGCTGTTCACACTCGCGCTATTTTCCACGTCGCACTGTTTTGTGCAGTTGACACTCGCGATATTTTGCTCGTCACACTGGCGCTATTTTGCAGGTCGCACTGTTTTGTGCAGTAGACACTCGCGCTATTTTGCGCGTCGCACTGTTTTGTGCAGATCACACTCGCGCTATTTTGCGCGTCGCACTGTTTTGGGCAGTTGACACTCGCGCTATTTTTCGCGTCGCACTGTTTTGTGTAGTTGACACTCGCGCTATTTTGCGCGTCGCACTGTTTTGTGGAGATCACACTCGCGCTATTTTGCGCGTCGCACTGTTTTGTGCAGTTGACACTCGTGCTATTTTGCGCGTCGCACTGTTTTGTGCAGATCACACTCGCGCTATTTGGCGCGTCGCACTGTTTTCTGCAGATCACACTCGCGCTATTTTGCGCGTCGCACTGTTTTGTGCAGTTGACACTCGCGCTATTTTGCGCGTCGCACTGTTTTGTGCAGTTGACACTCGCGCTATTTTGCGCGTCGCACTGTTTTGTGCAGTTGACACTCGCGCTATTTTGCGCGTCGCACTCTTTTGTGGAGATCACACTCGCGCTATTTTGCGCGTCGCACTCTTTTGTGCAGTTGACACTCGCGCAATTTTGCGCGTCGCACTGTTTTGTGCAGTTGACACTCGTGCTATTTTGCGCGTCGCACTGTTTCGTGCAGATCACACTCGCGCTATTTTGCGCGTCGCACTGTTTTCTGCAGATCACCCTCGCGCTATTTTGCGCGTCGCACTATTTTCTGCAGTTGACACTCGCGCTATTTTGCGTGTCGCACTGTTTTGTGCAGTTGACACTCGCGCTATTTTGCGCGTCGCACTGTTTTGTGTAGATCACACTCGCGCTATTTTGCGCGTCGCACTCTTTTGGGCTGTTCACACTGGCGCTATTTTGCGCGTCGCACTGTTTTGCGCAGATCACACTCGCGCTATTTTGCGCGTCGCACTGTTTTGTGCAGTTGACACTCGCGCTATTTTGCGCGTCGCACTGTTTTGTGGAGATCACACTCGCGCTATTTTGCGCGTCGCACTCTTTTGTGCAGTTGACACTCGTGCTATTTTGCGCGTCGCACTGTTTTGTGCAGTTGACACTCGTGCCTTTTTTCGGGTCGCACTGTTTTGTGCAGATCACACTCGCGCTATTTTGCGCGTCGCACTGTTTTGTGCAGATCACACTCGCGCTATTTTGCGCGTCGCACTGTTTTGGGCAGTTGACACTCGTGATATTTTGCGCGTCGCACTATTTTGTGCTGTTCACACTCGCGTTACTTTCCGCGTCGCACTATTTTGTGCAGTTGACACTCGCGCTATTTTGCGCCTCGCACTGTTTTGTACAGTTCACACTCGAGCTATTTTGCGCGTCACACCGTTTTGTGCAGATCACACTCGCGCTATTTTGCGCGTCGCACTGTTTTGTGCAGTTGACACTCGCGCTATTTTGCCCTCGCACTGTTTTGTGCTGTTCACACTCGCGCTATTTTCCACGTCGCACTGTTTTGTGCAGTTGACACTCGCGATATTTTGCTCGTCACACTGGCGCTATTTTGCGCGTCGCACTGTTTTGTGCAGATCACACTCGCGCTATTTTGCGCGTCGCACTATTTTGGGCAGTTGACACTCGCGCTATTTTGCGCGTCGCACTATTTTGGGCAGTTGACACTAGTGCTATTTTGCGCGTCGCACTGTTTTGTGCAGTTGACACTCGCGCTATTTTGCGCGTCGCACTGTTTTGTGCAGTTGACACTCGCACTATTTTGCGCGTCGCACTGTTTTGTGTAGATCACACTCGCGCTATTTTGCGCGTCGCACTCTTTTGTGCAGTTGACACTCGCGCTATTTTGCGCGTCGCACTGTTTTGTGCAGTTGACACTCGCTCTATTTTGCGCGTCGCACTATTTTGTGCAGATCACACTCGCGCTATTTTGCGCGTCGCACGGTTTTGTGCAGATCACACTCGCGCTATTTTGCGCGTCGCACTGTTTTGTGCAGTTGACACTCGCGCTATTTTGCGCGTCGCACTATTTTGTGCAGTTCACACTCGCGCAATTTTGCGCGTCGCACCGTTTTGTGCAGATCACACTCGCGCTATTTTGCGCGTCGCACTGTTTTGTGCAGTTGACACTCGCGCTATTTTGCGCGTCGCACTGGTTTGTGCAGTTGACACTCGAGCTATTTTGCGCGTCGCACTGTTTTGTGCAGTTGACACACGTGCCTTTTTGCGGGTCGCACTATTTTGGGCAGATCACACTCGCGCTATTTTGCGCGTCGCACTGTTTTGGGCAGTTGACACTCGCGATATTTTGCGCGTCGCACTGTTTTGTGCTGTTCACACTCGCGTTACTTTCCGCGTCGCACTATTTTGTGCAGTTGACACTCCCGCTATTTTGCGCCTCGCACTGTTTTGTACAGTTCACACTCGAGCTATTTTGCGCGTCGCACCGTTTTGTGCAGATCACACTCGCGCTATTTTGCGCGTCGCACTGTTTTGTGCAGTTGACACTCGCGCTATTTTGACATCGCACTGTTTTGTGCTGTTCACACTCGCGCTATTTTCCACGTCGCACTGTTTTGTGCAGTTGACACTCGCGATATTTTGCTCGTCACACTGGCGCTATTTTGCAGGTCGCACTGTTTTGTGCAGTAGACACTCGCGCTATTTTGCGCGTCGCACTGTTTTGTGCAGATCACACTCGCGCTATTTTGCGCGTCGCACTGTTTTGGGCAGTTGACACTCGCGCTATTTTTCGCGTCGCACTGTTTTGTGTAGTTGACACTCGCGCTATTTTGCGCGTCGCACTGTTTTGTGGAGATCACACTCGCGCTATTTTGCGCGTCGCACTCTTTTGTGCAGTTGACACTCGCGCTATTTTGCGCGTCGCACTGTTTTGTGCAGTTGACACTCGTGCTATTTTGCGCGTCGCACTGTTTTGTGCAGATCACACTCGCGCTATTTGGCGCGTCGCACTGTTTTCTGCAGATCACACTCGCGCTATTTTGCGCGTCGCACTGTTTTGTGCAGTTGACACTCGCGCTATTTTGCGCGTCGCACTGGTTTGTGCAGTTGACACTCGAGCTATTTTGCGCGTCGCACTGTTTTGTGCAGTTGACACACGTGCCTTTTTGCGGGTCGCACTATTTTGGGCAGATCACACTCGCGCTATTTTGCGCGTCGCACTGTTTTGGGCAGTTGACACTCGCGATATTTTGCGCGTCGCACTGTTTTGTGCTGTTCACACTCGCGTTACTTTCCGCGTCGCACTATTTTGTGCAGTTGACACTCCCGCTATTTTGCGCCTCGCACTGTTTTGTACAGTTCACACTCGAGCTATTTTGCGCGTCGCACCGTTTTGTGCAGATCACACTCGCGCTATTTTGCGCGTCGCACTGTTTTGTGCAGTTGACACTCGCGCTATTTTGACATCGCACTGTTTTGTGCTGTTCACACTCGCGCTATTTTCCACGTCGCACTGTTTTGTGCAGTTGACACTCGCGATATTTTGCTCGTCACACTGGCGCTATTTTGCAGGTCGCACTGTTTTGTGCAGTAGACACTCGCGCTATTTTGCGCGTCGCACTGTTTTGTGCAGATCACACTCGCGCTATTTTGCGCGTCGCACTGTTTTGGGCAGTTGACACTCGCGCTATTTTTCGCGTCGCACTGTTTTGTGTAGTTGACACTCGCGCTATTTTGCGCGTCGCACTGTTTTGTGGAGATCACACTCGCGCTATTTTGCGCGTCGCACTCTTTTGTGCAGTTGACACTCGCGCTATTTTGCGCGTCGCACTGTTTTGTGCAGTTGACACTCGTGCTATTTTGCGCGTCGCACTGTTTTGTGCAGATCACACTCGCGCTATTTGGCGCGTCGCACTGTTTTTTGCAGATCACACTCGCGCTATTTTGCGCGTCGCACTGTTTTGTGCAGTTGACACTCGCGCTATTTTGCGCGTCGCACTGTTTTGTGCAGTTGACACTCGCGCTATTTTGCGCGTCGCACTGTTTTGTGGAGATCACACTCGCGCTATTTTGCGCGTCGCACTCTTTTGTGCAGTTGACACTCGCGCAATTTTGCGCGTCGCACTGTTTTGTGCAGTTGACACTCGTGCTATTTTGCGCGTCGCACTGTTTCGTGCAGATCTCACTCGCGCTATTTTGCGCGTCGCACGGTTTTCTGCAGATCACCCTCGCGCTATTTTGCGCGTCGCACTGTTTTGTGCAGTTGACACTCGCGCTATTTTGCGCGTCGCACTGTTTTGTGCAGTTGACACTCGCGCTATTTTGCGCGTCGCACTGTTTTGTGTAGATCACACTCGCACTATTTTGCGCGTCGCACTCTTTTGTGCTGTTCACACTGGCGCTATTTTGCGCGTCGCACTGTTTTGCGCAGATCACACTCGCGCTATTTTGCGCGTCGCACTGTTTTGTGCAGTTGACACTCGCGCTATTTTGCGCGTCGCACTGTTTTGTGGAGATCACACTCGCGCTATTTTGCGCGTCGCACTCTTTTGTGCAGTTGACACTCGTGCTATTTTGCGCGTCGCACTGTTTTGTGCAGTTGACACTCGTGCCTTTTTGCGGGTCGCACTGTTTTGTGCAGATCACACTCGCGCTATTTTGCGCGTCGCACTGTTTTGTGCAGTTGACACTCGCGCTATTTTGCGCGTCGCACTGGTTTGTGCAGTTGACACTCGAGCTATTTTGCGCGTCGCACTGTTTTGTGCAGTTGACACACGTTCCTTTTTGCGGGTCGCACTATTTTGGGCAGATCACACTCGCGCTATTTTGCGCGTCGCACTGTTTTGGGCAGTTGACACTCGCGATATTTTGCGCGTCGCACTGTTTTGTGCTGTTCACACTCGCGTTACTTTCCGCGTCGCACTATTTTGTGCAGTTGACACTCCCGCTATTTTGCGCCTCGCACTGTTTTGTACAGTTCACACTCGAGCTATTTTGCGCGTCGCACCGTTTTGTGCAGATCACACTCGCGCTATTTTGCGCGTCGCACTGTTTTGTGCAGTTGACACTCGCGCTATTTTGACATCGCACTGTTTTGTGCTGTTCACACTCGCGCTATTTTCCACGTCGCACTGTTTTGTGCAGTTGACACTCGCGATATTTTGCTCGTCACACTGGCGCTATTTTGCAGGTCGCACTGTTTTGTGCAGTAGACACTCGCGCTATTTTGCGCGTCGCACTGTTTTGTGCAGATCACACTCGCGCTATTTTGCGCGTCGCACTGTTTTGGGCAGTTGACACTCGCGCTATTTTTCGCGTCGCACAGTTTTGTGTAGTTGACACTCGCGCTATTTTGCGCGTCGCACTGTTTTGTGGAGATCACACTCGCGCTATTTTGCGCGTCGCACTCTTTTGTGCAGTTGACACTCGCGCTATTTTGCGCGTCGCACTGTTTTGTGCAGTTGACACTCGTGCTATTTTGCGCGTCGCACTGTTTTGTGCAGATCACACTCGCGCTATTTGGCGCGTCGCACTGTTTTCTGCAGATCACACTCGCGCTATTTTGCGCGTCGCACTGTTTTGTGCAGTTGACACTCGCGCTATTTTGCGCGTCGCACTGTTTTGTGCAGTTGACACTCGCGCTATTTTGCGCGTCGCACTGTTTTGTGGAGATCACACTCGCGCTATTTTGCGCGTCGCACTCTTTTGTGCAGTTGACACTCGCGCAATTTTGCGCGTCGCACTGTTTTGTGCAGTTGACACTCGTGCTATTTTGCGCGTCGCACTGTTTCGTGCAGATCTCACTCGCGCTATTTTGCGCGTCGCACGGTTTTCTGCAGATCACCCTCGCGCTATTTTGCGCGTCGCACTGTTTTGTGCAGTTGACACTCGCGCTATTTTGCGCGTCGCACTGTTTTGTGCAGTTGACACTCGCGCTATTTTGCGCGTCGCACTGTTTTGTGTAGATCACACTCGCACTATTTTGCGCGTCGCACTCTTTTGTGCTGTTCACACTGGCGCTATTTTGCGCGTCGCACTGTTTTGCGCAGATCACACTCGCGCTATTTTGCGCGTCGCACTGTTTTGTGCAGTTGACACTCGCGCTATTTTGCGCGTCGCACTGTTTTGTGGAGATCACACTCGCGCTATTTTGCGCGTCGCACTCTTTTGTGCAGTTGACACTCGTGCTATTTTGCGCGTCGCACTGTTTTGTGCAGTTGACACTCGTGCCTTTTTGCGGGTCGCACTGTTTTGTGCAGATCACACTCGCGCTATTTTGCGCGTCGCACTGTTTTGTGCAGTTGACACTCGCGCTATTTTGCGCGTCGCACTGGTTTGTGCAGTTGACACTCGAGCTATTTTGCGCGTCGCACTGTTTTGTGCAGTTGACACACGTTCCTTTTTGCGGGTCGCACTATTTTGGGCAGATCACACTCGCGCTATTTTGCGCGTCGCACTGTTTTGGGCAGTTGACACTCGCGATATTTTGCGCGTCGCACTGTTTTGTGCTGTTCACACTCGCGTTACTTTCCGCGTCGCACTATTTTGTGCAGTTGACACTCCCGCTATTTTGCGCCTCGCACTGTTTTGTACAGTTCACACTCGAGCTATTTTGCGCGTCGCACCGTTTTGTGCAGATCACACTCGCGCTATTTTGCGCGTCGCACTGTTTTGTGCAGTTGACACTCGCGCTATTTTGACATCGCACTGTTTTGTGCTGTTCACACTCGCGCTATTTTCCACGTCGCACTGTTTTGTGCAGTTGACACTCGCGATATTTTGCTCGTCACACTGGCGCTATTTTGCAGGTCGCACTGTTTTGTGCAGTAGACACTCGCGCTATTTTGCGCGTCGCACTGTTTTGTGCAGATCACACTCGCGCTATTTTGCGCGTCGCACTGTTTTGGGCAGTTGACACTCGCGCTATTTTTCGCGTCGCACAGTTTTGTGTAGTTGACACTCGCGCTATTTTGCGCGTCGCACTGTTTTGTGGAGATCACACTCGCGCTATTTTGCGCGTCGCACTCTTTTGTGCAGTTGACACTCGCGCTATTTTGCGCGTCGCACTGTTTTGTGCAGTTGACACTCGTGCTATTTTGCGCGTCGCACTGTTTTGTGCAGATCACACTCGCGCTATTTGGCGCGTCGCACTGTTTTCTGCAGATCACACTCGCGCTATTTTGCGCGTCGCACTGTTTTGTGCAGTTGACACTCGCGCTATTTTGCGCGTCGCACTGTTTTGTGCAGTTGACACTCGCGCTATTTTGCGCGTCGCACTGTTTTGTGGAGATCACACTCGCGCTATTTTGCGCGTCGCACTCTTTTGTGCAGTTGACACTCGCGCAATTTTGCGCGTCGCACTATTTTGTGCAGTTGACACTCGTGCTATTTTGCGCGTCGCACTGTTTCGTGCAGATCTCACTCGCGCTATTTTGCGCGTCGCACGGTTTTCTGCAGATCACCCTCGCGCTATTTTGCGCGTCGCACTGTTTTGTGCAGTTGACACTCGCGCTATTTTGCGCGTCGCACTGTTTTGTGCAGATCACACTCGCGCTATTTTGCGCGTCGCACTCTTTTGTGCTGTTCACACTGGCGCTATTTTGCGCGTCGCACTGTTTTGCGCAGATCACACTCGCGCTATTTTGCGCGTCGCACTGTTTTGTGCAGTTGACACTCGCGCTATTTTGCGCGTCGCACTGTTTTGTGGAGATCACACTCGCGCTATTTTGCGCGTCGCACTCTTTTGTGCAGTTGACACTCGTGCTATTTTGCGCGTCGCACTGTTTTGTGCAGTTGACACTCGTGCCTTTTTGCGGGTCGCACTGTTTTGTGCAGATCACACTCGCGCTATTTTGCGCGTCGCACAGTTTTGTGCAGATCACACTCGCGCTATTTTGCGCGTCGCACTGTTTTGGGCAGTTGACACTCGTGATATTTTGCGCGTCGCACTATTTTGTGCTGTTCACACTCGCGTTACTTTCCGCGTCGCACTATTTTGTGCAGTTGACACTCGCGATATTTTGCTCGTCACACTGGCGCTATTTTGCGCGTCGCACTGTTTTGTGCAGATCACACTCGCGCTATTTTGCGCGTCGCACTGTTTTGGGCAGTTGACACTCGCGCTATTTTTCGCGTCGCACTGTTTTGTGCAGTTGACACTCGCGCTATTTTGCGCGTCGCACTGTTTTGTGGAGATCATACTCGCGCTATTTTGCGCGTCGCACTCTTTTGTGCAGTTGACACTCGCGCTATTTTGCGCGTCGCACTGTTTTGTGCTGTTCACACTCGTGCTATTTTGCGCGTCGCACTGTTTTGTGCAGATCACACTCGCGCTATTTGGCGCGTCGCACTGTTTTCTGCAGATCACACTCGCGCTATTTTGCGCGTCGCACTGTTTTGTGCAGTTGACACTCGCGCTATTTTGCGCGTCGCACTGTTTTGTGCAGTTGACACTCGCGCTATTTTGCGCGTCGCACTGTTTTGTGTAGATCACACTCGCGCTATTTTGCGCGTCGCACTCTTTTGTGCAGTGGACACTCGCGCTATTTTGCGCGTCGCACTGTTTTGTGCAGTTGACACTCGATCTATTTTGCGCGTCGCACTATTTTGTGCAGATCACACTCGCGCTATTTTGCGCATCGCACGGTTTTGTGCAGATCACACTCGCGCTATTTTGCGCGTCGCACTGTTTTGTGCAGTTGACACTCGCGCTATTTTGCGCGTCGCACTGTTTTGTGCAGATCACACTCGCGCTATTTTACGCGTCGCACTGTTTTGTGCAGTTGACACTCGCGCTATTTTGCGCGTCGCCCTGGTTTGTGCAGTTGACACTCGCGCTATTTTGCGCGTCGCACTGTTTTGTGCAGTTGACACTCTTGCCTTTTTGCGGGTCGCACTGTTTTGTGCAGATCACACTCGCACTATTTTGCGCGTCGCACTGTTTTGGGCAGTTGACACTCGCGATATTTTGCGCGTCGCACTGTTTTGTGCTGTTCACACTCGCGTTACTTTCCGCGTCGCACTATTTTGTGCAGTTGACACTCGCGCTCTTTTGCGCCTCGCACTGTTTTGTACAGTTCACACTCGAGCTATTTTGCGCGTCGCCCTGTTTTGTGCAGATCACACTCGCGATATTTTGCGCGTCGCACTGTTTTGTGCTGTTCACACTCGCGTTACTTTCCGCGTCGCACTATTTTGTGCAGTTGACACTCGCGCTCTTTTGCGCCTCGCACTGTTTTGTACAGTTCACACTCGAGCTATTTTGCGCGTCGCCCTGTTTTGTGCAGATCACACTCGCGCTATTTTGCGCGTCGCACTGTTTTGGGCAGTTGACACTCGCGCTATTTTTCGCGTCGCACTGTTTTGTGCAGTTGACACTCGCGCTATTTTGCGCGTCGCACTGTTTTGTGGAGATCACACTCGCGCTATTTTGCGCGTCGCACTCTTTTGTGCAGTTGACACTCGCGCTATTTTGCGCGTCGCACTGTTTTGTGCTGTTCACACTGGTGCTATTTTGCGCGTCGCACTGTTTTGTGCAGATCACACTCGCGCTATTTGGCGCGTCGCACTGTTTTCTGCAGATCACACTCGCGCTATTTTGCGCGTCGCACTGTTTTGTGCAGTTGACACTCGCGCTATTTTGCGCGTCGCACTGTTTTGTGCAGTTGACACTCGCGCTATTTTGCGCGTCGCACTGTTTTGTGGAGATCACACTCGCGCTATTTTGCGCGTCGCACTCTTTTGTGCAGTTGACACTCGCGCAATTTTGCGCGTCG
This sequence comes from Camellia granthamiana, assembly GCA_036172215.1. Lineage (NCBI taxonomy): Eukaryota > Viridiplantae > Streptophyta > Magnoliopsida > Ericales > Theaceae > Camellia > Camellia granthamiana. The sequence continues at coordinate 1,432,951 of JAXFYN010000039.1, forward strand.
CACTGTTTTGTGCAGTTGACACTCGTGCTATTTTGCGCGTCGCACTGTTTCGTGCAGATCTCACTCGCGCTATTTTGCGCGTCGCACGGTTTTCTGCAGATCACCCTCGCGCTATTTTGCGCGTCGCACTGTTTTGTGCAGTTGACACTCGCGCTATTTTGCGCGTCGCACTGTTTTGTGCAGTTGACACTCGCGCTATTTTGCGCGTCGCACTGTTTTGTGTAGATCACACTCGCGCTATTTTGCGCGTCGCACTCTTTTGTGCTGTTCACACTGGCGCTATTTTGCGCGTCGCACTGTTTTGCGCAGATCACACTCGCGCTATTTTGCGCGTCGCACTGTTTTGTGCAGTTGACACTCGCGCTATTTTGCGCGTCGCACTGTTTTGTGGAGATCACACTCGCGCTATTTTGCGCGTCGCACTCTTTTGTGCAGTTGACACTCGTGCTATTTTGCGCGTCGCACTGTTTTGTGCAGTTGACACTCGTGCCTTTTTGCGGGTCGCACTGTTTTGTGCAGATCACACTCGCGCTATTTTGCGCGTCGCACTGTTTTGTGCAGTTGACACTCGCGCTATTTTGCGCGTCGCACTGGTTTGTGCAGTTGACACTCGAGCTATTTTGCGCGTCGCACTGTTTTGTGCAGTTGACACACGTTCCTTTTTGCGGGTCGCACTATTTTGGGCAGATCACACTCGCGCTATTTTGCGCGTCGCACTGTTTTGGGCAGTTGACACTCGCGATATTTTGCGCGTCGCACTGTTTTGTGCTGTTCACACTCGCGTTACTTTCCGCGTCGCACTATTTTGTGCAGTTGACACTCCCGCTATTTTGCGCCTCGCACTGTTTTGTACAGTTCACACTCGAGCTATTTTGCGCGTCGCACCGTTTTGTGCAGATCACACTCGCGCTATTTTGCGCGTCGCACTGTTTTGTGCAGTTGACACTCGCGCTATTTTGACATCGCACTGTTTTGTGCTGTTCACACTCGCGCTATTTTCCACGTCGCACTGTTTTGTGCAGTTGACACTCGCGATATTTTGCTCGTCACACTGGCGCTATTTTGCAGGTCGCACTGTTTTGTGCAGTAGACACTCGCGCTATTTTGCGCGTCGCACTGTTTTGTGCAAATCACACTCGCGCTATTTTGCGCGTCGCACTGTTTTGGGCAGTTGACACTCGCGCTATTTTTCGCGTCGCACTGTTTTGTGTAGTTGACACTCGCGCTATTTTGCGCGTCGCACTGTTTTGTGGAGATCACACTCGCGCTATTTTGCGCGTCGCACTCTTTTGTGCAGTTGACACTCGCGCTATTTTGCGCGTCGCACTGTTTTGTGCAGTTGACACTCGTGCTATTTTGCGCGTCGCACTGTTTTGTGCAGATCACACTCGCGCTATTTGGCGCGTCGCACTGTTTTCTGCAGATCACACTCGCGCTATTTTGCGCGTCGCACTGTTTTGTGCAGTTGACACTCGCGCTATTTTGCGCGTCGCACTGTTTTGTGCAGTTGACACTCGCGCTATTTTGCGCGTCGCACTGTTTTGTGGAGATCACACTCGCGCTATTTTGCGCGTCGCACTCTTTTGTGCAGTTGACACTCGCGCAATTTTGCGCGTCGCACTGTTTTGTGCAGTTGACACTCGTGCTATTTTGCGCGTCGCACTGTTTCGTGCAGATCTCACGCGCGCTATTTTGCGCGTCGCACGGTTTTCTGCAGATCACCCTCGCGCTATTTTGCGCGTCGCACTGTTTTGTGCAGTTGACACTCGCGCTATTTTGCGCGTCGCACTGTTTTGTGCAGATCACACTCGCGCTATTTTGCGCGTCGCACTCTTTTGTGCTGTTCACACTGGCGCTATTTTGCGCGTCGCACTGTTTTGCGCAGATCACACTCGCGCTATTTTGCGCGTCGCACTGTTTTGTGCAGTTGACACTCGCGCTATTTTGCGCGTCGCACTGTTTTGTGGAGATCACACTCGCGCTATTTTGCGCGTCGCACTCTTTTGTGCAGTTGACACTCGTGCTATTTTGCGCGTCGCACTGTTTTGTGCAGTTGACACTCGTGCCTTTTTGCGGGTCGCACTGTTTTGTGCAGATCACACTCGCGCTATTTTGCGCGTCGCACTGTTTTGTGCAGATCACACTCGCGCTATTTTGCGCGTCGCACTGTTTTGGGCAGTTGACACTCGTGATATTTTGCGCGTCGCACTATTTTGTGCTGTTCACACTCGCGTTACTTTCCGCGTCGCACTATTTTGTGCAGTTGACACTCGCGCTATTTTGCGCCTCGCACTGTTTTGTACAGTTCACACTCGAGCTATTTTGCGCGTCGCACCGTTTTGTGCAGATCACACTCGCGCTATTTTGCGCGTCGCACTGTTTTGTGCAGTTGACACTCGCGCTATTTTGCCATCGCACTGTTTTGTGCTGTTCACACTCGCGCTATTTTCCACGTCGCACTGTTTTGTGCAGTTGACACTCGCGATATTTTGCTCGTCACACTGGCGCTATTTTGCGCGTCGCACTGTTTTGTGCAGATCACACTCGCGCTATTTTGCGCGTCGCACTGTTTTGGGCAGTTGACACTCGCGCTATTTTTCGCGTCGCACTGTTTTGTGCAGTTGACACTCGCGCTATTTTGCGCGTCGCACTGTTTTGTGGAGATCATACTCGCGCTATTTTGCGCGTCGCACTCTTTTGTGCAGTTGACACTCGCGCTATTTTGCGCGTCGCACTGTTTTGTGCTGTTCACACTCGTGCTATTTTGCGCGTCGCACTGTTTTGTGCAGATCACACTCGCGCTATTTGGCGCGTCGCACTGTTTTCTGCAGATCACACTCGCGCTATTTTGCGCGTCGCACTGTTTTGTGCAGTTGACACTCGCGCTATTTTGCGCGTCGCACTGTTTTGTGCAGTTGACACTCGCGCTATTTTGCGCGTCGCACTGTTTTGTGTAGATCACACTCGCGCTATTTTGCGCGTCGCACTCTTTTGTGCAGTGGACACTCGCGCTATTTTGCGCGTCGCACTGTTTTGTGCAGTTGACACTCGATCTATTTTGCGCGTCGCACTATTTTGTGCAGATCACACTCGCGCTATTTTGCGCATCGCACGGTTTTGTGCAGATCACACTCGCGCTATTTTGCGCGTCGCACTGTTTTGTGCAGTTGACACTCGCGCTATTTTGCGCGTCGCACTGTTTTGTGCAGATCACACTCGCGCTATTTTACGCGTCGCACTGTTTTGTGCAGTTGACACTCGCGCTATTTTGCGCGTCGCCCTGGTTTGTGCAGTTGACACTCGCGCTATTTTGCGCGTCGCACTGTTTTGTGCAGTTGACACTCTTGCCTTTTTGCGGGTCGCACTGTTTTGTGCAGATCACACTCGCACTATTTTGCGCGTCGCACTGTTTTGGGCAGTTGACACTCGCGATATTTTGCGCGTCGCACTGTTTTGTGCTGTTCACACTCGCGTTACTTTCCGCGTCGCACTATTTTGTGCAGTTGACACTCGCGCTCTTTTGCGCCTCGCACTGTTTTGTACAGTTCACACTCGAGCTATTTTGCGCGTCGCCCTGTTTTGTGCAGATCACACTCGCGATATTTTGCGCGTCGCACTGTTTTGTGCTGTTCACACTCGCGTTACTTTCCGCGTCGCACTATTTTGTGCAGTTGACACTCGCGCTCTTTTGCGCCTCGCACTGTTTTGTACAGTTCACACTCGAGCTATTTTGCGCGTCGCCCTGTTTTGTGCAGATCACACTCGCGCTATTTTGCGCGTCGCACTGTTTTGGGCAGTTGACACTCGCGCTATTTTTCGCGTCGCACTGTTTTGTGCAGTTGACACTCGCGCTATTTTGCGCGTCGCACTGTTTTGTGGAGATCACACTCGCGCTATTTTGCGCGTCGCACTCTTTTGTGCAGTTGACACTCGCGCTATTTTGCGCGTCGCACTGTTTTGTGCTGTTCACACTGGTGCTATTTTGCGCGTCGCACTGTTTTGTGCAGATCACACTCGCGCTATTTGGCGCGTCGCACTGTTTTCTGCAGATCACACTCGCGCTATTTTGCGCGTCGCACTGTTTTGTGCAGTTGACACTCGCGCTATTTTGCGCGTCGCACTGTTTTGTGCAGTTGACACTCGCGCTATTTTGCGCGTCGCACTGTTTTGTGGAGATCACACTCGCGCTATTTTGCGCGTCGCACTCTTTTGTGCAGTTGACACTCGCGCAATTTTGCGCGTCGCACTGTTTTGTGCAGTTGACACTCGTGCTATTTTGCGCGTCGCACTGTTTCGTGCAGATCTCACTCGCGCTATTTTGCGCGTCGCACGGTTTTCTGCAGATCACCCTCGCGCTATTTTGCGCGTCGCACTGTTTTGTGCAGTTGACACTCGCGCTATTTTGCGCGTCGCACTGTTTTGTGCAGTTGACACTCGCGCTATTTTGCGCGTCGCACTGTTTTGTGTAGATCACACTCGCGCTATTTTGCGCGTCGCACTCTTTTGTGCTGTTCACACTGGCGCTATTTTGCGCGTCGCACTGTTTTGCGCAGATCACACTCGCGCTATTTTGCGCGTCGCACTGTTTTGTGCAGTTGACACTCGCGCTATTTTGCGCGTCGCACTGTTTTGTGGAGATCACACTCGCGCTATTTTGCGCGTCGCACTCTTTTGTGCAGTTGACACTCGCGCAATTTTGCGCGTCGCACTGTTTTGTGCAGTTGACACTCGTGCTATTTTGCGCGTCGCACTGTTTCGTGCAGATCTCACTCGCGCTATTTTGCGCGTCGCACGGTTTTCTGCAGATCACCCTCGCGCTATTTTGCGCGTCGCACTGTTTTGTGCAGTTGACACTCGCGCTATTTTGCGCGTCGCACTGTTTTGTGCAGTTGACACTCGCGCTATTTTGCGCGTCGCACTGTTTTGTGTAGATCACACTCGCGCTATTTTGCGCGTCGCACTCTTTTGTGCTGTTCACACTGGCGCTATTTTGCGCGTCGCACTGTTTTGCGCAGATCACACTCGCGCTATTTTGCGCGTCGCACTGTTTTGTGCAGTTGACACTCGCGCTATTTTGCGCGTCGCACTGTTTTGTGGAGATCACACTCGCGCTATTTTGCGCGTCGCACTCTTTTGTGCAGTTGACACTCGCGCAATTTTACGCGTCGCACTGTTTTGTGCAGTTGACACTCGCGCTATTTTGCGCGTCGCCCTGGTTTGTGCAGTTGACACTCGCGCTATTTTGCGCGTCGCACTGTTTTGTGCAGTTGACACTCTTGCCTTTTTGCGGGTCGCACTGTTTTGTGCAGATCACACTCGCACTATTTTGCGCGTCGCACTGTTTTGGGCAGTTGACACTCGCGATATTTTGCGCGTCGCACTGTTTTGTGCTGTTCACACTCGCGTTACTTTCCGCGTCGCACTATTTTGTGCAGTTGACACTCGCGCTCTTTTGCGCCTCGCACTGTTTTGTACAGTTCACACTCGAGCTATTTTGCGCGTCGCCCTGTTTTGTGCAGATCACACTCGCGATATTTTGCGCGTCGCACTGTTTTGTGCTGTTCACACTCGCGTTACTTTCCGCGTCGCACTATTTTGTGCAGTTGACACTCGCGCTCTTTTGCGCCTCGCACTGTTTTGTACAGTTCACACTCGAGCTATTTTGCGCGTCGCCCTGTTTTGTGCAGATCACACTCGCGCTATTTTGCGCGTCGCACTGTTTTGGGCAGTTGACACTCGCGCTATTTTTCGCGTCGCACTGTTTTGTGCAGTTGACACTCGCGCTATTTTGCGCGTCGCACTGTTTTGTGGAGATCACACTCGCGCTATTTTGCGCGTCGCACTCTTTTGTGCAGTTGACACTCGCGCAATTTTGCGCGTCGCACTGTTTTGTGCAGTTGACACTCGTGCTATTTTGCGCGTCGCACTGTTTCGTGCAGATCTCACTCGCGCTATTTTGCGCGTCGCACGGTTTTCTGCAGATCACCCTCGCGCTATTTTGCGCGTCGCACTGTTTTGTGCAGTTGACACTCGCGCTATTTTGCGCGTCGCACTGTTTTGTGCAGATCACACTCGCGCTATTTTGCGCGTCGCACACTTTTGTGCTGTTCACACTGGCGCTATTTTGCGCGTCGCACTGTTTTGCGCAGATCACACTCGCGCTATTTTGCGCGTCGCACTGTTTTGTGCAGTTGACACTCGCGCTATTTTGCGCGTCGCACTGTTTTGTGGAGATCACACTCGCGCTATTTTGCGCGTCGCACTCTTTTGTGCAGTTGACACTCGTGCTATTTTGCGCGTCGCACTGTTTTGTGCAGTTGACACTCGTGCCTTTTTGCGGGTCGCACTGTTTTGTGCAGATCACACTCGCGCTATTTTGCGCGTCGCACTGTTTTGTGCAGATCACACTCGCGCTATTTTGCGCGTCGCACTGTTTTGGGCAGTTGACACTCGTGATATTTTGCGCGTCGCACTATTTTGTGCTGTTCACACTCGCGTTACTTTCCGCGTCGCACTATTTTGTGCAGTTGACACTCGCGCTATTTTGCGCCTCGCACTGTTTTGTACAGTTCACACTCGGGCTATTTTGCGCGTCGCACCGTTTTGTGCAGATCACACTCGCGCTATTTTGCGCGTCGCACTGTTTTGTGCAGTTGACACTCGCGCTATTTTGCCATCGCACTGTTTTGTGCTGTTCACACTCGCGCTATTTTCCACGTCGCACTGTTTTGTGCAGTTGACACTCGCGATATTTTGCTCGTCACACTGGCGCTATTTTGCGCGTCGCACTGTTTTGTGCAGATCACACTCGCGCTATTTTGCGCGTCGCACTGTTTTGGGCAGTTGACACTCGCGCTATTTTTCGCGTCGCACTGTTTTGTGCAGTTGACACTCGCGCTATTTTGCGCGTCGCACTGTTTTGTGGAGATCATACTCGCGCTATTTTGCGCGTCGCACTCTTTTGTGCAGTTGACACTCGCGCTATTTTGCGCGTCGCACTGTTTTGTGCTGTTCACACTCGTGCTATTTTGCGCGTCGCACTGTTTTGTGCAGATCACACTCGCGCTATTTGGCGCGTCGCACTGTTTTCTGCAGATCACACTCGCGCTATTTTGCGCGTCGCACTGTTTTGTGCAGTTGACACTCGCGCTATTTTGCGCGTCGCACTGTTTTGTGCAGTTGACACTCGCGCTATTTTGCGCGTCGCACTGTTTTGTGTAGATCACACTCGCGCTATTTTGCGCGTCGCACTCTTTTGTGCAGTGGACACTCGCGCTATTTTGCGCGTCGCACTGTTTTGTGCAGTTGACACTCGATCTATTTTGCGCGTCGCACTATTTTGTGCAGATCACACTCGCGCTATTTTGCGCATCGCACGGTTTTGTGCAGATCACACTCGCGCTATTTTGCGCGTCGCACTGTTTTGTGCAGTTGACACTCGCGCTATTTTGCGCGTCGCACTGTTTTGTGCAGATCACACTCGCGCTATTTTACGCGTCGCACTGTTTTGTGCAGTTGACACTCGCGCTATTTTGCGCGTCGCCCTGGTTTGTGCAGTTGACACTCGCGCTATTTTGCGCGTCGCACTGTTTTGTGCAGTTGACACTCTTGCCTTTTTGCGGGTCGCACTGTTTTGTGCAGATCACACTCGCACTATTTTGCGCGTCGCACTGTTTTGGGCAGTTGACACTCGCGATATTTTGCGCGTCGCACTGTTTTGTGCTGTTCACACTCGCGTTACTTTCCGCGTCGCACTATTTTGTGCAGTTGACACTCGCGCTCTTTTGCGCCTCGCACTGTTTTGTACAGTTCACACTCGAGCTATTTTGCGCGTCGCCCTGTTTTGTGCAGATCACACTCGCGCTATTTTGCGCGTCGCACTGTTTTGGGCAGTTGACACTCGCGATATTTTGCGCGTCGCACTGTTTTGTGCTGTTCACACTCGCGTTACTTTCCGCGTCGCACTATTTTGTGCAGTTGACACTCGCGCTCTTTTGCGCCTCGCACTGTTTTGTACAGTTCACACTCGAGCTATTTTGCGCGTCGCCCTGTTTTGTGCAGATCACACTCGCGCTATTTTGCGCGTCGCACTGTTTTGGGAAGTTGACACTCGCGCTATTTTTCGCGTCGCACTGTTTTGTGCAGTTGACACTCGCGCTATTTTGCGCGTCGCACTGTTTTGTGGAGATCACACTCGCGCTATTTTGCGCGTCGCACTCTTTTGTGCAGTTGACACTCGCGCTATTTTGCGCGTCGCACTGTTTTGTGCTGTTCACACTGGTGCTATTTTGCGCGTCGCACTGTTTTGTGCAGATCACACTCGCGCTATTTGGCGCGTCGCACTGTTTTCTGCAGATCACACTCGCGCTATTTTGCGGGTCGCACTGTTTTGTGCAGTTGACACTCGCGCTATTTTGCGCGTCGCACTGTTTTGTGCAGTTGACACTCGCCCTATTTTGCGCGTCGCACTGTTTTGTGTAGATCACACTCACGCTATTTTGCGCGTCGCACTCTTTTGTGCAGTTGACACTCGCGCTATTTTGCGCGTCGCACTGTTTTGTGCAGTTGACACTCGCTCTATTTTGCGCGTCGCACTATTTTGTGCAGATCACACTCGCGCTATTTTGCGCGTCGCACGGTTTTGTGCAGATCACACTCGCGCTATTTTGCGCGTCGCACTGTTTTGTGCAGTTGACACTCGCGCTATTTTACGCGTCGCACTGGTTTGTGCAGTTGACACTCGAGCTATTTCGCGCGTCGCACTGTGTTGTGCAGTTGACACTCGTGCCTTTTTGCGGGTCGCACTGTTTTGGGCAGATCACACTCGCGCTATTTTGCGCGTCGCACTGTTTTGGGCAGTTGACACTCGCGATATTTTGCGCGTCGCACTGTTTGGTGCTGTTCAAACTCGCGTTACTTTCCGCGTCGCACTATTTTGTGCAGTTGACACTCCCGCTATTTTGCGCCTCGCACTGTTTTGTACAGTTCACACTCGAGCTATTTTGCGCGTCGCACTGTTTTGTGCAGTTGACACTCGCGCTATTTTGCCATCGCACTGTTTTGTGCTGTTCACACTCGCGCTATTTTCCACGTCGCACTGTTTTGTGCAGTTGACACTCGCGATATTTTGCTCGTCACACTGGCGCTATTTTGCAGGTCGCACTGTTTTGTGCAGTAGACACTCGCGCTATTTTGCGCGTCGCACTGTTTTGTGCAGATCACACTCGCGCTATTTTGCGCGTCGCACTGTTTTGGGCAGTTGACACTCGCGCTATTTTTCGCGTCGCACTGTTTTGTGTAGTTGACACTCGCGCTATTTTGCGCGTCGCACTGTTTTGTGGAGATCACACTCGCGCTATTTTGCGCGTCGCACTCTTTTGTGCAGTTGACACTCGCGCTATTTTGCGCGTCGCACTGTTTTGTGCAGTTGACACTCGTGCTATTTTGCGCGTCGCACTGTTTTGTGCAGATCACACTCGCGCTATTTGGCGCGTCGCACTGTTTTCTGCAGATCACACTCGCGCTATTTTGCGCGTCGCACTGTTTTGTGCAGTTGACACTCGCGCTATTTTGCGCGTCGCACTGTTTTGTGTAGATCACACTCGCGCTATTTTGCGCGTCGCACTCATTTGTGCAGTTGACACTCGCGCTATTTTGCGCGTCGCACTGTTTTGTGCAGTTGACACTCGCTCTATTTTGCGCGTCGCACGGTTTTGTGCAGATCACACTCGCGCTATTTTGCGCGTCGCACTGTTTTGTGCAGTTGACACTCGCGCTATTTTGCACGTCGCACTATTTTGTGCAGTTCACACTCGCGCAATTTTGCGCGTCGCACCGTTTTGTGCAGATCACACTCGCGCTATTTTGCGCGTCGCACTGTTTTGTGCAGTTGACACTCGCGCTATTTTACGCGTCGCACTGGTTTGTGCAGTTGACACTCGAGCTATTTCGCGCGTCGCACTGTTTTGTGCAGTTGACACTCGTGCCTTTTTGCGGGTCGCACTGTTTTGGGCAGATCACACTCGCGCTATTTTGCGCGTCGCACTGTTTTGGGCAGTTGACACTCGCGATATTTTGCGCGTCGCACTGTTTTGTGCTGTTCACACTCGCGTTACTTTCCGCGTCGCACTATTTTGTGCAGTTGACACTCCCGCTATTTTGCGCCTCGCACTGTTTTGTACAGTTCACACTCGAGCTATTTTGCGCGTCGCACCGTTTTGTGCAGATCACACTCGCGCTATTTTGCGCGTCGCACTGTTTTGTGCAGTTGATACTCGCGCTATTTTGCCATCGCACTGTTTTGTGCTGTTCACACTCGCGCTATTTTCCACGTCGCACTGTTTTGTGCAGTTGACACTCGCGATATTTTGCTCGTCACACTGGCGCTATTTTGCAGGTCGCACTGTTTTGTGCAGTAGACACTCGCGCTATTTTGCGCGTCGCACTGTTTTGTGCAGATCACACTCGCGCTATTTTGCGCGTCGCACTGTTTTGGGCAGTTGACACTCGCGCTATTTTTCGCGTCGCACTGTTTTGTGTAGTTGACACTCGCGCTATTTTGCGCGTCGCACTGTTTTGTGGAGATCACACTCGCGCTATTTTGCGCGTCGCACTCTTTTGTGCAGTTGACACTCGCGCTATTTTGCGCGTCGCACTGTTTTGTGCAGTTGACACTCGTGCTATTTTGCGCGTCGCACTGTTTTGTGCAGATCACACTCGCGCTATTTGGCGCGTCGCACTGTTTTCTGCAGATCACACTCGCGCTATTTTGCGCGTCGCACTGTTTTGTGCAGTTGACACTCGCGCTATTTTGCGCGTCGCACTGTTTTGTGCAGATCACACTCGCGCTATTTTGCGCGTCGCACTCATTTGTGCAGTTGACACTCGCGCTATTTTGCGCGTCGCACTGTTTTGTGCAGTTGACACTCGCTCTATTTTGCGCGTCGCACGGTTTTGTGCGGATCACACTCGCGCTATTTTGCGCGTCGCACTGTTTTGTGCAGTTGACACTCGCGCTATTTTGCACGTCGCACTATTTTGTGCAGTTCACACTCGCGCAATTTTGCGCGTCGCACCGTTTTGTGCAGATCACACTCGCGCTATTTTGCGCGTCGCACTGTTTTGTGCAGTTGACACTCGCGCTATTTTGCGCGTCGCACTGGTTTGTGCAGTTGACACTCGCGCTATTTTGCGCGTCGCACTGTTTTGTGCAGTTGACACTCGCGCTATTTTGCCATCGCACTGTTTTGTGCTTTTCACATTCGCGATATTTTCCACGTCGCACTGTTTTGTGCAGTTGACACTCGCGCTATTTTCCTCGTCGCAAGGTTTTGTGCAGATCGCACTCGCGCTATTTTGCGCGTCGCACCGTTTTGTGCAGATCGCACTGGCGCTATTTTGCGCGTCGCACTGTTTTGCGCAGATCCCACTCGCGCTATTTTGCGAGCCGCACTGTTTTGTGCAGTTGACACTCGCGCTATTCTGCTCGTCGCACTGTTTTGTGCAGTAGACACTCGCGCTAATTTGCGCGACGCACTGTTTTGTGCAGATCACACTCGCGTAATTTTGCGCGTCGCACTGTTTTGTGCCGTTGACAGTCGCGCTATTTTGCGCGTCGCACTGTTTTGTGCTGTTCACACTCGCGCTACTTTCCGCGTCGCACTATTTTGTGCAGTTGACAATCGCGCTATTTTGCGCGTCGCACTGTTTTGCGCAGATCACACTCGCGATATTTTGCGCGTCGCACTGTTTTGTGCAGTTGACACTCGCGCTATTTTGCGAGTCGCACTGTTTTGTGCAGTTGACAGTCGCGCTATTTTGCGCATCACACTGTTTTGTGCTGTTCACACGGGCGCTATTTTGCGCGTCGCACTGTTTTGTGCAGATCACACCCGCGCTATTTTGCGCGTCGCACTGTTTTGTGCCGTTGACAGTCGCGCTATTTTGCGCGTCGCACTGTTTTGTGCTGTTCACACTCGCGCTACTTTCCGGGTCGCACTATTTTGTGCAGTTGACACTCGCGCTATTTTGCGCGTCGCAATGTTTTGCGCAGATCACACTCGCGATATTTTGCGCGTCGCACTGTTTTCTGCAGTTGACACTCGCGCTATTTCGCGAGTCGCACTGTTTTCTGCAGTTGACAGTCGCGCTATTTTGCGCATCACACTGTTTTGTGCTGTTCACACTGGCGCTATTTTGCGCGTCGCACTGTTTTGGGCAGATCACACTCGCGCTATTTTGCGCGTCGCACTGTTTTGTGCAGTTGACACTCGCGTTATTTTGCGCGTCGCACTGTTTTGTGGAGATCACACTCGCGCTATTTTGCGCGTCGCACTCTTTTGTGCAGTTGACACTCGCGCAATTTTGCGCGTCGCACTGTTTTGTGCAGTTGACACTCGTGCTATTTTGCGCGTCGCACTGTTTCGTGCAGATCACACTCGCGCTATTTTGCGCGTCGCACTGTTTTCTGCAGATCACCCTCGCGCTATTTTGCGCGTCGCACTGTTTTGTGCAGTTGACACTCACGCTATTTTGCGCGTCGCACTGTTTTGTGCAGTTGACACTCGCGCTATTTTGCGCGTCGCACTGTTTTGTGTAGATCACACTCGCGCTATTTTGCGCGTCGCACTCTTTTGTGCTGTTCACACTGGCCCTATTTTGCGCGTCGCACTGTTTTGCGCAGATCACACTCGCGCTATTTTGCGCGTCGCACTGTTTTGTGCAGTTGACACTCGCGCTATTTTGCGCGTCGCACTGTTTTGTGCAGTTGACACTCGCGCTATTTTGCGCGTCGCACTGTTTTGTGCAGTTGACACGCGCGCTATTTTGCGCGTCGCACTGTTTTGTGTAGATCACACTCGCGCTATTTTGCGCGTCGCACTCTTTTGTGCTGTTCACACTGGCGCTATTTTGCGCGTCGCACTGTTTTGCGCAGATCACACTCGCGCTATTTTGCGCGTCGCACTCTTTTGTGCAGTTGACACTCGTGCTATTTTGCGCGTCGCACTGTTTTGTGCAGTTGACACTCGTGCCTTTTTGCGGGTCGCACTGTTTTGTGCAGATCACACTCGCGCTATTTTGCGCGTCGCACTGTTTTGTGCAGATCACACTCGCGCTATTTTGCGCGTCGCACTGTTTTGGGCAGTTGACACTCGTGATATTTTGCGCGTCGCACTATTTTGTGCTGTTCACACTCGCGTTACTTTCCGCGTCGCACTATTTTGTGCAGTTGACACTCGCGCTATTTTGCGCCTCGCACTGTTTTGTACAGTTCACACTCGAGCTATTTTGCGCGTCGCACCGTTTTGTGCAGATCACACTCGCGCTATTTTGCGCGTCGCATTGTTTTGTGCAGTTGACACTCGCGCTATTTTGCCATCGCACTGTTTTGTGCTGTTCACACTCGCGCTATTTTCCACGTCGCACTGTTTTGTGCAGTTGACACTCGCGATATTTTGCTCGTCACACTGGCGCTATTTTGCGCGTCGCACTGTTTTGTGCAGATCACACTCGCGCTATTTTGCGCGTCGCACTGTTTTGGGCAGTTGACACTCGCGCTATTTTTCGCGTCGCACTGTTTTGTGCAGTTGACACTCGCGCTATTTTGCGCGTCGCACTATTTTGTGGAGATCATACTCGCGCTATTTTGCGCGTCGCACTCTTTTGTGCAGTTGACACTCGCGCTATTTTGCGCGTCGCACTGTTTTGTGCTGTTCACACTCGTGCTATTTTGCGCGTCGCACTGTTTTGTGCAGATCACACTCGCGCTATTTGGCGCGTCGCACTGTTTTCTGCAGATCACACTCGCGCTATTTTGCGCGTCGCACTGTTTTGTGCAGTTGACACTCGCGCTATTTTGCGCGTCGCACTGTTTTGTGTAGATCACACTCGCGCTATTTTGCGCGTCGCACTCTTTTGTGCAGTGGACACTCGCGCTATTTTGCGCGTCGCACTGTTTTGTGCAGTTGACACTCGATCTATTTTGCGCGTCGCACTATTTTGTGCAGATCACACTCGCGCTATTTTGCGCATCGCACGGTTTTGTGCAGTTGACACTCGCGCTATTTTGCGCGTCGCACTGTTTTGTGCAGATCACACTCGCGCTATTTTACGCGTCGCACTGTTTTGTGCAGTTGACACTCGCGCTATTTTGCGCGTCGCCCTGGTTTGTGCAGTTGACACTCGCGCTATTTTGCGCGTCGCACTGTTTTGTGCAGTTGACACTCTTGCCTTTTTGCGGGTCGCACTGTTTTGTGCAGATCACACTCGCGCTATTTTGCGCGTCGCACTGTTTTGCGCAGATCACACTCGCGCTATTTTGCGCGTCGCACTGTTTTGGGCAGTTGACACTCGCGATATTTTGCGCGTCGCACTGTTTTGTGCTGTTCACACTCGCGTTACTTTCCGCGTCGCACTATTTTGTGCAGTTGACACTCGCGCTCTTTTGCGCCTCGCACTGTTTTGTACAGTTCACACTCGAGCTATTTTGCGCGTCGCACTGTTTTGTGCAGATCACACTCGCGCTATTTTGCGCGTCGCACTGTTTTTGGGCAGTTGACACTCGCGCTATTTTTCGCGTCGCACTGTTTTGTGCAGTTGACACTCGCGCTATTTTGCGCGTCGCACTGTTTTGTGGAGATCACACTCGCGCTATTTTGCGCGTCGCACTCTTTTGTGCAGTTGACACTCGCGCTATTTTGCGCGTCGCACTGTTTTGTGCTGTTCACACTGGTGCTATTTTGCGCGTCGCACTGTTTTGTGCAGATCACACTCGCGCTATTTTGCGCGTCGCACTGTTTTGTGCAGTTGACACTCGCGCTATTTTGCGCGTCGCACTGTTTTGTGCAGTTGACACTCGCCCTATTTTGCGCGTCGCACTGTTTTGTGTAGATCACACTCGCGCTATTTTGCGCGTCGCACTCTTTTGTGCAGTTGACACTCGCGCTATTTTGCGCGTCGCACTGTTTTGTGCAGTTGACACTCGCTCTATTTTGCGCGTCGCACTATTTTGTGCAGATCACACTCGCGCTATTTTGCGCGTCGCACGGTTTTGTGCAGATCACACTCGCGCTATTTTGCGCGTCGCACTGTTTTGTGCAGTTGACACTCGCGCTATTTTGCGCGTCGCACTATTTTGTGCAGTTCACACTCGCGCAATTTTGCGCGTCGCACCGTTTTGTGCAGATCACACTCGCGCTATTTTACGCGTCGCACTGTTTTGTGCAGTTGACACTCGCGCTATTTTACGCGTCGCACTGGTTTGTGCAGTTGACACTCGAGCTATTTCGCGCGTCGCACTGTTTTGTGCAGTTGACACTCGTGCCTTTTTGCGGGTCGCACTGTTTTGGGCAGATCACACTCGCGCTATTTTGCGCGTCGCACTGTTTTGGGCAGTTGACACTCGCGATATTTTGCGCGTCGCACTGTTTTGTGCTGTTCAAACTCGCGTTACTTTCCACGTCGCACTATTTTGTGCAGTTGACACTCCCGCTATTTTGCGCCTCGCACTGTTTTGTACAGTTCACACTCGAGCTATTTTGCGCGTCGCACCGTTTTGTGCAGATCACACTCGCGCTATTTTGTGCGTCGCACTGTTTTGTGCAGTTGACACTCGCGCTATTTTGCCAACGCACTGTTTTGTGCTGTTCACACTCGCGCTATTTTCCACGTCGCACTGTTTTGTGCAGTTGACACTCGCGATATTTTGCTCGTCACACTGGCGCTATTTTGCAGGTCGCACTGTTTTGTGCAGTAGACACTCGCGCTATTTTGCGCGTCGCACTGTTTTGTGCAGATCACACTCGCGCTATTTTGCGCGTCGCACTGTTTTGGGCAGTTGACACTCGCGCTATTTTTCGCGTCGCACTGTTTTGTGTAGTTGACACTCGCGCTATTTTGCGCGTCGCACTGTTTTGTGGAGATCACACTCGCGCTATTTTGCGCGTCGCACTCTTTTGTGCAGTTGACACTCGCGCTATTTTGCGCGTCGCACTGTTTTGTGCAGTTGACACTCGTGCTATTTTGCGCGTCGCACTGTTTTGTGCAGATCACACTCGCGCTATTTGGCGCGTCGCACTGTTTTCTGCAGATCACGCTCGCGCTATTTTGCGCGTCGCACTGTTTTGTGCAGTTGACACTCTTGCCTTTTTGCGGGTCGCACTGTTTTGTGCAGATCACACTCGCGCTATTTTGCGCGTCGCACTGTTTTGCGCAGATCACACTCGCGCTATTTTGCGCGTCGCACTGTTTTGGGCAGTTGACACTCGCGATATTTTGCGCGTCGCACTGTTTTGTGCTGTTCACACTCGCGTTACTTTCCGCGTCGCACTATTTTGTGCAGTTGACACTCGCGCTCTTTTGCGCCTCGCACTGTTTTGTACAGTTCACACTCGAGCTATTTTGCGCGTCGCACTGTTTTGTGCAGATCACACTCGCGCTATTTTGCGCGTCGCACTGTTTTGGGCAGTTGACACTCGCGCTATTTTTCGCGTCGCACTGTTTTGTGCAGTTGACACTCGCGCTATTTTGCGCGTCGCACTGTTTTGTGGAGATCACACTCGCGCTATTTTGCGCGTCGCACTCTTTTGTGCAGTTGACACTCGCGCTATTTTGCGCGTCGCACTGTTTTGTGCTGTTCACACTGGTGCTATTTTGCGCGTCGCACTGTTTTGTGCAGATCACACTCGCGCTATTTTGCGCGTCGCACTGTTTTCTGCAGATCACACTCGCGCTATTTTGCGCGTCGCACTGTTTTGTGCAGTTGACACTCGCGCTATTTTGCGCGTCGCACTGTTTTGTGCAGTTGACACTCGCCCTATTTTGCGCGTCGCACTGTTTTGTGTAGATCACACTCGCGCTATTTTGCGCGTCGCACTCTGTTGTGCAGTTGACACTCGCGCTATTTTGCGCGTCGCACTGTTTTGTGCAGTTGACACTCGCTCTATTTTGCGCGTCGCACTATTTTGTGCAGATCACACTCGCGCTATTTTGCGCGTCGCACGGTTTTGTGCAGATCACACTCGCGCTATTTTGCGCGTCGCACTGTTTTGTGCAGTTGACACTCGCGCTATTTTGCGTGTCGCACTATTTTGTGCAGTTCACACTCGCGCAATTTTGCGCGTCGCACCGTTTTGTGCAGATCACACTCGCGCTATTTTACGCGTCGCACTGTTTTGTGCAGTTGACACTCGCGCTATTTTACGCGTCGCACTGGTTTGTGCAGTTGACACTCGAGCTATTTCGCGCGTCGCACTGTTTTGTGCAGTTGACACTCGTGCCTTTTTGCGGGTCGCACTGTTTTGGGCAGATCACACTCGCGCTATTTTGCGCGTCGCACTGTTTTGGGCAGATGACACTCGCGATATTTTGCGCGTCGCACTGTTTTGTGCTGTTCAAACTCGCGTTACTTTCCACGTCGCACTATTTTGTGCAGTTGACACTCCCGCTATTTTGCGCCTCGCACTGTTTTGTACAGTTCACACTCGAGCTATTTTGCGCGTCGCACCGTTTTGTGCAGATCACACTCGCGCTATTTTGCGCGTCGCACTGTTTTGTGCAGTTGACACTCGCGCTATTTTGCCAAGGCACTGTTTTGTGCAGTAGACACTCGCGCTATTTTGCGCGTCGCACTGTTTTGTGCAGATCACACTCGCGCTATTTTGCGCGTCGCACTGTTTTGGGCAGTTGACACTCGCGCTATTTTTCGCGTCGCACTGTTTTGTGTAGTTGACACTCGCGCTATTTTGCGCGTCGCACTGTTTTGTGGAGATCACACTCGCGCTATTTTGCGCGTCGCACTCTTTTGTGCAGTTGACACTCGCGCTATTTTGCGCGTCGCACTGTTTTGTGCAGTTGACACTCGTGCTATTTTGCGCGTCGCACTGTTTTGTGCAGATCACACTCGCGCTATTTGGCGCGTCGCACTGTTTTCTGCAGATCACACTCGCGCTATTTTGCGCGTCGCACTGTTTTGTGCAGTTGACACTCGCGCTATTTTGCGCGTCGCACTGTTTTGTGCAGATCACACTCGCGCTATTTTGCGCGTCGCACTCATTTGTGCAGTTGACACTCGCGCTATTTTGCGCGTCGCACTGTTTTGTGCAGTTGACACTCGCTCTATTTTGCGCGTCGCACGGTTTTGTGCGGATCACACTCGCGCTATTTTGCGCGTCGCACTGTTTTGTGCAGTTGACACTCGCGCTATTTTGCACGTCGCACTATTTTGTGCAGTTCACACTCGCGCAATTTTGCGCGTCGCACCGTTTTGTGCAGATCACACTCGCGCTATTTTGCGCGTCGCACTGTTTTGTGCAGTTGACACTCGCGCTATTTTGCGCGTCGCACTGGTTTGTGCAGTTGACACTCGCGCTATTTTGCGCGTCGCACTGTTTTGTGCAGTTGACACTCGCGCTATTTTGCCATCGCACTGTTTTGTGCTTTTCACATTCGCGATATTTTCCACGTCGCACTGTTTTGTGCAGTTGACACTCGCGCTATTTTCCTCGTCGCAAGGTTTTGTGCAGATCGCACTCGCGCTATTTTGCGCGTCGCACCGTTTTGTGCAGATCGCACTGGCGCTATTTTGCGCGTCGCACTGTTTTGCGCAGATCCCACTCGCGCTATTTTGCGAGCCGCACTGTTTTGTGCAGTTGACACTCGCGCTATTCTGCTCGTCGCACTGTTTTGTGCAGTAGACACTCGCGCTAATTTGCGCGACGCACTGTTTTGTGCAGATCACACTCGCGTAATTTTGCGCGTCGCACTGTTTTGTGCCGTTGACAGTCGCGCTATTTTGCGCGTCGCACTGTTTTGTGCTGTTCACACTCGCGCTACTTTCCGCGTCGCACTATTTTGTGCAGTTGACAATCGCGCTATTTTGCGCGTCGCACTGTTTTGCGCAGATCACACTCGCGATATTTTGCGCGTCGCACTGTTTTGTGCAGTTGACACTCGCGCTATTTTGCGAGTCGCACTGTTTTGTGCAGTTGACAGTCGCGCTATTTTGCGCATCACACTGTTTTGTGCTGTTCACACTGGCGCTATTTTGCGCGTCGCACTGTTTTGTGCAGATCACACCCGCGCTATTTTGCGCGTCGCACTGTTTTGTGCCGTTGACAGTCGCGCTATTTTGCGCGTCGCACTGTTTTGTGCTGTTCACACTCGCGCTACTTTCCGGGTCGCACTATTTTGTGCAGTTGACACTCGCGCTATTTTGCGCGTCGCAATGTTTTGCGCAGATCACACTCGCGATATTTTGCGCGTCGCACTGTTTTCTGCAGTTGACACTCGCGCTATTTCGCGAGTCGCACTGTTTTCTGCAGTTGACAGTCGCGCTATTTTGCGCATCACACTATTTTGTGCTGTTCACACTGGCGCTATTTTGCGCGTCGCACTGTTTTGGGCAGATCACACTCGCGCTATTTTGCGCGTCGCACTGTTTTGTGCAGTTGACACTCGCGTTATTTTGCGCGTCGCACTGTTTTGTGGAGATCACACTCGCGCTATTTTGCGCGTCGCACTCTTTTGTGCAGTTGACACTCGCGCTATTTTGCGCGTCGCACTGTTTTGTGCAGATCACACTCGCGCTATTTTGCGCGTCGCACTGTTTTGTGGAGATCACACTCGCGCTATTTTGCGCGTCGCACTGTTTTGTGCAGTTGACACTCGCGCTATTTTGCGCGTCGCACTGTTTTGTGCTGTTCACCCTCGCGCTACTTTCCGCATCGCACTATTTTGTGCTGTTGACAGTCGCGCTATTTTGCGCGTTGCATCGTTTTGTGCAGTTCACACTCGCGCTAGTTTGCGCGTCGCACCGTTTTGTGCAGATCACACTCGCGCTATTTTGCGCGTCGCACTGTTTTTTGTTCAGTTGACACTCGCGCTATTTTGCGCGTCGCACTATTTTGGGCAGTTCACACTCGCGTTATTTTGCGCGTCACACTATTTTGCGCAGATCACACTCGCGATATTTTGCGCGTCGCACTGTTTTGTGCAGTTGACACTCGCGCTATTTTGCGAGTCGCACTGTTTTGTGCAGTTGACAGTCGCGCTATTTTGCGCATCGCACTGTTTTGTGCTGTTCACACTGGCGCTATTTTGCGCGTCGCACTGTTTTGTGCAGATCACACTCGCGCTATTTTGCGCGTCGCACTGTTTTGTGCAGTTGACACTCGCGCTATTTTGCGCGTCGCCCTGGTTTGTGCAGTTGACACTCGCGCTATTTTGCGCGTCGCACTGTTTTGTGCAGTTGACACTCTTGCCTTTTTGCGGGTCGCACTGTTTTGTGCAGATCACACTCGCGCTATTTTGCGCGTCGCACTGTTTTGCGCAGATCACACTCGCGCTATTTTGCGCGTCGCACTGTTTTGGGCAGTTGACACTCGCGATATTTTGCGCGTCGCACTGTTTTGTGCTGTTCACACTCGCGTTACTTTCCGCGTCGCACTATTTTGTGCAGTTGACACTCGCGCTCTTTTGCGCCTCGCACTGTTTTGTACAGTTCACACTCGAGCTATTTTGCGCGTCGCACTGTTTTGTGCAGATCACACTCGCGCTATTTTGCGCGTCGCACTGTTTTGGGCAGTTGACACTCGCGCTATTTTTCGCGTCGCACTGTTTTGTGCAGTTGACACTCGCGCTATTTTGCGCGTCGCACTGTTTTGTGGAGATCACACTCGCGCTATTTTGCGCGTCGCACTGTTTTGTGCAGTTGACACTCGCGCTATTTTGCGCGTCGCACTGTTTTGTGCAGTTGACACTCGCCCTATTTTGCGCGTCGCACTGTTTTGTGTAGATCACACTCGCGCTATTTTGCGCGTCGCACTCTTTTGTGCAGTTGACACTCGCGCTATTTTGTGCGTCGCACTGTTTTGTGCAGTTGACACTCGCTCTATTTTGCGCGTCGCACTATTTTGTGCAGATCACACTCGCGCTATTTTGCGCGTCGCACGGTTTTGTGCAGATCACACTCGCGCTATTTTGCGCGTCGCACTGTTTTGTGCAGTTGACACTCGCGCTATTTTACGCGTCGCACTGGTTTGTGCAGTTGACACTCGAGCTATTTCGCGCGTCGCACTGTTTTGTGCAGTTGACACTCGTGCCTTTTTGCGGGTCGCACTGTTTTGGGCAGATCACACTGGCGCTATTTTGCGCGTCGCACTGTTTTGGGCAGTTGACACTCGCGATATTTTGCGCGTCGCACTGTTTTGTGCTGTTCAAACTTGCGTTACTTTCCGCGTCGCACTATTTTGTGCAGTTGACACTCCCGCTATTTTGCGCCTCGCACTGTTTTGTACAGTTCACACTCGAGCTATTTTGCGCGTCGCACCGTTTTGTGCAGATCACACTCGCGCTATTTTGCGCGTCGCACTGTTTTGTGCAGTTGACACTCGCGCTATTTTGCCAACGCACTGTTTTGTGCTGTTCACACTCGCGCTATTTTCCACGTCGCACTGTTTTGTGCAGTTGACACTCGCGATATTTTGCTCGTCACACTGGCGCTATTTTGCAGGTCGCACTGTTTTGTGCAGTAGACACTCGCGCTATTTTGCGCGTCGCACTGTTTTGGGCAGTTGACACTCGCGCTATTTTTCGCGTCGCACTGTTTTATGGAGTTGACACTCGCGCTATTTTGCGCGTCGCACTGTTTTGTGCAGTTGACACTCGCGCTATTTTGCGCGTCGCACTGTTTTGTGGAGATCACACTCGCGCTATTTTGCGCGTCGCACTCTTTTGTGCAGTTGACACTCGCGCTATTTTGCGCGTCGCACTGTTTTGTGCTATTCACACTGGTGCTATTTTGCGCGTCGCACTGTTTTGTGCAGATCACACTCGCGCTATTTGGCGCGTCGCACTGTTTTCTGCAGATCACACTCGCGCTATTTTGCGCGTCGCACTGTTTTGTGCAGTTGACACTCGCGCTATTTTGCGCGTCGCACTGTTTTGTGCAGTTGACACTCGCCCTATTTTGCGCGTCGCACTGTTTTGTGTAGATCACACTCGCGCTATTTTGCGCGTCGCACTCTTTTGTGCAGTTGACACTCGCGCTATTTTGCGCGTCGCACTGTTTTGTGCAGTTGACACTCGCTCTATTTTGCGCGTCGCACTATTTTGTGCAGATCACACTCGCGCTATTTTGCGCATCGCACGGTTTTGTGCAGATCACACTCGCGCTATTTTGCGCGTCGCACTGTTTTGTGCAGTTGACACTCGCGCTATTTTGCGCGTCGCACTATTTTGTGCAGTTCACACTCGCGCAATTTTGCGCGTCGCACTGTTTTGTGCAGATCACACTCGCGCTATTTTGCGCGTCGCACTGTTTTGTGCAGTTGACACTCGCGCTATTTTACGCGTCGCACTGGTTTGTGCAGTTGACACTCGAGCTATTTCGCGCGTCGCACTGTTTTGTGCAGTTGACACTCGTGCCTTTTTGCGGGTCGCACTGTTTTGGGCAGATCACACTGGTGCTATTTTGCGCGTCGCACTGTTTTGGGCAGTTGACACTCGCGATATTTTGCGCGTCGCACTGTTTTGTGCTGTTCAAACTTGCGTTACTTTCCGCGTCGCACTATTTTGTGCAGTTGACACTCCCGCTATTTTGCGCCTCGCACTGTTTTGTACAGTTCACACTCGAGCTATTTTGCGCGTCGCACCGTTTTGTGCAGATCACACTCGCGCTATTTTGCGCGTGGCACTGTTTTGTGCAGTTGACACTCGCGCTATTTTGCCAACGCACTGTTTTGTGCTGTTCACACTCGCGCTATTTTCCACGTCGCACTGTTTTGTGCAGTTGACACTCGCGATATTTTGCTCGTCACACTGGCGCTATTTTGCAGGTCGCACTGTTTTGTGCAGTAGACACTCGCGCTATTTTGCGCGTCGCACTGTTTTGTGCAGATCACACTCGCGCTATTTTGCGCGTCGCACTGTTTTGGGCAGTTGACACTCGCGCTATTTTTCGCGTCGCACTGTTTTGTGTAGTTGACACTCGCGCTATTTTGCGCGTCGCACTGTTTTGTGGAGATCACACTCGCGCTATTTTGCGCGTCGCACTCTTTTGTGCAGTTGACACTCGCGCTATTTTGCGCGTCGCACTGTTTTGTGCAGTTGACACTCGTGCTATTTTGCGCGTCGCACTGTTTTGTGCAGATCACACTCGCGCTATTTGGCGCGTCGCACTGTTTTCTGCAGATCACACTCGCGCTATTTTGCGCGTCGCACTGTTTTGTGCAGTTGACACTCGCGCTATTTTGCGCGTCGCACTGTTTTGTGTAGATCACACTCGCGCTATTTTGCGCGTCGCACTCATTTGTGCAGTTGACACTCGCGCTATTTTGCGCGTCGCACTGTTTTGTGCAGTTGACACTCGCTCTATTTTGCGCGTCGCACGGTTTTGTGCAGATCACACTCGCGCTATTTTGCGCGTCGCACTGTTTTGTGCAGTTGACACTCGCGCTATTTTGCACGTCGCACTATTTTGTGCAGTTCACACTCGCGCAATTTTGCGCGTCGCACCGTTTTGTGCAGATCACACTCGCGCTATTTTGCGCGTCGCACTGTTTTGTGCAGTTGACACTCGCGCTATTTTACGCGTCGCACTGGTTTGTGCAGTTGACACTCGAGCTATTTCGCGCGTCGCACTGTTTTGTGCAGTTGACACTCGTGCCTTTTTGCGGGTCGCACTGTTTTGGGCAGATCACACTCGCGCTATTTTGCGCGTCGCACTGTTTTGGGCAGTTGACACTCGCGATATTTTGCGCGTCGCACTGTTTTGTGCTGTTCACACTCGCGTTACTTTCCGCGTCACACTATTTTGTGCAGTTGACACTCCCGCTATTTTGCGCCTCGCACTGTTTTGTACAGTTCACACTCGAGCTATTTTGCGCGTCGCACCGTTTTGTGCAGATCACACTCGCGCTATTTTGTGCGTCGCACTGTTTTGTGCAGTTGACACTCGCGCTATTTTGCCATCGCACTGTTTTGTGCTGTTCACACTCGCGCTATTTTCCACGTCGCACTGTTTTGTGCAGTTGACACTCGCGATATTTTGCTCGTCACACTGGCGCTATTTTGCAGGTCGCACTGTTTTGTGCAGTAGACACTCGCGCTATTTTGCGCGTCGCACTGTTTTGTGCAGATCACACTCGCGCTATTTTGCGCGTCGCACTGTTTTGGGCAGTTGACACTCGCGCTATTTTTCGCGTCGCACTGTTTTGTGTAGTTGACACTCGCGCTATTTTGCGCGTCGCACTGTTTTGTGGAGATCACACTCGCGCTATTTTGCGCGTCGCACTCTTTTGTGCAGTTGACACTCGCGCTATTTTGCGCGTCGCACTGTTTTGTGCAGTTGACACTCGTGCTATTTTGCGCGTCGCACTGTTTTGTGCAGATCACACTCGCGCTATTTGGCGCGTCGCACTGTTTTCTGCAGATCACACTCGCGCTATTTTGCGCGTCGCACTGTTTTGTGCAGTTGACACTCGCGCTATTTTGCGCGTCGCACTGTTTTGTGTAGATCACACTCGGGCTATTTTGCGCGTCGCACTCATTTGTGCAGTTGACACTCGCGCTATTTTGCGCGTCGCACTGTTTTGTGCAGTTGACACTCGCTCTATTTTGCGCGTCGCACGGTTTTGTGCAGATCACACTCGCGCTATTTTGCGCGTCGCACTGTTTTGTGCAGTTGACACTCGCGCTATTTTGCACGTCGCACTATTTTGTGCAGTTCACACTCGCGCAATTTTGCGCGTCGCACCGTTTTGTGCAGATCACACTCGCGCTATTTTGCGCGTCGCACTGTTTTGTGCAGTTGACACTCGCGCTATTTTACGCGTCGCACTGGTTTGTGCAGTTGACACTCGAGCTATTTCGCGCGTCGCACTGTTTTGTGCAGTTGACACTCGTGCCTTTTTGCGGGTCGCACTGTTTTGGGCAGATCACACTCGCGCTATTTTGCGCGTCGCACTGTTTTGGGCAGTTGACACTCGCGATATTTTGCGCGTCGCACTGTTTTGTGCTGTTCACACTCGCGTTACTTTCCGCGTCGCACTATTTTGTGCAGTTGACACTCCCGCTATTTTGCGCCTCGCACTGTTTTGTACAGTTCACACTCGAGCTATTTTGCGCGTCGCACCGTTTTGTGCAGATCACACTCGCGCTATTTTGTGCGTCGCACTGTTTTGTGCAGTTGACACTCGCGCTATTTTGCCATCGCACTGTTTTGTGCTGTTCACACTCGCGCTATTTTCCACGTCGCACTGTTTTGTGCAGTTGACACTCGCGATATTTTGCTCGTCACACTGGCGCTATTTTGCAGGTCGCACTGTTTTGTGCAGTAGACACTCGCGCTATTTTGCGCGTCGCACTGTTTTGTGCAGATCACACTCGCGCTATTTTGCGCGTCGCACTGTTTTGGGCAGTTGACACTCGCGCTATTTTTCGCGTCGCACTGTTTTGTGTAGTTGACACTCGCGCTATTTTGCGCGTCGCACTGTTTTGTGGAGATCACACTCGCGCTATTTTGCGCGTCGCACTCTTTTGTGCAGTTGACACTCGCGCTATTTTGCGCGTCGCACTGTTTTGTGCCGTTGACACTCGTGCTATTTTGCGCGTCGCACTGTTTTGTGCAGATCACACTCGCGCTATTTGGCGCGTCGCACTGTTTTCTGCAGATCACACTCGCGCTATTTTGCGCGTCGCACTGTTTTGTGCAGTTGACACTCGCGCTATTTTGCGCGTCGCACTGTTTTGTGTAGATCACACTCGCGCTATTTTGCGCGTCGCACTCATTTGTGCAGTTGACACTCGCGCTATTTTGCGCGTCGCACTGTTTTGTGCAGTTGACACTCGCTCTATTTTGCGCGTCGCACGGTTTTGTGCAGATCACACTCGCGCTATTTTGCGCGTCGCACTGTTTTGTGCAGTTGACACTCGCGCTATTTTGCACGTCGCACTATTTTGTGCAGTTCACACTCGCGCAATTTTGCGCGTCGCACCGTTTTGTGCAGATCACACTCGCGCTATTTTGCGCGTCGCACTGTTTTGTGCAGTTGACACTCGCGCTATTTTGCGCGTCGCACTGTTTTGTGCAGTTGACACTCGCGCTATTTTGCACGTCGCACTGGTTTGTGCAGTTGACACTCGCGCTATTTTGCGCGTCGCACTGTTTTGTGCAGTTGACACTCGCGCTATTTTGCCATCGCACTGTTTTGTGCTTTTCACATTCGCGATATTTTCCACGTCGCACTGTTTTGTGCAGTTGACACTCGCGCTATTTTCCTCGTCGCAAGGTTTTGTGCAGATCGCACTCGCGCTATTTTGCGCGTCGCACCGTTTTGTGCAGATCGCACTGGCGCTATTTTGCGCGTCGCACTGTTTTGCGCAGATCCCACTCGCGCTATTTTGCGAGTCGCACTGTTTTGTGCAGTTGACACTCGCGCTATTCTGCTCGTCGCACTGTTTTGTGCAGTAGACACTCGCGCTAATTTGCGCGACGCACTGTTTTGTGCAGATCACACTCGCGTAATTTTGCGCGTCGCACTGTTTTGTGCCGTTGACAGTCGCGCTATTTTGCGCGTCGCACTGTTTTGTGCTGTTCACACTCGCGCTACTTTCCGCGTCGCACTATTTTGTGCAGTTGACAATCGCGCTATTTTGCGCGTCGCACTGTTTTGCGCAGATCACACTCGCGATATTTTGCGCGTCGCACTGTTTTGTGCAGTTGACACTCGCGCTATTTTGCGAGTCGCACTGTTTTGTGCAGTTGACAGTCGCGCTATTTTGCGCATCACACTGTTTTGTGCTGTTCACACTGGCGCTATTTTGCGCGTCGCACTGTTTTGTGCAGATCACACCCGCGCTATTTTGCGCGTCGCACTGTTTTGTGCCGTTGACAGTCGCGCTATTTTGCGCGTCGCACTGTTTTGTGCTGTTCACACTCGCGCTACTTTCCGGGTCGCACTATTTTGTGCAGTTGACACTCGCGCTATTTTGCGCGTCGCAATGTTTTGCGCAGATCACACTCGCGATATTTTGCGCGTCGCACTGTTTTCTGCAGTTGACACTCGCGCTATTTCGCGAGTCGCACTATTTTCTGCAGTTGACAGTCGCGCTATTTTGCGCATCACACTGTTTTGTGCTGTTCACACTGGCGCTATTTTGCGCGTCGCACTGTTTTGGGCAGATCACACTCGCGCTATTTTGCGCGTCGCACTGTTTTGTGCAGTTGACACTCGCGTTATTTTGCGCGTCGCACTGTTTTGTGGAGATCACACTCGCGCTATTTTGCGCGTCGCACTCTTTTGTGCAGTTGACACTCGCGCTATTTTGCGCGTCGCACTGTTTTGTGCAGATCACACTCGCGCTATTTTGCGCGTCGCACTGTTTTGTGGAGATCACACTCGCGCTATTTTGCGCGTCGCACTGTTTTGTGCAGTTGACACTCGCGCTATTTTGCGCGTCGCACTGTTTTGTGCTGTTCACACTCGCGCTACTTTCCGCATCGCACTATTTTGTGCTGTTGACAGTCGCGCTATTTTGCGCGTTGCACCGTTTTGTGCAGTTCACACTCGCGCTAGTTTGCGCGTCGCACCGTTTTGTGCAGATCACACTCGCGCTATTTTGCGCGTCGCACTGTTTTTTGTTCAGTTGACACTCGCGCTATTTTGCGCGTCGCACTATTTTGGGCAGTTCACAATCGCGTTATTTTGCGCGTCACACTATTTTGCGCAGATCACACTCGCGATATTTTGCGCGTCGCACTGTTTTGTGCAGTTGACACTCGCGCTATTTTGCGAGTCGCACTGTTTTGTGCAGTTGACAGTCGCGCTATTTTGCGCATCGCACTGTTTTGTGCTGTTCACACTGGCGCTATTTTGCGCGTCGCACTGTTTTGTGCAGATCACACTCGCGCTATTTTGCGCGTCGCACTGTTTTGTGCAGTTGACACTCGCGCTATTTTGCGCGTCGCACTCTTTTGTGCAGTTGACACTCGCGCTATTTTGCGCGTCGCACTGTTTTGTGCAGTTGACACTCGTGCCTTTTTGCGGGTCGCATTGTTTTGTGCAGATCACACTCGCGCTATTTTGCGCGTCGCACTGTTTTGTGCAGATCACACTCGCGCTATTTTGCGCGTCGCACTGTTTTGGGCAGTTGACACTCGTGATATTTTGCGCGTCGCACTATTTTGTGCTGTTCACACTCGCGTTACTTTCCGCGTCGCACTATTTTGTGCAGTTGACACTCGCGCTATTTTGCGCCTCGCACTGTTTTGTACAGTTCACACTCGAGCTATTTTGCGCGTCGCACCGTTTTCTGCAGATCACACTCGCGCTATTTTGCGCGTCGCACTGTTTTGTGCAGTTGACACTCGCGCTATTTTGCCGTCGCACTGTTTTGTGCTGTTCACACTCGCGCTATTTTCCACGTCGCACTGTTTTGTGCAGTTGACACTCGCGATATTTTGCTCGTCACACTGGCGCTATTTTGCGCGTCGCACTGTTTTGTGCAGATCACACTCGCGCTATTTTGCGCGTCGCACTGTTCTGGGCAGTTGACACTCGCGCTATTTTTCGCGTCGCACTGTTTTGTGCAGTTGACACTCGCTCTATTTTGCGCGTCGCACTGTTTTGTGGAGATCACACTCGCGCTATTTTGCGCGTCGCACTCTTTTGTGCAGTTGACACTCGCGCTATTTTGCGCGTCGCACTGTTTTGTGCTGTTCACACTCGTGCTATTTTGCGCGTCGCACTGTTTTGTGCAGATCACACTCGCGCTATTTGGCGCGCCGCACTGTTTTCTGCAGATCACACTCGCGCTATTTTGCGCGTCGCACTGTTTTGTGCAGTTGACACTCGCGCTATTTTGCGCGTCGCACTGTTTTGTGCAGTTGACACTCGCGCTATTTTGCGCGTCGCACTGTTTTGTGTAGATCACACTCGCGCTATTTTGCGCGTCGCACTCTTTTGTGCAGTGGACGCTCGCGCTATTTTGCGCGTCGCACTGTTTTGTGCAGTTGACACTCGATCTATTTTGCGCGTCGCACTATTTTGTGCAGATCACACTCGCGCTATTTTGCGCATCGCACGGTTTTGTGCAGATCACACTCGCGCTATTTTGCGCGTCGCACTGTTTTGTGCAGTTGACACTCGCGCTATTTTGCGCGTCGCACTGTTTTGTGCAGATCACACTCGCGCTATTTTACGCGTCGCACTGTTTTGTGCAGTTGACACTCGCGCTATTTTGCGCGTCGCCCTGGTTTGTGCAGTTGACACTCGCGCTATTTTGCGCGTCGCACTGTTTTGTGCAGTTGACACTCTTGCCTTTTTGCGGGTCGCACTGTTTTGTGCAGATCACACTCGCGCTATTTTGCGCGTCGCACTGTTTTGCGCAGATCACACTCGCGCTATTTTGCGCGTCGCACTGTTTTGGGCAGTTGACACTCGCGATATTTTGCGCGTCGCACTGTTTTGTGCTGTTCACCCTCGCGTTACTTTCCGCGTCGCACTATTTTGTGCAGTTGACACTCGCGCTCTTTTGCGCCTCGCACTGTTTTGTACAGTTCACACTCGAGCTATTTTGCGCGTCGCACCGTTTTGTGCAGATCACACTCGCGCTATTTTGCGCGTCGCACTGTTTTGTGCAGTTGACACTCGCGCTATTTTGCCATCGCACTGTTTTGTGCTGTTCACACTCGCGCTATTTCCCACGTCGCACTGTTTTGTGTAGTTGACACTCGCGATATTTTGCTCGTCACACTGGCGCTATTT
This sequence comes from Camellia granthamiana, assembly GCA_036172215.1. Classification (NCBI taxonomy): domain Eukaryota; kingdom Viridiplantae; phylum Streptophyta; class Magnoliopsida; order Ericales; family Theaceae; genus Camellia; species Camellia granthamiana. The sequence goes on from JAXFYN010000039.1 coordinate 1,462,713, forward strand.
TGCGCGTCGCACTGTTTTGTGCAGTAGACACTCGCGCTATTTTGCGCGTCGCACTGTTTTGTGCAGATCACACTCGCGCTATTTTGCGCGTCGCACTGTTTTGGGCAGTTGACACTCGCGTTATTTTTCGCGTCGCACTGTTTTGTGCAGTTGACACTCGCGCTATTTTGCGCGTCGCACTGTTTTGTGGAGATCACACTCGCGCTATTTTGCGCGTCGCACTCTTTTGTGCAGTTGACACTCGCGCTATTTTGCGCGTCGCACTGTTTTGTGCTGTTCACACTGGTGCTATTTTGCGCGTCGCACTGTTTTGTGCAGATCACACTCGCGCTATTTGGCGCGTCGCACTGTTTTCTGCAGATCACACTCGCGCTATTTTGCGCGTCGCACTGTTTTGTGCAGTTGACACTCGCGCTATTTTGCGCGTCGCACTGTTTTGTGCAGTTGACACTCGCCCTATTTTGCGCGTCGCACTGTTTTGTGTAGATCACACTCGCGCTATTTTGCGCGTCGCACTCTTTTGTGCAGTTGACACTCGCGCTATTTTGCGCGTCGCACTGTTTTGTGCAGTTGACACTCGCTCTATTTTGCGCGTCGCACTATTTTGTGCAGATCACACTCGCGCTATTTTGCGCGTCGCACGGTTTTGTGCAGATCACACTCGCGCTATTTTGCGCGTCGCACTGTTTTGTGCAGTTGACACTCGCGCTATTTTGCGCGTCGCACTATTTTGTGCAGTTCACACTCGCGCAATTTTGCGCGTCGCACCGTTTTGTGCAGATCACACTCGCGCTATTTTGCGCGTCGCACTGTTTTGTGCAGTTGACACTCGCGCTATTTTGCGCGTCGCACTGGTTTGTGCAGTTGACACTCGAGCTATTTTGCGCGTCGCACTGTTTTGTGCAGTTGACACTCGTGCCTTTTTGCGGGTCGCACTGTTTTGGGCAGATCACACTCGCGCTATTTTGCGCGTCGCACTGTTTTGGGCAGTTGACACTCGCGATATTTTGCGCGTCGCACTGTTTTGTGCTGTTCACACTCGCGTTACTTTCCGCGTCGCACAATTTTGTGCAGTTGACACTCCCGCTATTTTGCGCCTCGCACTGTTTTGTACAGTTCACACTCGAGCTATTTTGCGCGTCGCCCCGTTTTGTGCAGATCACACTCGCGCTATTTTGCGCGTCGCACTGTTTTGTGCAGTTGACACTCGCGCTATTTTGCCATCGCACTGTTTTGTGCTGTTCACACTCGCGCTATTTTCCACGTCGCACTGTTTTGTGCAGTTGGCACTCGCGATATTTTGCTCGTCACACTGGCGCTATTTTGCAGGTCGCACTGTTTTGTGCAGTAGACACTCGCGCTATTTTGCGCGTCGCACTGTTTTGTGCAGATCACACTCGCGCTATTTTGCGCGTCGCACTGTTTTGGGCAGTTGACACTCGCGCTATTTTTCGCGTCGCACTGTTTTGTGTAGTTGACACTCGTGCTATTTTGCGCGTCGCACTGTTTTGTGGAGATCACACTCGCGCTATTTTGCGCGTCGCACTCTTTTGTGCAGTTGACACTCGCGCTATTTTGCGCGTCGCACTGTTTTGTGCAGTTGACACTCGTGCTATTTTGCGCGTCGCACTGTTTTGTGCAGATCACACTCGCGCTATTTGGCGCGTCGCACTGTTTTCTGCAGATCACACTCGCGCTATTTTGCGCGTCGCACTGTTTTGTGCAGTTGACACTCGCGCTATTTTGCGCGTCGCACTATTTTGTGCAGTTCACACTCGCGCAATTTTGCGCGTCGCACCGTTTTGTGCAGATCACACTCGCGCTATTTTGCGCGTCGCACTGTTTTGTGCAGTTGACACTCGCGCAATTTTGCGCGTCGCACTGGTTTGTGCAGTTGACACTCGCGCTATTTTGCGCGTTGCACTGTTTTGTGTAGTTGACACTCGTGCTATTTTGCGCGTCGCACTGTTTTGTGGAGATCACACTCGCGCTATTTTGCGCGTCGCACTCTTTTGTGCAGTTGACACTCGCGCTATTTTGCGCGTCGCACTGTTTTGTGCAGTTGACACTCGTGCTATTTTGCGCGTCGCACTGTTTTGTGCAGATCACACTCGCGCTATTTGGCGCGTCGCACTGTTTTCTGCAGATCACACTCGCGCTATTTTGCGCGTCGCACTGTTTTCTGCAGTTGACACTCGCGCTATTTTGCGCGTCGCACTGTGTTGTGCAGTTGACACTCGCTCTATTTTGCGCGTCGCACTGTTTTGTGTAGATCACACTCGCGCTATTTTGCGCGTCGCACTCTTTTGTGCAGTTGACACTCGCGCTATTTTGCGCGTCGCACTGTTTTGTGCAGTTGACACTCGCTCTATTTTGCGCGTCGCCCGGTTTTGTGCAGATCACACTCGCGCTATTTTGCGCGTCGCACTGTTTTGTGCAGTTGACACTCGCGCTATTTTGCGCGTCGCACTATTTTGTGCAGTTCACACTCGCGCAATTTTGCGCGTCGCACCGTTTTGTGCAGATCACACTCGCGCTATTTTGCGCGTCGCACTGTTTTGTGCAGTTGACACTCGCGCTATTTTGCGCGTCGCACTGGTTTGTGCAGTTGACACTCGCGCTATTTTGCGCGTCGCACTGTTTTGTGCAGTTGACACTCGCGCTATTTTGCCATCGCACTGTTTTGTGCTTTTCACATTCGCGATATTTTCCACGTCGCACTGTTTTGTGCAGTTGACACTCGCGCTATTTTCCTCGTCGCACGGTTTTGTGCAGATCGCACTCGCGCTATTTTGCGCGTCGCACCGTTTTGTGCAGATCGCACTGGCGCTATTTTGCGCGTCGCACTGTTTTGCGCAGATCCCACTCGCGCTATTTTGCGAGTCGCACTGTTTTGTGCAGTTGACACTCGCGCTATTCTGCTCGTCGCACTGTTTTGTGTAGTAGACACTCGCGCTAATTTGCGCGACGCACTGTTTTGTGCAGATCACACTCGCGTAATTTTGCGCGTCGCACTGTTTTGTGCCGTTGACAGTCGCGCTATTTTGCGCGTCGCACTGTTTTGTGCTGTTCACACTCGCGGTACTTTCCGCGTCGCACTATTTTGTGCAGTTGACAATCGCGCTATTTTGCGCGTCGCACTGTTTTGCGCAGATCACACTCGCGATATTTTGCGCGTCGCACTGTTTTGTGCAGTTGACACTCGCGCTATTTTGCGAGTCGCACTGTTTTGTGCAGTTGACAGTCGCGCTATTTTGCGCATCACACTGTTTTGTGCTGTTCACACTGGCGCTATTTTGCGCGTCGCACTGTTTTGTGCAGATTACACCCGCGCTATTTTGCGCGTCGCACTGTTTTGTGCCGTTGACAGTCGCGCTATTTTGCGCGTCGCACTGTTTTGTGCTGTTCACACTCGCGCTACTTTCCGCGTCGCACTATTTTGTGCAGTTGACACTCGCGCTATTTTGCGCGTCGCAATGTTTTGCGCAGATCACACTCGCGATATTTTGCGCGTCGCATTGTTTTCTGCAGTTGACACTCGCGCTATTTCGCGAGTCGCACTATTTTCTGCAGTTGACAGTCGCGCTATTTTGCGCATCACACTGTTTTGTGCTGTTCACACTGGCGCTATTTTGCGCGTCGCACTGTTTTGGGCAGATCACACTCGCGCTATTTTGCGCGTCGCACTGTTTTGTGAAGTTGACACTCGCGTTATTTTGCGCGTCGCACTGTTTTGTGGAGATCACACTCGCGCTATTTTGCGCGTCGCACTCTTTTGTGCAGTTGACACTCGCGCTATTTTGCGCGTCGCACTGTTTTGTGCAGATCACACTCGCGCTATTTTGCGCGTCGCACTGTTTTGTGGAGATCACACTCGCGCTATTTTGCGCGTCGCACTGTTTTGTGCAGTTGACACTCGCGCTATTTTGCGCGTCGCACTGTTTTGTGCTGTTCACACTCGCGCGACTTTCCGCATCGCACTATTTTGTGCTGTTGACAGTCGCGCTATTTTGCGCGTTGCACCGTTTTGTGCAGTTCACACTCGCGCTAGTTTGCGCGTCGCACCGTTTTGTGCAGATCACACTCGCGCTTTTTTGCGCGTCGCACTGTTTTTTGTTCAGTTGACACTCGCGCTATTTTGCGCGTCGCACTATTTTGGGCAGTTCACACTCGCGTTATTTTGCGCGTCGCACTATTTTGCGCAGATCACACTCGCGATATTTTGCGCGTCGCACTGTTTTGTGCAGTTGACACTCGCGCTATTTTGCGAGTCGCACTGTTTTGTGCAGTTGACAGTCGCGCTATTTTGCGCATCGCACTGTTTTGTGCTGTTCACACTGGCGCTATTTTGCGCGTCGCACTGTTTTGTGCAGATCACACTCGCGCTATTTTGCGCGTCGCACTGTTTTGTGCAGTTGACACTCGCGCTATTTTGCGCGTCGCACTGTTTTGTGCAGTTGACACTCGTGCCTTTTTGCGGGTCGCACTGTTTTGTGCAGATCACACTCGCGCTATTTTGCGCGTCGCACTGTTTTGTGCAGATCACACTCGCGCTATTTTGCACGTCGCACTGTTTTGGGCAGTTGACACTCGTGATGTTTTGCGCGTCGCACTATTTTGTGCTGTTCACACTCGCGTTACTTTCCGCGTCGCACTATTTTGTGCAGTTGACACTCGCGCTATTTTGCGCCTCGCACTGTTTTGTACAGTTCACACTCGAGCTATTTTGCGCGTCGCACCGTTTTGTGCAGATCACACTCGCGCTATTTTGCGCGTCGCACTGTTTTGTGCAGTTGACACTCGCGCTATTTTGCCGTCGCACTGTTTTGTGCTGTTCACACTCGCGCTATTTTCCACGTCGCACTGTTTTGTGCAGTTGACACTCGCGATATTTTGCTCGTCACACTGGCGCTATTTTGCGCGTCGCACTGTTTTGTGCAGTAGACACTCGCGCTATTTTGCGCGTCGCACTGTTTTGTGCAGATCACACTCGCGCTATTTTGCGCGTCGCACTGTTTTGGGCAGTTGACACTCGCGCTATTTTTCGCGTCGCATTGTTTTGTGCAGTTGACACTCGCGCTATTTTGCGCGTCGCACTGTTTTGTGGAGATCACACTCGCGCTATTTTGCGCGTCGCACTCTTTTGTGCAGTTGACACTCGCGCTATTTTGCGCGTCGCACTGTTTTGTGCTGTTCACACTCGTGCTATTTTGCGCGTCGCACTGTTTTGTGCAGATCACACTCGCGCTATTTGGCGCGTCGCACTATTTTCTGCAGATCACACTCGCGCTATTTTGCGCGTCGCACTGTTTTGTGCAGTTGACACTCGCGCTATTTTGCGCGTCGCACTGTTTTGTGCAGTTGACACTCGCGCTATTTTGCGCGTCGCACTGTTTTGTGTAGATCACACTCGCGCTATTTTGCGCGTCGCACTCTTTTGTGCAGTGGACACTCGCGCTATTTTGCGCGTCGCACTGTTTTGTGATGTTGACACTCGATCTATTTTGCGCGTCGCACTATTTTGTGCAGATCACACTCGCGCTATTTTGCGCATCGCACGGTTTTGTGCAGATCACACTCGCGCTATTTTGCGCGTCGCACTGTTTTGTGCAGTTGACACTCGCGCTATTTTGCGAGTCGCACTGTTTTGTGCAGTTGACAGTCGCGCTATTTTGCGCATCACACTGTTTTGTGCTGTTCACACTGGCGCTATTTTGCGCGTCGCACTGTTTTGTGCAGATTACACCCGCGCTATTTTGCGCGTCGCACTGTTTTGTGCCGTTGACAGTCGCGCTATTTTGCGCGTCGCACTGTTTTGTGCTGTTCACACTCGCGCTACTTTCCGCGTCGCACTATTTTGTGCAGTTGACACTCGCGCTATTTTGCGCGTCGCAATGTTTTGCGCAGATCACACTCGCGATATTTTGCGCGTCGCATTGTTTTCTGCAGTTGACACTCGCGCTATTTCGCGAGTCGCACTATTTTCTGCAGTTGACAGTCGCGCTATTTTGCGCATCACACTGTTTTGTGCTGTTCACACTGGCGCTATTTTGCGCGTCGCACTGTTTTGGGCAGATCACACTCGCGCTATTTTGCGCGTCGCACTGTTTTGTGCAGTTGACACTCGCGTTATTTTGCGCGTCGCACTGTTTTGTGGAGATCACACTCGCGCTATTTTGCGCGTCGCACTCTTTTGTGCAGTTGACACTCGCGCTATTTTGCGCGTCGCACTGTTTTGTGCTGTTCACACTCGTGCTATTTTGCGCGTCGCACTGTTTTGTGCAGATCACACTCGCGCTATTTGGCGCGTCGCACTATTTTCTGCAGATCACACTCGCGCTATTTTGCGCGTCGCACTGTTTTGTGCAGTTGACACTCGCGCTATTTTGCGCGTCGCACTGTTTTGTGCAGTTGACACTCGCGCTATTTTGCGCGTCGCACTGTTTTGTGTAGATCACACTCGCGCTATTTTGCGCGTCGCACTCTTTTGTGCAGTGGACACTCGCGCTATTTTGCGCGTCGCACTGTTTTGTGATGTTGACACTCGATCTATTTTGCGCGTCGCACTATTTTGTGCAGATCACACTCGCGCTATTTTGCGCATCGCACGGTTTTGTGCAGATCACACTCGCGCTATTTTGCGCGTCGCACTGTTTTGTGCAGTTGACACTCGCGCTATTTTGCGAGTCGCACTGTTTTGTGCAGTTGACAGTCGCGCTATTTTGCGCATCACACTGTTTTGTGCTGTTCACACTGGCGCTATTTTGCGCGTCGCACTGTTTTGTGCAGATTACACCCGCGCTATTTTGCGCGTCGCACTGTTTTGTGCCGTTGACAGTCGCGCTATTTTGCGCGTCGCACTGTTTTGTGCTGTTCACACTCGCGCTACTTTCCGCGTCGCACTATTTTGTGCAGTTGACACTCGCGCTATTTTGCGCGTCGCAATGTTTTGCGCAGATCACACTCGCGATATTTTGCGCGTCGCATTGTTTTCTGCAGTTGACACTCGCGCTATTTCGCGAGTCGCACTATTTTCTGCAGTTGACAGTCGCGCTATTTTGCGCATCACACTGTTTTGTGCTGTTCACACTGGCGCTATTTTGCGCGTCGCACTGTTTTGGGCAGATCACACTCGCGCTATTTTGCGCGTCGCACTGTTTTGTGCAGTTGACACTCGCGTTATTTTGCGCGTCGCACTGTTTTGTGGAGATCACACTCGCGCTATTTTGCGCGTCGCACTCTTTTGTGCAGTTGACACTCGCGCTATTTTGCGCGTCGCACTGTTTTGTGCAGATCACACTCGCGCTATTTTGCGCGTCGCACTGTTTTGTGGAGATCACACTCGCGCTATTTTGCGCGTCGCACTGTTTTGTGCAGTTGACACTCGCGCTATTTTGCGCGTCGCACTGTTTTGTGCTGTTCACACTCGCGCGACTTTCCGCATCGCACTATTTTGTGCTGTTGACAGTCGCGCTATTTTGCGCGTTGCACCGTTTTGTGCAGTTCACACTCGCGCTAGTTTGCGCGTCGCACCGTTTTGTGCAGATCACACTCGCGCTTTTTTGCGCGTCGCACTGTTTTTTGTTCAGTTGACACTCGCGCTATTTTGCGCGTCGCACTATTTTGGGCAGTTCACACTCGCGTTATTTTGCGCGTCGCACTATTTTGCGCAGATCACACTCGCGATATTTTGCGCGTCGCACTGTTTTGTGCAGTTGACACTCGCGCTATTTTGCGAGTCGCACTGTTTTGTGCAGTTGACAGTCGCGCTATTTTGCGCATCGCACTGTTTTGTGCTGTTCACACTGGCGCTATTTTGCGCGTCGCACTGTTTTGTGCAGATCACACTCGCGCTATTTTGCGCGTCGCACTGTTTTGTGCAGTTGACACTCGCGCTATTTTGCGCGTCGCACTGTTTTGTGCAGTTGACACTCGTGCCTTTTTGCGGGTCGCACTGTTTTGTGCAGATCACACTCGCGCTATTTTGCGCGTCGCACTGTTTTGTGCAGATCACACTCGCGCTATTTTGCGCGTCGCACTGTTTTGGGCAGTTGACACTCGTGATGTTTTGCGCGTCGCACTATTTTGTGCTGTTCACACTCGCGTTACTTTCCGCGTCGCACTATTTTGTGCAGTTGACACTCGCGCTATTTTGCGCCTCGCACTGTTTTGTACAGTTCACACTCGAGCTATTTTGCGCGTCGCACCGTTTTGTGCAGATCACACTCGCGCTATTTTGCGCGTCGCACTGTTTTGTGCAGTTGACACTCGCGCTATTTTGCCGTCGCACTGTTTTGTGCTGTTCACACTCGCGCTATTTTCCACGTCGCACTGTTTTGTGCAGTTGACACTCGCGATATTTTGCTCGTCACACTGGCGCTATTTTGCGCGTCGCACTGTTTTGTGCAGTAGACACTCGCGCTATTTTGCGCGTCGCACTGTTTTGTGCAGATCACACTCGCGCTATTTTGCGCGTCGCACTGTTTTGGGCAGTTGACACTCGCGCTATTTTTCGCGTCGCATTGTTTTGTGCAGTTGACACTCGCGCTATTTTGCGCGTCGCACTGTTTTGTGGAGATCACACTCGCGCTATTTTGCGCGTCGCACTCTTTTGTGCAGTTGACACTCGCGCTATTTTGCGCGTCGCACTGTTTTGTGCTGTTCACACTCGTGCTATTTTGCGCGTCGCACTGTTTTGTGCAGATCACACTCGCGCTATTTGGCGCGTCGCACTATTTTCTGCAGATCACACTCGCGCTATTTTGCGCGTCGCACTGTTTTGTGCAGTTGACACTCGCGCTATTTTGCGCGTCGCACTGTTTTGTGCAGTTGACACTCGCGCTATTTTGCGCGTCGCACTGTTTTGTGTAGATCACACTCGCGCTATTTTGCGCGTCGCACTCTTTTGTGCAGTGGACACTCGCGCTATTTTGCGCGTCGCACTGTTTTGTGATGTTGACACTCGATCTATTTTGCGCGTCGCACTATTTTGTGCAGATCACACTCGCGCTATTTTGCGCATCGCACGGTTTTGTGCAGATCACACTCGCGCTATTTTGCGCGTCGCACTGTTTTGTGCAGTTGACACTCGCGCTATTTTGCGCGTCGCACTGTTTTGTGCAGATCACACTCGCGCTATTTTACGCGTCGCACTGTTTTGTGCAGTTGACACTCGCGCTATTTTGCGCGTCGCACTGTTTTGTGCAGTTGACACTCTTGCCTTTTTGCGGGTCGCACTGTTTTGTGCAGATCACACTCGCGCTATTTTGCGCGTCGCACTGTTTTGCGCAGATCACACTCGCGCTATTTTGCGCGTCGCACTGTTTTGGGCAGTTGACACTCGCGATATTTTGCGCGTCGCACTGTTTTGTGCTGTTCACACTCGCGTTACTTTCCGCGTCGCACTATTTTGTGCAGTTGACACTCGCGCTCTTTTGCGCCTCGCACTGTTTTGTACAGTTCACACTCGAGCTATTTTGCGCGTCGCACCGTTTTGTGCAGATCACACTCGCGCTATTTTGCGCGTCGCACTGTTTTGTGCAGTTGACACTCGCGCTATTTTGCCATCGCACTGTTTTGTGCTGTTCACACTCGCGCTATTTTCCACGTCGCACTGTTTTGTGTAGTTGACACTCGCGATATTTTGCTCGTCACACTGGCGCTATTTTGCGCGTCGCACTGTTTTGTGCAGTAGACACTCGCGCTATTTTGCGCGTCGCACTGTTTTGTGCAGATCACACTCGCGCTATTTTGCGCGTCGCACTGTTTTGGGCAGTTGACACTCGCGCTATTTTTCGCGTCGCACTGTTTTGTGCAGTTGACACTCGCGCTATTTTGCGCGTCGCACTGTTTTGTGGAGATCACACTCGCGCTATTTTGCGCGTCGCACTCTTTTGTGCAGTTGACACTCGCGCTATTTTGCGCGTCGCACTGTTTTGTGCTGTTCACACTGGTGCTATTTTGCGCGTCGCACTGTTTTGTGCAGATCACACTCGTGCTATTTGGCGCGTCGCACTGTTTTCTGCAGATCACACTCGCGCTATTTTGCGCGTCGCACTGTTTTGTGTAGATCACACTCGCACTATTTTGCGCGTCGCACTGTTTTGTGCAGTTGACAGTCGCGCTATTTTGCGCGTCGCACTGTTTTGTGTAGTTGACACTCGCTCTATTTTTCGCGTCGCACTGTTTTGTGCAGTTGACCCTCGCGCTATTTTGCGCGTCGCACTGTTTTGTGGAGATCACACTCGCGCTATTTTGCGCGTCGCACTCTTTTGTGCAGTTGACACTGGCGCTATTTTGCGCGTCGCACTGTTTTGTGCTGTTCACACTGGTGCTATTTTGCGCGTCGCACTGTTTTGTGCAGATCACACTCGCGCTATTTGGCGCGTCGCACTGTTTTCTGCAGATCACACTCGCGCTATTTTGCGCGTCGCACTGTTTTTTATTCAGTTGACACTCGCGCTATTTTGCGCGTCGCACCGTTTTGTGCAGATCACACTCGCGCTATTTTGCGCGTCGCACTGTTTTGCGCAGTTGACACTCGCGCTATTTTGCGCGTCGCACTGGTTTGTGCAGTTGACACTCGAGCTATTTTGCGCGTCGCACTGTTTTGTGCAGTTGACACTCGTGCCTTTTTGCGGGTCGCACTGTTTTGGGCAGATCACACTCGCGCTATTTTGCGCGTCGCACTGTTTTGGGCAGTTGACACTCGCGATATTTTGCGCGTCGCACTGTTTTGTGCTGTTCACACTCGCGTTACTTTCCGCGTCGCACAATTTTGTGCAGTTGACACTCCCGCTATTTTCCGCCTCGCACTGTTTTGTACAGTTCACACTCGAGCTATTTTGCGCGTCGCACCGTTTTGTGCAGATCACACTCGCGCTATTTTGCGCGTCGCACTGTTTTGTGCAATTGACACTCGCGCTATTTTGCCATCGCACTGTTTTGTGCTGTTCACACTCGCGCTATTTTCCACGTCGCACTGTTTTGTGCAGTTGGCACTCGCGATATTTTGCTCGTCACACTGGCGCTATTTTGCAGGTCGCACTGTTTTGTGCAGTAGACACTCGCGCTATTTTGCGCGTCGCACTGTTTTGTGCAGATCACACTCGCGCTATTTTGCGCGTCGCACTGTTTTGGGCAGTTGACACTCGCGCTATTTTTCGCGTCGCACTGTTTTGTGTAGTTGACACTCGCGCTATTTTGCGCGTCGCACTGTTTTGTGGAGATCACACTCGCGCTATTTTGCGCGTCGCACTCTTTTGTGCAGTTGACACTCGCGCTATTTTGCGCGTCGCACTGTTTTGTGCCGTTGACACTCGTGCTATTTTGCGCGTCGCACTGTTTTGTGCAGATCGCACTCGCGCTATTTGGCGCGTCGCACTGTTTTCTGCAGATCACACTCGCGCTATTTTGCGCGTCGCACTGTTTTGTGCAGTTGACACTCGCTCTATTTTGCGCGTCGCACTGTTTTGTGCAGTTGACACTCGCGCTATTTTGCGCGTCGCACTCTTTTGTGCAGTTGACACTCGCGCTATTTTGCGCGTCGCACTGTTTTGTGCAGTTGACACTCGCTCTATTTTGCGCGTCGCACGGTTTTGTGCAGATCACACTCGCGCTATTTTGCGCGTCGCACTGTTTTGTGCAGTTGACACTCGCGCTATTTTGCGCGTCGCACTATTTTGTGCAGTTCACACTCGCGCAATTTTGCGCGTCGCACCGTTTTGTGCAGATCACACTCGCGCTATTTTGCGCGTCGCACTGTTTTGTGCAGTTGACACTCGCGCTATTTTGCGCGTCGCACTGGTTTGTGCAGTTGACACTCGCGCTATTTTGCGCGTCGCACTGTTTTGTGCAGTTGACACTCGCGCTATTTTGCCATCGCACTGTTTTGTGCTTTTCACATTCGCGATATTTTCCACGTCGCACTGTTTTGTGCAGTTGACACTCGCGCTATTTTCCGCGTCGCACGGTTTTGTGCAGATCGCACTCGCGCTATTTTGCGCGTCGCACCGTTTTGTGCAGATCGCACTGGCGCTATTTTGCGCGTCGCACTGTTTTGCGCAGATCCCACTCGCGCTATTTTGCGAGTCGCACTGTTTTGTGCAGTTGACACTCGCGCTATTCTGCTCGTCGCACTGTTTTGTGCAGTAGACACTCGCGCTAATTTGCGCGACGCACTGTTTTGTGCAGATCACACTCGCGTAATTTTGCGCGTCGCACTGTTTTGTGCCGTTGACAGTCGCGCTATTATGCGCGTCGCACTGTTTTGTGCTGTTCACACTCGCGCTACTTTCCGCGTCGCACTATTTTGTGCAGTTGACAATCGCGCTATTTTGCGCGTCGCACTGTTTTGCGCAGATCACACTCGCGATATTTTGCGCGTCGCACTGTTTTGTGCAGTTGACACTCGCGCTATTTTGCGAGTCGCACTGTTTTGTGCAGTTGACAGTCGCGCTATTTTGCGCATCACACTGTTTTGTGCTGTTCACACTGGCGCTATTTTGCGCGTCGCACTGTTTTGTGCAGATCACACTCGCGCTATTTTGCGCGTCGCACTGTTTTGTGCAGTTGACACTCGCGTTATTTTGCGCGTCGCACTGTTTTGTGGAGATCACACTCGCGCTATTTTGCGCGTCGCACTCTTTTGTGCAGTTGACACTCGCGCTATTTTGCGCGTCGCACTGTTTTGTGGAGATCACACTCGCGATATTTTGCGCGTCGCACTGTTTTGTGCAGTTGACACTCGCGCTATTTTGCGCGTCGCACTGTTTTGTGCTGTTCACACTCGTGCTACTTTCCGCATCGCACTATTTTGTGCTGTTGACAGTCGCGCTATTTTGCGCGTTGCACCGTTTTGTGCAGTTCACACTCGCGCTAGTTTGCGCATCGCACCGTTTTGTGCAGATCACACTCGCGCTATTTTGCGCGTCGCACTGTCTTTTGTTCAGTTGACACTCGCGCTATTTTGCGCGTCGCACTATTTTGGGCAGTTCACACTCGCGTTATTTTGCACGTCGCACTATTTTGCGCAGATCACACTCGCGATATTTTGCGCGTCGCACTGGTTTGTGCAGTTGACACTCGAGCTATTTTGCGCGTCGCACTGTTTTGTGCAGTTGACACTCGTGCCTTTTTGCGGGTCGCACTGTTTTGGGCAGATCACACTCGCGCTATTTTGCGCGTCGCACTGTTTTGGGCAGTTGATACTCGCGATATTTTGCGCGTCGCACTGTTTTGTGCTGTTCACACTCGCGTTACTTTCCGCGTCGCACTATTTTGTGCAGTTGACACTCCCGCTATTTTGCGCCTCGCACTGTTTTGTACAGTTCACACTCGAGCTATTTTGCGCGTCGCACCGTTTTGTGCAGATCACACTCGCGCTATTTTGCGCGTCGCACTGTTTTGTGCAGTTGACACTCGCGCTATTTTGCCATCGCACTGTTTTGTGCTGTTCACACTCGCGCTATTTTCCACGTCGCACTGTTTTGTGCAGTTGACACTCGCGATATTTTGCTCGTCACACTGGCGCTATTTTGCAGGTCGCACTGTTTTGTGCAGTAGACACTCGCGCTATTTTGCGCGTCGCACTGTTTTGTGCAGATCACACTCGCGCTATTTTGCGCGTCGCACTGTTTTAGGCAGTTGACACTCGCGCTATTTTTCGCGTCGCACTGTTTTGTGTAGTTGACACTCGCGCTATTTTGCGCGTCGCACTGTTTTGTGGAGATCACACTCGCGCTATTTTGCGCGTCGCACTCTTTTGTGCAGTTGACACTCGCGCTATTTTGCGCGTCGCACTGTTTTGTGCAGTTGACACTCGTGCTATTTTGCGCGTCGCACTGTTTTGTGCAGATCACACTCGCGCTATTTGGCGCGTCGCACTGTTTTCTGCAGATCACACTCGCGCTATTTTGCGCGTCGCACTGTTTTGTGCAGTTGACACTCGCGCTATTTTGCGCGTCGCACTGTTTTGTGCAGTTGACACTCGCGCTATTTTGCGCGTCGCACTGTTTTGTGTAGATCACACTCGCGCTATTTTGCGCGTCGCACTCTTTTGTGCAGTTGACACTCGCGCTATTTTGCGCGTCGCACTGTTTTGTGCAGTTGACACTCGCTCTATTTTGCGCGTCGCACGGTTTTGTGCATATCACACTCGCGCTATTTGGCGCGTCGCACTGTTTTCTGCAGATCACACTCGCGCTATTTTGCGCGTCGCACTGTTTTGTGCAGTTGACACTCGCGCTATTTTGCGCGTCGCACTGTTTTGTGCAGTTGACACTCGCCCTATTTTGCGCGTCGCACTGTTTTGTGTAGATCACACTCGCGCTATTTTGCGCGTCGCACTCTTTTCTGCAGTTGACACTCGCGCTATTTTGCGCGTCGCACTGTTTTGTGCAGTTGACACTCGCTCTATTTTTCGCGTCGCACTGTTTTGTGCAGTTGACCCTCGCGCTATTTTGCGCGTCGCACTGTTTTGTGGAGATCACACTCGCGCTATTTTGCGCGTCGCACTCTTTTGTGCAGTTGACACTGGCGCTATTTTGCGCGTCGCACTCTTTTGTGCTGTTCACACTGGTGCTATTTTGCGCGTCGCACTGTTTTGTGCAGATCACACTCGCGCTATTTGGCGCGTCGCACTGTTTTCTGCAGATCACACTCGCGCTATTTTGCGCGTCGCACTGTTTTGTGCAGTTGACACTCGCGCTATTTTGCGCGTCGCACTGTTTTGTGTAGATCACACTCGCGCTATTTTGCGCGTCGCACTATTTTGTGCAGATCACACTCGCGCTATTTTGCGCGTCGCACCGTTTTGTGCAGATCACACTCGCGCTATTTTGCGCGTCGCACTGTTTTTTGTTCAGTTGACACTCGCGCTATTTTGCGCGTCGCACCGTTTTGTGCAGATCACACTCGCGCTATTTTGCGCGTCGCACTGTTTTGCGCAGTTGACACTCGCGCTATTTTGCGCGTCGCACTGGTTTGTGCAGTTGACACTCGAGCTATTTTGCGCGTCGCACTGTTTTGTGCAGTTGACACTCGTGCCTTTTTGCGGGTCGCACTGTTTTGGGCAGATCACACTCGCGCTATTTTGCGCGTCGCACTGTTTTGGGCAGTTGACACTCGCGATATTTTGCGCGTCGCACTGTTTTGTGCTGTTCACACTCGCGTTACTTTCCGCGTCGCACAATTTTGTGCAGTTGACACTCCCGCTATTTTGCGCCTCGCACTGTTTTGTACAGTTCACACTCGAGCTATTTTGCGCGTCGCACCGTTTTGTGCAGATCACACTCGCGCTATTTTGCGCGTCGCACTGTTTTGTGCAGTTGACACTCGCGCTATTTTGCCATCGCACTGTTTTGTGCTGTTCACACTCGCGCTATTTTCCACGTCGCACTGTTTTGTGCAGTTGACACTCGCGATATTTTGCTCGTCACACTGGCGCTATTTTGCAGGTCGCACTGTTTTGTGCAGTAGACACTCGCGCTATTTTGCGCGTCGCACTGTTTTGTGCAGATCACACTCGCGCTATTTTGCGCGTCGCACTGTTTTGGGCAGTCGACACTCGCGCTATTTTTCGCGTCGCACTGTTTTGTGTAGTTGACACTCGCGCTATTTTGCGCGTCGCACTGTTTTGTGGAGATCAGACTCGCGCTATTTTGCGCGTCGCACTCTTTTGTGCAGTTGACACTCGCGCTATTTTGCGCGTCGCACTGTTTTGTGCAGTTGACACTCGTGCTATTTTGCGCGTCGCACTGTTTTGTGCAGATCACACTCGCGCTATTTGGCGCGTCGCACTGTTTTCTGCAGATCACACTCGCGCTATTTTGCGCGTCGCACTGTTTTGTGCAGTTGACACTCGCGCTATTTTGCGCGTCGCACTGTTTTGTGCAGTTGACACTCGCGCTATTTTGCGCGTCGCACTGTTTTGTGGAGATCACACTCGCGCTATTTTACGCGTCGCACTCTTTTGTGCAGTTGACACTCGCGCTATTTTGCGCGTCGCACTGTTTTGTGCAGTTGACACTCGCTCTATTTTGCGCGTCGCACGGTTTTGTGCAGATCACACTCGCGCTATTTTGCGCGTCGCACTGTTTTGGGCAGTTGACACTCGCGCTATTTTTCGCGTCGCACTATTTTGTGTAGTTGACACTCGCGCTATTTTGCGCGTCGCACTGTTTTGTGGAGATCACACTCGCGCTATTTTGCGCGTCGCACTCTTTTGTGCAGTTGACACTCGCGCTATTTTGCGCGTCGCACTGTTTTGTGCCGTTGGCACTCGTGCTATTTTGCGCGTCGCACTGTTTTGTGCAGATCACACTCGCGCTATTATGCGCGTCGCACTGTTTTGTGCTGTTCACACTCGCGCTACTTTCCGCGTCGCACTATTTTGTGCAGTTGACAATCGCGCTATTTTGCGCGTCGCACTGTTTTGCGCAGATCACACTCGCGATATTTTGCGCGTCGCACTGTTTTGTGCAGTTGACACTCGCGCTATTTTGCGAGTCGCACTGTTTTGTGCAGTTGACAGTCGCGCTATTTTGCGCATCACACTGTTTTGTGCTGTTCACACTGGCGCTATTTTGCGCGTCGCACTGTTTTGTGCAGATCACACTCGCGCTATTTTGCGCGTCGCACTGTTTTGTGCAGTTGACACTCGCGTTATTTTGCGCGTCGCACTGTTTTGTGGAGATCACACTCGCGTTATTTTGCGCGTCGCACTCTTTTGTGCAGTTGACACTCGCGCTATTTTGCGCGTCGCACTGTTTTGTGCAGATCACACTCGCGCTATTTTGCGCGTCGCACTGTTTTGTGGAGATCACACTCGCGCTATTTTGCGCGTCGCACTGTTTTGTGCAGTTGACACTCGCGCTATTTTGCGCGTCGCACTGTTTTGTGCTGTTCACACTCGTGCTACTTTCCGCATCGCACTATTTTGTGCTGTTGACAGTCGCGCTATTTTGCGCGTTGCACCGTTTTGTGCAGTTCACACTCGCGCTAGTTTGCGCGTCGCACCGTTTTGTGCAGATCACACTCGCGCTATTTTGCGC
Source organism: Camellia granthamiana (assembly GCA_036172215.1). Lineage (NCBI taxonomy): Eukaryota > Viridiplantae > Streptophyta > Magnoliopsida > Ericales > Theaceae > Camellia > Camellia granthamiana. Next base: position 1,479,764 of record JAXFYN010000039.1, read on the forward strand.
GTCGCACTGTTTTTTGTTCAGTTGACACTCGCGCTATTTTGCGCGTCGCACTATTTTGGGCAGTTCACACTCGCGTTATTTTGCACGTCGCACTATTTTGCGCAGATCACACTCGCGATATTTTGCGCGTCGCACTGGTTTGTGCAGTTGACACTCGAGCTATTTTGCGCGTCGCACTGTTTTGTGCAGTTGACACTCGTGCCTTTTTGCGGGTTGCACTGTTTTGGGCAGATCACACTCGCGCTATTTTGCGCGTCGCACTGTTTTGGGCAGTTGATACTCGCGATATTTTGCGCGTCGCACTGTTTTGTGCTGTTCACACTCGCGTTACTTTCCGCGTCGCACTATTTTGTGCAGTTGACACTCCCGTTATTTTGCGCCTCGCACTGTTTTGTACAGTTCACACTCGAGCTATTTTGCGCGTCGCACAGTTTTGTGCAGATCACACTCGCGCTATTTTGCGCGTCGCACTGTTTTGTGCAGTTGACACTCGCGCTATTTTGCCATCGCACTGTTTTGTGCTGTTCACACTCGCGCTATTTTCCACGTCGCACTGTTTTGTGCAGTTGACACTCGCGATATTTTGCTCGTCACACTGGCGCTATTTTGCAGGTCGCACTGTTTTGTGCAGTAGACACTCGCGCTATTTTGCGCGTCGCACTGTTTTGTGCAGATCACACTCGCGCTATTTTGCGCGTCGCACTGTTTTAGGCAGTTGACACTCGCGCTATTTTTCGCGTCGCACTGTTTTGTGTAGTTGACACTCGCGCTATTTTGCGCGTCGCACTGTTTTGTGGAGATCACACTCGCGCTATTTTGCGCGTCGCACTCTTTTGTGCAGTTGACACTCGCGCTATTTTGCGCGTCGCAATGTTTTGTGCAGTTGACACTCGTGCTATTTTGCGCGTCGCACTGTTTTGTGCAGATCACACTCGCGCTATTTGGCGCGTCGCACTGTTTTCTGCAGATCACACTCGCGCTATTTTGCGCGTCGCACTGTTTTGTGCAGTTGACACTCGCGCTATTTTGCGCGTCGCACTATTTTGTGCAGTTCACACTCGCGCAATTTTGCGCGTCGCACCGTTTTGTGCAGATCACACTCGCGCTATTTTGCGCGTCGCACTGTTTTAGGCAGTTGACACTCGCGCTATTTTTCGCGTCGCACTGTTTTGTGTAGTTGACACTCGCGCTATTTTGCGCGTCGCACTGTTTTGTGGAGATCACACTCGCGCTATTTTGCACGTCGCACTGTTTTCTGCAGATCACCCTTGCGCTATTTTGCGCGTCGCACTGTTTTGTGCAGTTGACACTCGCGCTATTTTGCGCGTCGCACTATTTTGTGCAGTTCACACTCGCGCAATTTTGCGCGTCGCACCGTTTTGTGCAGATCACACTCGCGCTATTTTGCGCGTCGCACTGTTTTAGGCAGTTGACACTCGCGCTATTTTTCGCGTCGCACTGTTTTGTGTAGTTGACACTCGCGCTATTTTGCGCGTCGCACTGTTTTGTGGAGATCACACTCGCGCTATTTTGCGCGTCGCACTCTTTTGTGCAGTTGACACTCGCGCTATTTTGCGCGTCGCACTGTTTTGTGCAGTTGACACTCGTGCTATTTTGCGCGTCGCACTGTTTTGTGCAGATCACACTCGCGCTATTTGGCGCGTCGCACTGTTTTCTGCAGATCACACTCGCGCTATTTTGCGCGTCGCACTGTTTTGTGCAGTTGACACTCGCGCTATTTTGCGCGTCGCACTGTTTTGTGCAGTTGACACTCGCGCTATTTTGCGCGTCGCACTGTTTTGTGTAGATCACACTCGCGCTATTTTGCGCGTCGCACTCTTTTGTGCAGTTGACACTCGCGCTATTTTGCGCGTCGCACTGTTTTGTGCAGTTGACACTCGCTCTATTTTGCGCGTCGCACGGTTTTGTGCAGATCACACTCGCGCTATTTTGCGCGTCGCACTGTTTTGTGCAGTTGACACTCGCGCTATTTTGCGCGTCGCACTATTTTGTGCAGTTCACACTCGCGCAATTTTGCGCGTCGCACCGTTTTGTGCAGATCACACTTGCGCTATTTTGCGCGTCGCACTGTTTTGTGCAGTTGACACTCGCGCTATTTTGCGCGTCGCACTGGTTTGTGCAGTTGACACTCGCGCTATTTTGCGCGTCGCACTGTTTTGTGCAGTTGACACTCGCGCTATTTTGCCATCGCACTGTTTTGTGCTTTTCACATTCGCGATATTTTCCACGTCGCACTGTTTTGTGCAGTTGACACTCGCGCTATTTTCCGCGTCGCACCGTTTTGTGCAGATCGCACTGGCGCTATTTTGCGCGTCGCACTGTTTTGCGCAGATCCCACTCGCGCTATTTTGCGAGTCGCACTGTTTTGTGCAGTTGACACTCGCGCTATTCTGCTCGTCGCACTGTTTTGTGCAGTAGACACTCGCGCTAATTTGCGCGACGCACTGTTTTGTGCAGATCACACTCGCGTAATTTTGCGCGTCGCACTGTTTTGTGCCGTTGACAGTCGCGCTATTTTGCGCGTCGCACTGTTTTGTGCTGTTCACACTCGCGCTACTTTCCGCGTCGCACTATTTTGTGCAGTTGACAATCGCGCTATTTTGCGCGTCGCACTGTTTTGCGCAGATCACACTCGCGATATTTTGCGCGTCGCACTGTTTTGTGCAGTTGACACTCGCGCTATTTTGCGAGTCGCACTGTTTTGTGCAGTTGACAGTCGCGCTATTTTGCGCATCACACTGTTTTGTGCTGTTCACACTGGCGCCATTTTGCGCGTCGCACTGTTTTGTGCAGATCACACTCGCGCTATTTTGCGCGTCGCACTGTTTTGTGCAGTTGACACTCGCGTTATTTTGCGCGTCGCACTGTTTTGAGGAGATCACACTCGCGCTATTTTGCACGTCGCACTCTTTTGTGCAGTTGACACTCGCGATATTTTGCGCGTCGCACTGTTTTGTGCTGTTCACACTCGCGTTACTTTCCGCGTCGCACTATTTTGTGCAGTTGACACTCCCGCTATTTTGCGCCTCGCACTGTTTTGTACAGTTCACACTCGAGGTATTTTGCGTGTCGCACCGTTTTGTGCAGATCACACTCGCGCTATTTTGCGCGTCGCACTGTTTTGTGCAGTTGACACTCGCGCTATTTTGCCATCGCACTGTTTTGTGCTGTTCACACTCGCGCTATTTTCCACGTCGCACTGTTTTGTGCAGTTGACACTCGCGATATTTTGCTCGTCACACTGGCGCTATTTTGCAGGTCGCACTGTTTTGTGCAGTAGACACTCGCGCTATTTTGCGCGTCGCACTGTTTTGTGCAGATCACACTCGCGCTATTTTGCGCGTCGCACTGTTTTGGGCAGTTGACACTCGCGCTATTTTTCGCGTCGCACTGTTTTGTGTAGTTGACACTCGCGCCATTTTGCGCGTCGCACTGTTTTGTGGAGATCACACCCGCGCTATTTTGCGCGTCGCACTCTTTTGTGCAGTTGACACTCGCGCTATTTTGCGCGTCGCACTGTTTTGTGCAGTTGACACTCGTGCTATTTTGCGCGTCGCACTGTTTTGTGCAGATCACACTCGCGCTATTTGGCGCGTCGCACTGTTTTCTGCAGATCACACTCGCGCTATTTTGCGCGTCGCACTGTTTTGGGCAGTTGACACTCGCGCTATTTTGCGCGTCGCACTGTTTTGTGCAGTTGACACTCGCGCTATTTTGCGCGTCACACTGTTTTGTGTAGATCACACTCGCGCTATTTTGCGCGTCGCACTCTTTTGTGCAGTTGACACTCGCGCTATTTTGCGCGTCGCACTGTTTTGTGCAGTTGACACTCGCTCTATTTTGCGCGTCGCACGGTTTTGTGCAGATCACACTCGCGCTATTTTGCGCGTCGCACTGTTTTGTGCAGTTGACACTCGCGCTATTTTGCGCGTCGCACTATTTTGTGCAGTTCACACTCGCGCAATTTTGCGCGTCGCACCGTTTTGTGCAGATCACACTCGCGCTATTTTGCGCGTCGCACTGTTTTGTGCAGTTGACACTCGCGCTATTTTCCGCGTCGCACGGTTTTGTGCAGATCGCACTCGCGCTATTTTGCGCGTCGCACCGTTTTGTGCAGATCGCACTGGCGCTATTTTGCGCGTCGCACTGTTTTGCGCAAATCCCACTCGCGCTATTTTGCGAGTCGCACTGTTTTGTGCAGTTGACACTCGCGCTATTCTGCTCGTCGCACTGTTTTGTGCAGTAGACACTCGCGCTAATTTGCGCGACGCACTGTTTTGTGCAGATCACACTCGCGCAGTTTTGCGCGTCGCACTGTTTTGTGCCGTTGACAGTCGCGCTATTTTGCGCGTCGCACTGTTTTGTGCTGTTCACACTCGCGCTACTTTCCGCGTCGCACTATTTTGTGCAGTTGACACTCGCGCTATTTTGCGCGTCGCACTGTTTTGCGCAGATCACACTCGCGATATTTTGCGCGTCGCACTGTTTTGTGCAGTTGACACTCGCGCTATTTTGCGAGTCGCACTGTTTTGTGCAGTTGACAGTCGCGCTATTTTGCGCATCACACTGTTTTGTGCTGTTCACACTGGCGCTATTTTGCGCGTCGCACTATTTTGTGCAGATCACACTCGCGCTATTTTGCGCGTCGCTCTGTTTTGTGCAGTTGACACTCGCGTTATTTTGCGCGTCGCACTGTTTTGTGGAGATCACACTCGCGCTATTTTGCGCGTCGTACTCTTTTGTGCAGTTGACACTCGCGCTATTTTGCGCGTCGCACTGTTTTGTGCAGATCACACTCGCGCTATTTTGCGCGTCGCACTGTTTTGTGGAGATCACACTCGCGCTATTTTGCGCGTCGCACTGTTTTGTGCAGTTGACACTCGCGCTATTTTGCGCGTCGCACTGTTTTGTGCTGTTCACACTCGCGCTACTTTCCGCATCGCACTATTTTGTGCTGTTGACAGTCGCGCTATTTTGCGCGTTGCACCGTTTTGTTCAGCTCACACTCGCGCTAGTTTGCGCGTCGCACCGTTTTGTGCAGATCACACTCGCGCTATTTTGCGCGTCGCACTGTTTTTTGTTCAGTTGACACTCGCGCTATTTTGCGCGTCGCACTATTTTGGGCAGTTCACACTCGCGTTATTTTGCGCGTCGCACTATTTTGCGCAGATCACACTCGCGATATTTTGCGCGTCGCACTGTTTTGTGCAGTTGACACTCGCGCTATTTTGCGAGTCGCACTGTTTTGTGCAGTTGACAGTCGCGCTATTTTGCGCATCGCACTGTTTTGTGCTGTTCACACTGGCGCTATTTTGCGCGTCCCACTGTTTTGTGCAGATCACACTCGCGCTATTTTGCGCGTCGCACTGTTTTGTGCAGTTGACACTCGCGCTATTTTGCGCGTCGCACTGTTTTGTGGAGATCACACTCGCGCTATTTTGCGCGTCGCACTCTTTTGTGCAGTTGACACTCGCGCTATTTTGCGCGTCGCACTGTTTTGTGCAGTTGACACTCGTGCTTTTTTGCGGGTCGCACTGTTTTGTGCAGATCACACTCGCGCTATTTTGCGCGTCGCACTGTTTTGCGCAGATCACACTCGCGCTATTTTGCGCGTCGCACTGTTTTGGGCAGTTGACACTCGCGATATTTTGCGCGTCGCACTGTTTTGTGCTGTTCACACTCGCGTTACTTTCCGCGTCGCACTATTTTGTGCAGTTGACACTCGCGCTATTTTGCGCCTCGCACTGTTTTGTACAGTTCACACTCGAGCTATTTTGCGCGTCGCACCGTTTTGTGCAGATCACACTCGCGCTATTTTGCGCGTCGCACTGTTTTGTGCAGTTGACACTCGCGCTATTTTGCCATCGCACTGTTTTGTGCTGTTCACACTCGCGCTATTTTCCACGTCGCACTGTTTTGTGCAGTTGACACTCGCGATATTTTGCTCGTCACACTGGCGCTATTTTGCGCGTCGCACTGTTTTGTGCAGTAGACACTCGCGCTATTTTGCGCGTCGCACTGTTTTGTGCAGATCACACTCGCGCTATTTTGCGCGTCGCACTGTTTTGGGCAGTTGACACTCGCGCTATTTTTCGCGTCGCACTGTTTTGTGTAGTTGACACTCGCGCTATTTTGCGCGTCGCACTGTTTTGTGGAGATCACACTCGCGCTATTTTGCGCGTCGCACTCTTTTGTGCAGTTGACACTCGCGCTATTTTGCGCGTCGCACTGTTTTGTGCAGTTGACACTCGTGCTATTTTGCGCGTCGCACTGTTTTGTGCAGATCACACTCGCGCTATTTGGCGCGTCGCACTGTTTTCTACAGATCACACTCGCGCTATTTTGCGCGTCGCACTGTTTTGTGCAGTTGACACTCGCGCTATTTTGCGCGTCGCACTGTTTTGTGCAGTTGACACTCGCGCTATTTTGCGCGTCGCACTGTTTTGTGTAGATCACACTCGCGCTATTTTGCGCGTCGCACTCTTTTGTGCAGTTGACACTCGCGCTATTTTGCGCGTCGCACTGTTTTGTGCAGTTGACACTCGCTCTATTTTGCGCGTCGCACTATTTTGTGCAGATCACACTCGCGCTATTTTGCGCGTCGCACGGTTTTGTGCAGTTCACACTCGCGCTATTTTGCGCGTCGCACCGTTTTGTGCAGTTGACACTCGCGCTATTTTGCGCGTCGCACTATTTTGTGCAGTTCACACTCGCGCAATTTTGCGCGTCGCACTGTTTTGTGCAGTTGACACTCGCGCTATTTTGCGCGTCGCACTGGTTTGTGCAGTTGACACTCGCGCTATTTTGCCATCGCACTGTTTTGTGCTTTTCACATTCGCGATATTTTCCACGTCGCACTGTTTTGTGCAGTTGACACTCGCGCTATTTTCCGCGTCGCACGGTTTTGTGCAGATCGCACTCGCGCTATTTTGCGCGTCGCACCGTTTTGTGCAGATCGCACTGGCGCTATTTTGCGCGTCGCACAGTTTTGCGCAGATCCCACTCGCGCTATTTTGCGAGTCGCACTGTTTTGTGCAGTTGACACTCGCGCTATTCTGCTCGTCGCACTGTTTTGTGCAGTAGACACTCGCGCTAATTTGCGCGACGCACTGTTTTGTGCAGATCACACTCGCGCAATTTTGCGCGTCGCACTGTTTTGTGCCGTTGACAGTCGCGCTATTTTGCGCGTCGCACTGTTTTGCGCAGATCACACTCGTGATATTTTGCGCGTCGCACTGTTTTGTGCAGTAGACACTCGCGCTATTTTGCGCGTCGCACTGTTTTGTGCAGATCACACTCGCGCTATTTTGCGCGTCGCACTGTTTTGGGCAGTTGACACTCGCGCTATTTTTCGCGTCGCACTGTTTTGTGTAGTTGACACTCGCGCTATTTTGCGCGTCGCACTGTTTTGTGGAGATCACACTCGCGCTATTTTGCGCGTCGCACTCTTTTGTGCAGTTGACACTCGCGCTATTTTGCGCGTCGCACTGTTTTGTGCAGTTGACACTCGTGCTATTTTGCGCGTCGCACTGTTTTGTGCAGATCACACTCGCGCTATTTGGCGCGTCGCACTGTTTTCTACAGATCACACTCGCGCTATTTTGCGCGTCGCACTGTTTTGTGCAGTTGACACTCGCGCTATTTTGCGCGTCGCACTGTTTTGTGCAGTTGACACTCGCGCTATTTTGCGCGTCGCACTGTTTTGTGTAGATCACACTCGCGCTATTTTGCGCGTCGCACTCTTTTGTGCAGTTGACACTCGCGCTATTTTGCGCGTCGCACTGTTTTGTGCAGTTGACACTCGCTCTATTTTGCGCGTCGCACTATTTTGTGCAGATCACACTCGCGCTATTTTGCGCGTCGCACGGTTTTGTGCAGATCACACTCGCGCTATTTTGCGCGTCGCACCGTTTTGTGCAGTTGACACTCGCGCTATTTTGCGCGTCGCACTATTTTGTGCAGTTCACACTCGCGCAATTTTGCGCGTCGCACTGTTTTGTGCAGTTGACACTCGCGCTATTTTGCGCGTCGCACTGGTTTGTGCAGTTGACACTCGCGCTATTTTGCCATCGCACTGTTTTGTGCTTTTCACATTCGCGATATTTTCCACGTCGCACTGTTTTGTGCAGTTGACACTCGCGCTATTTTCCGCGTCGCACGGTTTTGTGCAGATCGCACTCGCGCTATTTTGCGCGTCGCACCGTTTTGTGCAGATCGCACTGGCGCTATTTTGCGCGTCGCACAGTTTTGCGCAGATCCCACTCGCGCTATTTTGCGAGTCGCACTGTTTTGTGCAGTTGACACTCGCGCTATTCTGCTCGTCGCACTGTTTTGTGCAGTAGACACTCGCGCTAATTTGCGCGACGCACTGTTTTGTGCAGATCACACTCGCGCAATTTTGCGCGTCGCACTGTTTTGTGCCGTTGACAGTCGCGCTATTTTGCGCGTCGCACTGTTTTGCGCAGATCACACTCGCGATATTTTGCGCGTCGCACTGTTTTGTGCAGTTGACACTCGCGCTATTTTGCGAGTCGCACTGTTTTGTGCAGTTGACAGTCGCGCTATTTTGCGCATCACACTGTTTTGTGCTGTTCACACTGGCGCTATTTTGCGCGTCGCACTGTTTTGTGCAGATCACACTCGCGCTATTTTGCGCGTCGCACTGTTTTGTGTAGTTGACACTCGCGTTATTTTGCGCGTCGCACTGTTTTGTGGAGATCACACTCGCGCTATTTTGCGCGTCGCACTCTTTTGTGCAGTTGACACTCGCGCTATTTTGCGCGTCGCACTGTTTTGTGCAGATCACACTCGCGCTATTTTGCGCGTCGCACTGTTTTGTGGAGATCACACTCGCGCTATTTTGCGCGTCGCACTGTTTTGTGCAGTTGACACTCGCGCTATTTTGCGCGTCGCACTGTTTTGTGCTGTTCACACTCGCGCTACTTTCCGCATCGCACTATTTTGTGCTGTTGACAATCGCGCTATTTTGCGCGTTGCACCGTTTTGTGCAGTTCACACTCGCGCTAGTTTGCACGTCGCACCGTTTTGTGCAGATCACACTCGCGCTATTTTGCGCGTCGCACTGTTTTTTGTTCAGTTGACACTCGCGCTATTTTGCGCGTCGCACTATTTTGGGCAGTTCACACTCGCGTTATTTTGCGCGTCGCACTATTTTGCGCAGATCACACTCGCGATATTTTGTGCCGTTGACACTCGCGCTATTTTGCGAGTCGCACTGTTTTGTACAGTTGACAGTCGCGCTATTTTGCGCATCGTACTGTTTTGTGCTGTTCACACTGGCGCTATTTTGCGCGTCACACTGTTTTGTGCAGATCACACTCGCGCTATTTTGCGCGTCGCACTGTTTTGTGCAGTTGACACTCGCGCTATTTTGCGCGTCGCACTGTTTTGTGGAGATCACACTCGCGCTATTTTGCGCGTCGCACTCTTTTGTGCAGTTGACACTCGCGCTATTTTGCGCGTCGCACTGTTTTGTGCAGTTGACACTCGTGCCTTTTTGCGGGTCGCACTGTTTTGTGCAGATCACACTCGCGATATTTTGCGCGTCGCACTGTTTTGTGCTGTTCACACTCGCGTTACTTTCCGCGTCGCACTATTTTGTGCAGTTGACACTCACGCTATTTTGCGCCTCGCACTGTTTTGTACAGTTCACACTCGAGCTATTTTGCGCGTCGCACCGTTTTGTGCAGATCACACTCGCGCTATTTTGCGCGTCGCACTGTTTTGTGCAGTTGACACTCGCGCTATTTTGCCATCGCACTGTTTTGTGCTGTTCACACTCGCGCTATTTTCCACGTCGCACTGTTTTGTGCAGTTGACACTCGCGATATTTTGCTCGTCACACTGGCGCTATTTTGCGCGTCGCACTGTTTTGTGCAGTAGACACTCGCGCTATTTTGCGCGTCGCACTGTTTTGTGCAGATCACACTCGCGCTATTTGGTGCGTCGCACTGTTTTCTGCAGATCACACACGCGCTATTTTGCGCGTCGCACTGTTTTGTGCAGTTGACACTCGCGCTATTTTGCGGGTCGCACTCTTTTGTGCAGTTGACACTCGCGCTATTTTGTGCGTCGCACTATTTTGTGCAGTTGACACTCGCTCTATTTTGCGCGTCGCACTATTTTGTGCAGATCACACTCGCGCTATTTTGCGCGTCGCACGGTTTTGTGCAGATCACACTCGCGCCATTTTGCGCGTCGGACTATTTTGTGCAGTTCACACTCGCGCAATTTTGCGCGTCGCACCGTTTTGTGCAGATCACACTCGCGCTATTTTGCGCGTCGCACTGTTTTGTGCAGTTGACACTCGCGCTATTTTGCGCGTCGCACTGGTTTGTGCAGTTGACACTCGCGCTATTTTGCGCGTCGCACTGTTTTGTGCAGTTGACACTCGCGCTATTTTGCCATCGCACTGTTTTGTGCTTTTCACATTCGCGATATTTTCCACGTCGCACTGTTTTGTGCAGTAGACACTCGCGCTATTTTGCGCGTCGCACTGTTTTGTGCAGATCACACTCGCGCTATTTTGCGCGTCGCACTGTTTTGGGCAGTTGACACTCGCGATATTTTGCGCGTCGCACTGTTTGTGCTGTTCACACTCGCGTTACTTTCCGCGTCGCACTATTTTGTGCAGTTGACACTCGCGCTATTTTGCGCCTCGCACTGTTTTGTACAGTTCACACTCGAGCTATTTTGCGCGTCGCACCGTTTTGTGCAGATCACACTCGCGCTATTTTGCGCGTCGCACTGTTTTGTGCAGTTGACACTCGCGCTATTTTGCCATCGCACTGTTTTGTGCTGTTCACACTCGCGCTATTTTCCACGTCGCACTGTTTTGTGCAGTTGACACTCGCGATATTTTGCTCGTCACACTGGCGCTATTTTGCGCGTCGCACTGTTTTGTGCAGTAGACACTCGCGCTATTTTGCGCGTCGCACTGTTTTGTGCAGATCACACTCGCGCTATTTGGTGCGTCGCACTGTTTTCTGCAGATCACACACGCGCTATTTTGCGCGTCGCACTGTTTTGTGCAGTTGACACTCGCGCTATTTTGCGGGTCGCACTCTTTTGTGCAGTTGACACTCGCGCTATTTTGTGCGTCGCACTATTTTGTGCAGTTGACACTCGCTCTATTTTGCGCGTCGCACTATTTTGTGCAGATCACACTCGCGCTATTTTGCGCGTCGCACGGTTTTGTGCAGATCACACTCGCGCCATTTTGCGCGTCGGACTATTTTGTGCAGTTCACACTCGCGCAATTTTGCGCGTCGCACCGTTTTGTGCAGATCACACTCGCGCTATTTTGCGCGTCGCACTGTTTTGTGCAGTTGACACTCGCGCTATTTTGCGCGTCGCACTGGTTTGTGCAGTTGACACTCGCGCTATTTTGCGCGTCGCACTGTTTTGTGCAGTTGACACTCGCGCTATTTTGCCATCGCACTGTTTTGTGCTTTTCACATTCGCGATATTTTCCACGTCGCACTGTTTTGTGCAGTAGACACTCGCGCTATTTTGCGCGTCGCACTGTTTTGTGCAGATCACACTCGCGCTATTTTGCGCGTCGCACTGTTTTGGGCAGTTGACACTCGCGATATTTTGCGCGTCGCACTGTTTGTGCTGTTCACACTCGCGTTACTTTCCGCGTCGCACTATTTTGTGCAGTTGACACTCGCGCTATTTTGCGCCTCGCACTGTTTTGTACAGTTCACACTCGAGCTATTTTGCGCGTCGCACCGTTTTGTGCAGATCACACTCGCGCTATTTTGCGCGTCGCACTGTTTTGTGCAGTTGACACTCGCGCTATTTTGCCATCGCACTGTTTTGTGCTGTTCACACTCGCGCTATTTTCCACGTCGCACTGTTTTGTGCAGTTGACACTCGCGATATTTTGCTCGTCACACTGGCGCTATTTTGCGCGTCGCACTGTTTTGTGCAGTAGACACTCGCGCTATTTTGCGCGTCGCACTGTTTTGTCCAGTTGACACTCGCGCTATTTTGCGCGTCGCACTGGTTTGTGCAGTTGACACTCGCGCTATTTTGCGCGTCGCACTGTTTTGTGCAGTTGACACTCGCGCTATTTTGCGCGTCGCACTGTTTTGTGTAGATCACACTCGCGCCATTTTGCGCGTCGCACTCTTTTGTGCAGTTGACACTCGCGCTATTTTGCGCGTCGCACTGTTTTGTGCAGTTGACACTCGCTCTATTTTGCGCGTCGCACTATTTTGTGCAGATCACACTCGCGCTATTTTGCGCGTCGCACGGTTTTGTACAGATCACACTCGCGCTATTTTGCGCGTCGCACCGTTTTGTGCAGTTGACACTCGCGCTATTTTGCGCGTCGCACTATTTTGTGCAGTTCACACTCGCGCAATTTTGCGCGTCGCACTGTTTTGTGCAGTTGACACTCGCGCTATTTTGCGCGTCGCACTGGTTTGTGCAGTTGACACTCGCGCTATTTTGCCATCGCACTGTTTTGTGCTTTTCACATTCGCGATATTTTCCACGTCGCACTGTTTTGTGCAGTTGACACTCGCGCTATTTTCCGCGTCGCACGGTTTTGTGCAGATCGCACTCGCGCTATTTTGCGCGTCGCACCGTTTGGTGCAGATCGCACTGGCGCTATTTTGCGCGTCGCACAGTTTTGCGCAGATCCCACTCGCGCTATTTTGCGAGTCGCACTGTTTTGTGCAGTTGACACTCGCACTATTCTGCTCGTCGCACTGTTTTGTGCAGTAGACACTCGCGCTAATTTGCGCGACGCACTGTTTTGTGCAGATCACACTCGCGCTATTTTGCGAGTCGCACTGTTTTGTGCAGTTGACAGTCGCGCTATTTTGCGCATCACACTGTTTTGTGCTGTTCACACTGGCGCTATTTTGCGCGTCGCACTGTTTTGTGCAGATCACACTCGCGCTATTTTGCGCGTCGCACTGTTTTGTGTAGTTGACACTCGCGTTATTTTGCGCGTCGCACTGTTTTGTGGAGATCACACTCGCGCTATTTTGCGCGTCGCACTCTTTTGTGCAGTTGACACTCGCGCTATTTTGCGCGTCGCACTGTTTTGTGCAGATCACACTCGCGCTATTTTGCGCGTCGCACTGTTTTGTGCAGTTGACACTCGCGCTATTTTGCGCGTCGCACTGTTTTGTGCTGTTCACACTCGCGCTACTTTCCGCATCGCACTATTTTGTGCTGTTGACAGTCGCGCTATTTTGCGCGTTGCACCGTTTTGTGCAGTTCACACTCGCGCTAGTTTGCACGTCGCACCGTTTTGTGCAGATCACACTCGCGCTATTTTGCGCGTCGCACTGTTTTTTGTTCAGTTGACACTCGCGCTATTTTGCGCGTCGCACTATTTTGGGCAGTTCACACTCGCGTTATTTTGCGCGTCGCACTATTTTGCGCAGATCACACTCGCGATATTTTGCGAGTCGCACTGTTTTGTGCAGTTGACAGTCGCGCTATTTTGCGCATCGCACTGTTTTGTGCTGTTCACACTGGCGCTATTTTGCGCGTCACACTGTTTTGTGCAGATCACACTCGCGCTATTTTGCGCGTCGCACTGTTTTGTGCAGTTTACACTCGCGCTATTTTGCGCGTCGCACTGTTTTGTGGAGATCACACTCGCGCTATTTTGCGCATCGCACTCTTTTGTGCAGTTGACACTCGCGCTATTTTGCGCGTCGCACTGTTTTGTGCAGTTGACACTCGTGCCTTTTTGCGGGTCGCACTGTTTTGTGCAGATCACACTCGCGATATTTTGCGCGTCGCACTGTTTTGTGCTGTTCACACTCGCGTTACTTTCCGCGTCGCACTATTTTGTGCAGTTGACACTCACGCTATTTTGCGACTCGCACTGTTTTGTACAGTTCACACTCGAGCTATTTTGCGCGTCGCACCGTTTTGTGCAGATCACACTCGCGCTATTTTGCGCGTCGCACTGTTTTGTGCAGTTGACACTCGCGCTATTTTGCCATCGCACTGTTTTGTGCTGTTCACACTCGCGCTATTTTCCACGTCGCACTGTTTTGTGCAGTTGAGACTCGCGATATTTTGCTCGTCACACTGGCGCTATTTTGCGCGTCGCACTGTTTTGTGCAGTTGACACTCGCGCTATTTTGCGCGTCGCACTGTTTTGTGGAGATCACACTCGCGCTATTTTGCGCGTCGCACTGTTTTGTGCAGTTGACACTCGCGCTATTTTGCGCGTCGCACTGTTTTGTGCTGTTCACACTCGCGCTACTTTCCGCATCGCACTATTTTGTGCTGTTGACAGTCGCGCTATTTTGCGCGTTGCACCGTTTTGTGCAGTTCACACTCGCGCTAGTTTGCACGTCGCACCGTTTTGTGCAGATCACACTCGCGCTATTTTGCGCGTCGCACTGTTTTTTGTTCAGTTGACACTCGCGCTATTTTGCGCGTCGCACTATTTTGGGCAGTTCACACTCGCGTTATTTTGCGCGTCGCACTATTTTGCGCAGATCACACTCGCGATATTTTGCGCGTCGCACTGTTTTGTGCAGTTGACACTCGCGCTATTTTGCGAGTCGCACTGTTTTGTGCAGTTGACAGTCGCGCTATTTTGCGCATCGCACTGTTTTGTGCTGTTCACACTGGCGCTATTTTGCGCGTCACACTGTTTTGTGCAGATCACACTCGCGCTATTTTGCGCGTCGCACTGTTTTGTGCAGTTTACACTCGCGCTATTTTGCGCGTCGCACTGTTTTGTGGAGATCACACTCGCGCTATTTTGCGCATCGCACTCTTTTGTGCAGTTGACACTCGCGCTATTTTGCGCGTCGCACTGTTTTGTGCAGTTGACACTCGTGCCTTTTTGCGGGTCGCACTGTTTTGTGCAGATCACACTCGCGATATTTTGCGCGTCGCACTGTTTTGTGCTTTTCACACTCGCGTTACTTTCCGCGTCGCACTATTTTGTGCAGTTGACACTCCCGCTATTTTGCGCCTCGCACTGTTTTGTACAGTTCACACTCGAGCTATTTTGCGCGTCGCACCGTTTTGTGCAGATCACACTCGCGCTATTTTGCGCGTCGCACTGTTTTGTGCAGTTGACACTCGCGCTATTTTGCCATCGCACTGTTTTGTGCTGTTCACACTCGCGCTATTTTCCACGTCGCACTGTTTTGTGCAGTTGACACTCGCGATATTTTGCTCGTCACACTGGCGCTATTTTGCGCGTCGCACTGTTTTGTGCAGTAGACACTCGCGCTATTTTGCGCGTCGCACTGTTTTGTGCAGATCACACTCGCGCTATTTGGTGCGTCGCACTGTTTTCTGCAGATCACACTCGCGCTATTTTGCGCGTCGCACTGTTTTGTGCAGTTGACACTCGCGCTATTTTGCGCGTCGCACTGTTTTGTGCAGTTGACACTCGCGCTATTTTGCGCGTCGCACTCTTTTGTGCAGTTGACACTCGCGCTATTTTGCGCGTCGCACTGTTTTGTGCAGTTGACACTCGCGCTATTTTGCGCGTCGCACTCTTTTGTGCAGTTGACACTCGCGCTATTTTGCGCCTCGCACTGTTTTGTGCAGTTGACACTCGCTCTATTTTGCGCGTCGCACTATTTTGTGCAGATCACACTCGCGCTATTTTGCGCGTCGCACGGTTTTGTGCAGATCACACTCGCGCTATTTTGCGCGTCGGACTATTTTGTGCAGTTCACACTCGCGCAATTTTGCGCGTCGCACCGTTTTGTGCAGATCACACTCGCGCTATTTTGCGCGTCGCACTGTTTTTTGCAGTTGACACTCGCGCTATTTTGCGCGTCGCACTGGTTTGTGCAGTTGACACTCGCGCTATTTTGCGCGTCGCACTGTTTTGTGCAGTTGACACTCGCGCTATTTTGCCATCGCACTGTTTTGTGCTTTTCACATTCGCGATATTTTCCACGTCGCACTGTTTTGTGCAGTAGACACTCGCGCTATTTTGCGCGTCGCACTGTTTTGTGCAGATCACACTCGCGCTATTTTGCGCGTCGCACTGTTTTGGGCAGTTGACACTCGCGCTATTTTGCGCGTCGCACTCTTTTGTGCAGTTGACGCTCGCGCTATTTTGCGCGTCGCACTGTTTTGTGCAGTTGACCCTCGCGCTATTTTGCGCGTCGCACTGTTTTGTGGAGATCACACTCGCGCTATTTTGCGCGTCGCACTCTTTTGTGCAGTTGACACTCGTGCTATTTTGCGCGTCGCACTGTTTTGTGCAGATCACACTCGCGCTATTTGGCGCGTCGCACTGTTTTCTGCAGATCACACTCGCGCTATTTTACGCGTCGCACTGTTTTGTGCAGTTGACACTCGCGCCATTTTGCGCGTCGCACTGTTTTGTGCAGTTGACACTCGCGCTATTTTGCGCGTCGCACTGTTTTGTGTAGATCACACTCGCGCTATTTTGCGCGTCGCACTGTTTTGTGCAGTTGACACTCGCGCTATTTTGCGCGTCGCACTGTTTTGTGCAGTTGACACTCGCGCTATTTTGCGAGTCGCACTGTTTTGTGCAGTTGACAGTCGCGCTATTTTGCGCATCGCACTGTTTTGTGCTGTTCACACTGGCGCTATTTTGCGCGTCCCACTGTTTTGTGCAGATCACACTCGCGCTATTTTGCGCGTCGCACTGTTTTGTGCAGTTGACACTCGCGCTATTTTGCGCGTCGCACTGTTTTGTGGAGATCACACTCGCGCTATTTTGCGCGTCGCACTCTTTTGTGCAGTTGACACTCGCGCTATTTTGCGCGTCGCACTGTTTTGTGCAGTTGACACTCGTGCCTTTTTGCGGGTCGCACTGTTTTGTGCAGATCACACTCGCGCTATTTTGCGCGTCGCACTGTTTTGCGCAGATCACACTCGCGCTATTTTGCGCGTCGCACTGTTTTGGGCAGTTGACACTCGCGATATTTTGCGCGTCGCACTGTTTGTGCTGTTCACACTCGCGTTACTTTCCGCGTCGCACTATTTTGTGCAGTTGACACTCGCGCTATTTTGCGCGTCGCACTCTTTTGTGCAGTTGACACTCGCGCTATTTTGCGCCTCGCACTGTTTTGTGCAGTTGACACTCGCTCTATTTTGCGCGTCGCACTATTTTGTGCAGATCACACTCGCGCTATTTTGCGCGTCGCACGGTTTTGTGCAGATCACACTCGCGCTATTTTGCGCGTCGGACTATTTTGTGCAGTTCACACTCGCGCAATTTTGCGCGTCGCACCGTTTTGTGCAGATCACACTCGCGCTATTTTGCGCGTCGCACTGTTTTTTGCAGTTGACACTCGCGCTATTTTGCGCGTCGCACTGGTTTGTGCAGTTGACACTCGCGCTATTTTGCGCGTCGCACTGTTTTGTGCAGTTGACACTCGCGCTATTTTGCCATCGCACTGTTTTGTGCTTTTCACATTCGCGATATTTTCCACGTCGCACTGTTTTGTGCAGTAGACACTCGCGCTATTTTGCGCGTCGCACTGTTTTGTGCAGATCACACTCGCGCTATTTTGCGCGTCGCACTGTTTTGGGCAGTTGACACTCGCGCTATTTTGCGCGTCGCACTCTTTTGTGCAGTTGACGCTCGCGCTATTTTGCGCGTCGCACTGTTTTGTGCAGTTGACCCTCGCGCTATTTTGCGCGTCGCACTGTTTTGTGGAGATCACACTCGCGCTATTTTGCGCGTCGCACTCTTTTGTGCAGTTGACACTCGTGCTATTTTGCGCGTCGCACTGTTTTGTGCAGATCACACTCGCGCTATTTGGCGCGTCGCACTGTTTTCTGCAGATCACACTCGCGCTATTTTACGCGTCGCACTGTTTTGTGCAGTTGACACTCGCGCCATTTTGCGCGTCGCACTGTTTTGTGCAGTTGACACTCGCGCTATTTTGCGCGTCGCACTGTTTTGTGTAGATCACACTCGCGCTATTTTGCGCGTCGCACTGTTTTGTGCAGTTGACACTCGCGCTATTTTGCGCGTCGCACTGTTTTGTGCAGTTGACACTCGCGCTATTTTGCGAGTCGCACTGTTTTGTGCAGTTGACAGTCGCGCTATTTTGCGCATCGCACTGTTTTGTGCTGTTCACACTGGCGCTATTTTGCGCGTCCCACTGTTTTGTGCAGATCACACTCGCGCTATTTTGCGCGTCGCACTGTTTTGTGCAGTTGACACTCGCGCTATTTTGCGCGTCGCACTGTTTTGTGGAGATCACACTCGCGCTATTTTGCGCGTCGCACTCTTTTGTGCAGTTGACACTCGCGCTATTTTGCGCGTCGCACTGTTTTGTGCAGTTGACACTCGTGCCTTTTTGCGGGTCGCACTGTTTTGTGCAGATCACACTCGCGCTATTTTGCGCGTCGCACTGTTTTGCGCAGATCACACTCGCGCTATTTTGCGCGTCGCACTGTTTTGGGCAGTTGACACTCGCGATATTTTGCGCGTCGCACTGTTTGTGCTGTTCACACTCGCGTTACTTTCCGCGTCGCACTATTTTGTGCAGTTGACACTCGCGCTATTTTGCGCCTCGCACTGTTTTGTACAGTTCACACTCGAGCTATTTTGCGCGTCGCACCGTTTTGTGCAGATCACACTCGCGCTATTTTGCGCGTCGCACTGTTTTGTCCAGTTGACACTCGCGCTATTTTGCGCGTCGCACTGGTTTGTGCAGTTGACACTCGCGCTATTTTGCGCGTCGCACTGTTTTGTGCAGTTGACACTCGCTCTATTTTGCGCGTCGCACTATTTTGTGCAGATCACACTCGCGCTATTTTGCGCGTCGCACGGTTTTGTACAGATCACACTCGCGCTATTTTGCGCGTCGCACCGTTTTGTGCAGTTGACACTCGCGCTATTTTGCGCGTCGCACTATTTTGTGCAGTTCACACTCGCGCAATTTTGCGCGTCGCACTGTTTTGTGCAGTTGACACTCGCGCTATTTTGCGCGTCGCACTGGTTTGTGCAGTTGACACTCGCGCTATATTGCCATCGCACTGTTTTGTGCTTTTCACATTCGCGATATTTTCCACGTCGCACTGTTTTGTGCAGTTGACACTAGCGCTATTTTCCGCGTCGCACGGTTTTGTGCAGATCGCACTCGCGCTATTTTGCGCGTCGCACCGTTTGGTGCAGATCGCACTGGCGCTATTTTGCGCGTCGCACAGTTTTGCGCAGATCCCACTCGCGCTATTTTGCGAGTCGCACTGTTTTGTGCAGTTGACACTCGCACTATTCTGCTCGTCGCACTGTTTTGTGCAGTAGACACTCGCGCTAATTTGCGCGACGCACTGTTTTGTGCAGATCATACTCGCGCTATTTTGCGAATCGCACTGTTTTGTGCAGTTGACAGTCGCGCTATTTTGCGCATCACACTGTTTTGTGCTGTTCACACTGGCGCTATTTTGCGCGTCGCACTGTTTTGTGCAGATCACACTCGCGCTATTTTGCGCGTCGCACTGTTTTGTGTAGTTGACACTCGCGTTATTTTGCGCGTCGCACTGTTTTGTGGAGATCACACTCGCGCTATTTTGCGCGTCGCACTCTTTTGTGCAGTTGACACTCGCGCTATTTTGCGCGTCGCACTGTTTTGTGCAGATCACACTCGCGCTATTTTGCGCGTCGCACTGTTTTGTGCAGTTGACACTCGCGCTATTTTGCGCGTCGCACTGTTTTGTGCTGTTCACACTCGCGCTACTTTCCGCATCGCACTATTTTGTGCTGTTGACAGTCGCGCTATTTTGCGCGTTGCACCGTTTTGTGCAGTTCACACTCGCGCTAGTTTGCACGTCGCACCGTTTTGTGCAGATCACACTCGCGCTATTTTGCGCGTCGCACTGTTTTTTGTTCAGTTGACACTCGCGCTATTTTGCGCGTCGCACTATTTTGGGCAGTTCACACTCGCGTTATTTTGCGCGTCGCACTATTTTGCGCAGATCACACTCGCGATATTTTGCGCGTCGCACTGTTTTGTGCAGTTGACACTCGCGCTATTTTGCGAGTCGCACTGTTTTGTGCAGTTGACAGTCGCGCTATTTTGCGCATCGCACTGTTTTGTGCTGTTCACACTGGCGCTATTTTGCGCGTCACACTGTTTTGTGCAGATCACACTCGCGCTATTTTGCGCGTCGCACTGTTTTGTGCAGTTTACACTCGCGCTATTTTGCGCGTCGCACTGTTTTGTGGAGATCACACTCGCGCTATTTTGCGCATCGCACTCTTTTGTGCAGTTGACACTCGCGCTATTTTGCGCGTCGCACTGTTTTGTGCAGTTGACACTCGTGCCTTTTTGCGGGTCGCACTGTTTTGTGCAGATCACACTCGCGATATTTTGCGCGTCGCATTGTTTTGTGCTGTTCACACTCGCGTTACTTTCCGCGTCGCACTATTTTGTGCAGTTGACACTCACGCTATTTTGCGCCTCGCACTGTTTTGTACAGTTCACACTCGAGCTATTTTGCGCGTCGCACCGTTTTGTGCAGATCACACTCGCGCTATTTTGCGCGTCGCACTGTTTTGTGCAGTTGACACTCGCGCTATTTTGCCATCGCACTGTTTTGTGCTGTTCACACTCGCGCTATTTTCCACGTCGCACTGTTTTGTGCAGTTGACACTCGCGATATTTTGCTCGTCACACTGGCGCTATTTTGCGCGTCGCACTGTTTTGTGCAGTTGACACTCGCGCTATTTTGCGCGTCGCACTGTTTTGTGGAGATCACACTCGCGCTATTTTGCGCGTCGCACTGTTTTGTGCAGTTGACACTCGCGCTATTTTGCGCGTCGCACTGTTTTTTGCTGTTCACACTCGCGCTACTTTCCGCATCGCACTATTTTGTGCTGTTGACAGTCGCGCTATTTTGCGCGTTGCACCGTTTTGTGCAGTTCACACTCGCGCTAGTTTGCACGTCGCACCGTTTTGTGCAGATCACACTCGCGCTATTTTGCGCGTCGCACTGTTTTTTGTTCAGTTGACACTCGCGCTATTTTGCGCGTCGCACTATTTTGGGCAGTTCACACTCGCGTTATTTTGCGCGTCGCACTATTTTGCGCAGATCACACTCGCGATATTTTGCGCGTCGCACTGTTTTGTGCAGTTGACACTCGCGCTATTTTGCGAGTCGCACTGTTTTGTGCAGTTGACAGTCGCGCTATTTTGCGCATCGCACTGTTTTGTGCTGTTCACACTGGCGCTATTTTGCGCGTCACACTGTTTTGTGCAGATCTCACTCGCGCTATTTTGCGCGTCGCACTGTTTTGTGCAGTTTACACTCGCGCTATTTTGCGCGTCGCACTGTTTTGTGGAGATCACACTCGCGCTATTTTGCGCATCGCACTCTTTTGTGCAGTTGACACTCGCGCTATTTTGCGCGTCGCACTGTTTTGTGCAGTTGACACTCGTGCCTTTTTGCGGGTCGCACTGTTTTGTGCAGATCACACTCGCGATATTTTGCGCGTCGCACTGTTTTGTGCTGTTCACACTCGCGTTACTTTCCGCGTCGCACTATTTTGTGCAGTTGACACTCACGCTATTTTGCGCCTCGCACTGTTTTGTACAGTTCACACTCGAGCTATTTTGCGCGTCGCACCGTTTTGTGCAGATCACACTCGCGCTATTTTGCGCGTCGCACTGTTTTGTGCAGTTGACACTCGCGCTATTTTGCCATCGCACTGTTTTGTGCTGTTCACACTCGCGCTATTTTCCACGTCGCACTGTTTTGTGCAGTTGACACTCGCGATATTTTGCTCGTCACACTGGCGCTATTTTGCGCGTCGCACTGTTTTGTGCAGTAGACACTCGCGCTATTTTGCGCGTCGCACTGTTTTGTGCAGATCACACTCGCGCTATTTGGTGCGTCGCACTGTTTTCTGCAGATCACACTCGCGCTATTTTGCGCGTCGCACTGTTTTGTGCAGTTGACACTCGCGCTATTTTGCGCGTCGCACTGTTTTGTGCAGTTGACACTCGCGCTATTTTGCGCGTCGCACTGTTTTGTGCTGTTCACACTCGCGCTACTTTCCGCATCGCACTATTTTGTGCTGTTGACAGTCGCGCTATTTTGCGCGTTGCACCGTTTTGTGCAGTTCACACTCGCGCTAGTTTGCACGTCGCACCGTTTTGTGCAGATCACACTCGCGCTATTTTGCGCGTCGCACTGTTTTTTGTTCAGTTGACACCCGCGCTATTTTGCGCGTCGCACTATTTTGGGCAGTTCACACTCGCGTTATTTTGCGCGTCGCACTGTTTTGTGCTGTTGACAGTCGCGCTATTTTGCGCATCACACTGTTTTGTGCTGTTCACACTGGCGCTATTTTGCGCGTCGCACTGTTTTGTGCAGATCACACTCGCGCTATTTTGCGCGTCGCACTGTTTTGTGTAGTTGACACTCGCGTTATTTTGCGCGTCGCACTGTTTTGTGGAGATCACACTCGCGCTATTTTGCGCGTCGCACTCTTTTGTGCAGTTGACACTCGCGCTATTTTGCGCGTCGCACTGTTTTGTGCAGATCACACTCGCGCTATTTTGCGCGTCGCACTGTTTTGTGCAGTTGACACTCGCGCTATTTTGCGCGTCGCACTGTTTTGTGCTGTTCACACTCGCGCTACTTTCCGCATCGCACTATTTTGTGCTGTTGACAGTCGCGCTATTTTGCGCGTTGCACCGTTTTGTGCAGTTCACACTCGCGCTAGTTTGCACGTCGCACCGTTTTGTGCAGATCACACTCGCGCTATTTTGCGCGTCGCACTGTTTTTTGTTCAGTTGACACTCGCGCTATTTTGCGCGTCGCACTATTTTGGGCAGTTCACACTCGCGTTATTTTGCGCGTCGCACTATTTTGCGCAGATCACACTCGCGATATTTTGCGCGTCGCACTGTTTTGTGCAGTTGACACTCGCGCTATTTTGCGAGTCGCACTGTTTTGTGCAGTTGACAGTCGCGCTATTTTGCGCATCGCACTGTTTTGTGCTGTTCACACTGGCGCTATTTTGCGCGTCACACTGTTTTGTGCAGATCACACTCGCGCTATTTTGCGCGTCGCACTGTTTTGTGCAGTTTACACTCGCGCTATTTTGCGCGTCGCACTGTTTTGTGGAGATCACACTCGCGCTATTTTGCGCATCGCACTCTTTTGTGCAGTTGACACTCGCGCTATTTTGCGCGTCGCACTGTTTTGTGCAGTTGACACTCGTGCCTTTTTGCGGGTCGCACTGTTTTGTGCAGATCACACTCGCGATATTTTGCGCGTCGCACTGTTTTGTGCTGTTCACACTCGCGTTACTTTCCGCGTCGCACTATTTTGTGCAGTTGACACTCACGCTATTTTGCGCCTCGCACTGTTTTGTACAGTTCACACTCGAGCTATTTTGCGCGTCGCACCGTTTTGTGCAGATCACACTCGCGCTATTTTGCGCGTCGCACTGTTTTGTGCAGTTGACACTCGCGCTATTTTGCCATCGCACTGTTTTGTGCTGTTCACACTCGCGCTATTTTCCACGTCGCACTGTTTTGTGCAGTTGACACTCGCGATATTTTGCTCGTCACACTGGCGCTATTTTGCGCGTCGCACTGTTTTGTGCAGTTGACACTCGCGCTATTTTGCGCGTCGCACTGTTTTGTGGAGATCACACTCGCGCTATTTTGCGCGTCGCACTGTTTTGTGCAGTTGACACTCGCGCTATTTTGCGCGTCGCACTGTTTTGTGCTGTTCACACTCGCGCTACTTTCCGCATCGCACTATTTTGTGCTGTTGACAGTCGCGCTATTTTGCGCGTTGCACCGTTTTGTGCAGTTCACACTCGCGCTAGTTTGCACGTCGCACCGTTTTGTGCAGATCACACTCGCGCTATTTTGCGCGTCGCACTGTTTTGTGCAGTTGACAGTCGCGCTATTTTGCGCATCGCACTGTTTTGTGCTGTTCACACTGGCGCTATTTTGCGCGTCACACTGTTTTGTGCAGATCACACTCGCGCTATTTTGCGCGTCGCACTGTTTTGTGCAGTTTACACTCGCGCTATTTTGCGCGTCGCACTGTTTTGTGGAGATCACACTCGCGCTATTTTGCGCATCGCACTCTTTTGTGCAGTTGACACTCGCGCTATTTTGCGCGTCGCACTGTTTTGTGCAGTTGACACTCGTGCCTTTTTGCGGGTCGCACTGTTTTGTGCAGATCACACTCGCGCTATTTTGCGCGTCGCACTGTTTTGTGGAGATCACACTCGCGCTATTTTGCGCATCGCACTCTTTTGTGCAGTTGACACTCGCGCTATTTTGCGCGTCGCACTGTTTTGTGCAGTTGACACTCGTGCCTTTTTGCGGGTCGCACTGTTTTGTGCAGATCACACTCGCGATATTTTGCGCGTCGCACTGTTTTGTGCTGTTCACACTTGCGTTACTTTCCGCGTCGCACTATTTTGTGCAGTTGACACTCACGCTATTTTGCGCCTCGCACTGTTTTGTACAGTTCACACTCGAGCTATTTTGCGCGTCGCACCGTTTTGTGCAGATCACACTCGCGCTATTTTGCGCGTCGCACTGTTTTGTGCAGTTGACACTCGCGCTATTTTGCCATCGCACTGTTTTGTGCTGTTCACACTCGCGCTATTTTCCACGTCGCACTGTTTTGTGCAGTTGACACTCGCGATATTTTGCTCGTCACACTGGCGCTATTTTGCGCGTCGCACTGTTTTGTGCAGTAGACACTCGCGCTATTTTGCGCGTCGCACTGTTTTGTGCAGATCACACTCGCGCTATTTTGCGCGTCGCACTGTTTTGTGCAGTTGACACTCGCGCTATTTTGCGCGTCGCACTCCTTTGTGCAGTTGACACTCGCGCTATTTTGCGCGTCGCACTCTTTTGTGCAGTTGACACTCGCGCTATTTTGCGCGTCGCACTGTTTTGTGCAGTTGACACTCGCGCTATTTTGCGCGTCGCACTCTTTTGTGCAGTTGACACTCGCGCTATTTTGCGCCTCGCACTGTTTTGTGCAGTTGACACTCGCTCTATTTTGCGCGTCGCACTATTTTGTGCAGATCACACTCGCGCTATTTTGCGCGTCGCACGGTTTTGTGCAGATCACACTCGCGCTATTTTGCGCGTCGGACTATTTTGTGCAGTTCACACTCGCGCAATTTTGCGCGTCGCACCGTTTTGTGCAGATCACACTCGCGCTATTTTGCGCGTCGCACTGTTTTGTGCAGTTGACACTCGCGCTATTTTGCGCGTCGCACTGGTTTGTGCAGTTGACACTCGCGCTATTTTGCGCGTCGCACTGTTTTGTGCAGTTGACACTCGCGCTATTTTGCCATCGCACTGTTTTGTGCTTTTCACATTTGCGATATTTTCCACGTCGCACTGTTTTGTGCAGTAGACACTCGCGCTATTTTGCGCGTCGCACTGTTTTGTGCAGATCACACTCGCGCTATTTTGCGCGTCGCACTGTTTTGGGCAGTTGACACTCGCGCTATTTTGCGCGTCGCACTCTTTTGTGCAGTTGACGCTCGCGCTATTTTGCGCGTCGCACTGTTTTGTGCAGTTGACCCTCGCGCTATTTTGCGCGTCGTACTGTTTTGTGGAGATCACACTCGCGCTATTTTGCGCGTCGCACTCTTTTGTGCAGTTGACACTCGTGCTATTTTGCGCGTCGCACTGTTTTGTGCAGATCACACTCGCGCTATTTGGCGCGTCGCACTGTTTTCTGCAGATCACACTCGCGCGATTTTACGCGTCGCACTGTTTTGTGCAGTTGACACTCGCGCCATTTTGCGCGTCGCACTGTTTTGTGCAGTTGACACTCGCGCTATTTTGCGCGTCGCACTGTTTTGTGTAGATCACACTCGCGCTATTTTGCGCGTCGCACTGTTTCGTGCAGTTGACACTCGCGCTATTTTGCGCGTCGCACTGTTTTGTGCAGATCACACTCGCTTTATTTTGCGCGTCGCACTATTTTGTGCAGATCACACTCGCGCTATTTTGCGCGTCGCACTGTTTTGTGCAGTTTACACTCGCGCTATTTTGCGCGTCGCACTGTTTTGTGGAGATCACACTCGCGCTATTTTGCGCATCGCACTCTTTTGTGCAGTTGACACTCGCGCTATTTTGCGCGTCGCACTGTTTTGTGCAGTTGACACTCGTGCCTTTTTGCGGGTCGCACTGTTTTGTGCAGATCACACTCGCGATATTTTGCGCGTCGCACTGTTTTGTGCTGTTCACACTCGCGTTACTTTCCGCGTCGCACTATTTTGTGCAGTTGACACTCACGCTATTTTGCGCCTCGCACTGTTTTGTACAGTTCACACTCGAGCTATTTTGCGCGTCGCACCGTTTTGTGCAGATCACACTCGCGCTATTTTGCGCGTCGCACTGTTTTGTGCAGTTGACACTCGCGCTATTTTGCCATCGCACTGTTTTGTGCTGTTCACACTCGCGCTATTTTCCACGTCGCACTGTTTTGTGCAGTTGACACTCGCGATATTTTGCTCGTCACACTGGCGCTATTTTGCGCGTCGGACTGTTTTGTGCAGTTGACACTCGCGCTATTTTGCGCGTCGCACTGTTTTGTGGAGATCACACTCGCGCTATTTTGCGCGTCGCACTGTTTTGTGCAGTTGACACTCGCGCTATTTTGCGCGTCGCACTGTTTTGTGCTGTTCACACTCGCGCTACTTTCCGCATCGCACTATTTTGTGCTGTTGACAGTCGCGCTATTTTGCGCGTTGCACCGTTTTGTGCAGTTCACACTCGCGCTAGTTTGCACGTCGCACCGTTTTGTGCAGATCACACTCGCGCTATTTTGCGCGTCGCACTGTTTTGTGCAGTTGACAGTCGCGCTATTTTGCGCTTCGCACTGTTTTGTGCTGTTCACACTGGCGCTATTTTGCGCGTCACACTGTTTTGTGCAGATCACACACGCGCTATTTTGCGCGTCGCACTGTTTTGTGCAGTTTACACTCGCGCTATTTTGCGCGTCGCACTGTTTTGTGGAGATCACACTCGCGCTATTTTGCGCATCGCACTCTTTTGTGCAGTTGACACTCGCGCTATTTTGCGCGTCGCACTGTTTTGTGCAGTTGACACTCGTGCCTTTTTGCGGGTCGCACTGTTTTGTGCAGATCACACTCGCGCTATTTTGCGCGTCGCACTGTTTTGTGGAGATCACACTCGCGCTATTTTGCGCATCGCACTCCTTTGTGCAGTTGACACTCGCGCTATTTTGCGCGTCGCACTGTTTTGTGCAGTTGACACTCGTGCCTTTTTGCGGGTCGCACTGTTTTGTGCAGATCACACTCGCGATATTTTGCGCGTCGCACTGTTTTGTGCTGTTCACACTCGCGTTACTTTCCGCGTCGCACTATTTTGTGCAGTTGACACTCACGCTATTTTGCGCCTCGCACTGTTTTGTACAGTTCACACTCGAGCTATTTTGCGCGTCGCACCGTTTTGTGCAGATCACACTCGCGCTATTTTGCGCGTCGCACTGTTTTGTGCAGTTGACACTCGCGCTATTTTGCCATCGCACTGTTTTGTGCTGTTCACACTCGCGCTATTTTCCACGTCGCACTGTTTTGTGCAGTTGACACTCGCGATATTTTGCTCGTCACACTGGCGCTATTTTGCGCGTCGCACTGTTTTGTGCAGTAGACACTCGCGCTATTTTGCGCGTCGCACTGTTTTGTGCAGATCACACTCGCGCTATTTTGCGCGTCGCACTGTTTTGTGCAGTTGACACTCGCGCTATTTTGCGCGTCGCACTCCTTTGTGCAGTTGACACTCGCGCTATTTTGCGCGTCGCACTCTTTTGTGCAGTTGACACTCGCGCTATTTTGCGCGTCGCACTGTTTTGTGCAGTTGACACTCGCGCTATTTTGCGCGTCGCACTCTTTTGTGCAGTTGACACTCGCGCTATTTTGCGCCTCGCACTGTTTTGTGCAGTTGACACTCGCTCTATTTTGCGCGTCGCACTATTTTGTGCAGATCACACTCGCGCTATTTTGCGCGTCGCACGGTTTTGTGCAGATCACACTCGCGCTATTTTGCGCGTCGGACTATTTTGTGCAGTTCACACTCGCGCAATTTTGCGCGTCGCACCGTTTTGTGCAGATCACACTCGCGCTATTTTGCGCGTCGCACTGTTTTGTGCAGTTGACACTCGCGCTATTTTGCGCGTCGCACTGGTTTGTGCAGTTGACACTCGCGCTATTTTGCGCGTCGCACTGTTTTGTGCAGTTGACACTCGCGCTATTTTGCCATCGCACTGTTTTGTGCTTTTCACATTCGCGATATTTTCCACGTCGCACTGTTTTGTGCAGTAGACACTCGCGCTATTTTGCGCGTCGCACTGTTTTGTGCAGATCACACTCGCGCTATTTTGCGCGTCGCACTGTTTTGGGCAGTTGACACTCGCGCTATTTTGCGCGTCGCACTCTTTTGTGCAGTTGACGCTCGCGCTATTTTGCGCGTCGCACTGTTTTGTGCAGTTGACCCTCGCGCTATTTTGCGCGTCGTACTGTTTTGTGGAGATCACACTCGCGCTATTTTGCGCGTCGCACTCTTTTGTGCAGTTGACACTCGTGCTATTTTGCGCGTCGCACTGTTTTGTGCAGATCACACTCGCGCTATTTGGCGCGTCGCACTGTTTTCTGCAGATCACACTCGCGCGATTTTACGCGTCGCACTGTTTTGTGCAGTTGACACTCGCGCCATTTTGCGCGTCGCACTGTTTTGTGCAGTTGACACTCGCGCTATTTTGCGCGTCGCACTGTTTTGTGTAGATCACACTCGCGCTATTTTGCGCGTCGCACTGTTTCGTGCAGTTGACACTCGCGCTATTTTGCGCGTCGCACTGTTTTGTGCAGATCACACTCGCTTTATTTTGCGCGTCGCACTATTTTGTGCAGATCACACTCGCGCTATTTTGCGCGTCGCACGGTTTTGTGCAGATCACACTCGCGCTATTTTGCGCGTCGCACTGTTTTGTGCAGTTGACACTCGCGCTATTTTGCGCGTCGCACTATTTTGTGCAGTTCACACTCGCGCAATTTTGCGCGTCGCACCGTTTTGTGCAGATCACACTCGCGCTATTTTGCGCGTCGCACTGTTTTGTGCAGTTGACACTCGCGCTATTTTGCGCGTCGCACTGGTTTGTGCAGTTGACACTCGCGCTATTTTGCGCGTCGCACTGTTTTGTGCAGTTGACACTCGCGCTATTTTGCCATCGCACTGTTTTGTGCTTTTCACATTCGCGATATTTTCCACGTCGCACTGTTTTGTGCAGTTGACACTCGCGCTATTTTCCGCGTCGCACGGTTTTGTGCAGATCGCACTCGCGCTATTTTGCGCGTCGCACTGTTTTGTGCAGATCGCACTGGCGCTATTTTGCGCGTCGCACAGTTTTGCGCAGATCCCACTCGCGCTATTTTGCGAGTCGCACTGTTTTGTGCAGTTGACACTCGCGCTATTCTGCTCGTCGCACTGTTTTGTGCAGTCGACACTCGCGCTAATTTGCGCGACGCACTGTTTTGTGCAGATCACACTCGCGCAATTTTGCGCGTCGCACTGTTTTGTGCCGTTGACAGTCGCGCTATTTTGCGCGTCGCACTGTTTTGTGCTGTTCGCACTCGCGCTACTTTCCGCGTCGCACTATTTTGTGAAGTTGACACTCGCGCTATTTTGCGCGTCGCACTGTTTTGCGCAGATCACACTCGCGATATTTTGCGCGTCGCACTGTTTTGTGCAGTTGACACTCGCGCTATTTTGCGAGACGCACTGTTTTGTGCAGTTGACAGTCGCGCTATTTTGCGCATCACACTGTTTTGTGCTGTTCACACTGGCGCTATTTTGCGCGTCGCACTGTTTTGTGCAGATCACACTCGCGCTATTTTGCGCGTCGCACTGTTTTGTGTAGTTGACACTCGCGTTATTTTGCGCGTCGCACTGTTTTGTGGAGATCACACTCGCGCTATTTTGCGCGTCGCACTGTTTTGTGCAGTTGACACTCGCTCTATTTTGCGCGTCGCACTGTTTTGTGCTGTTCACACTCGCGCTACTTTCCGCATCGCACTATTTTGTGCTGTTGACAGTCGCGCTATTTTGCGCGTTGCACCGTTTTGTGCAGTTCACACTCGCGCTAGTTTGCGCGTCGCACCGTTTTGTGCAGTTCACACTCGCGCTAGTTTGCGCGTCGCACCGTTTTGTGCAGATCACACTCGCGCTATTTTGCGCGTCGCACTGTTTTTTGTTCAGTTGACACTCGCGCTATTTTGCGCGTCGCACTATTTTGGGCAGTTCACACTCGCGTTATTTTGCGCGTCGCACTATTTTGCGCAGATCACACTCGCGATATTTGGCGCGTCGCACTGTTTTGTTCAGTTGACACTCGCGCTATTTTGCGAGTCGCACTGTTTTGTGCAGTTGACAGTCGCGCTATTTTGCGCATCGCACTGTTTTGTGCTGTTCACACTGGCGCTATTTTGCGCGTCACAGTGTTTTGTGCAGATCACACTCGCGCTATTTTGTGCGTCGCACTATTTTGTGCAGTTGACACTCGCGCTATTTTGCGCGTCGCACTGTTTTGTGGAGATCACACTCGCGCTATTTTGCGCGTCGCACTCTTTTGTGCAGTTGACACTCGCGCTATTTTGCGCGTCGCACTGTTTTGTGCAGTTGACACTCGTGCCTTTTTGCGGGTCGCACTGTTTTGGGCAGATCACACTCGCGCTATTTTGCGCGTCGCACTGTTTTGCGCAGATCACACTCGCGCTATTTTGCGCGTCGCACTGTTTTGGGCAGTTGACACTCGCGATATTTTGCGCGTCGCACTGTTTTGTGCTGTTCACACTCGCGTTACTTTCTGCGTCGCACTATTTTGTGCAGTTGACACTCGCGCTATTTTGCGCTTCGCACTGTTTTGTACAGTTCACACTCGAGCTATTTTGCGCGTCGCACCGTTTTGTGCAGATCACACTCGCGCTATTTTGCGCGTCGGACTGTTTTGTGCAGTTGACACTCGCGCTATTTTGCCATCGCACTGTTTTGTGCTGTTCACACTCGCGCTATTTTCCACGTCGCACTGTTTTGTGCAGTTGACACTCGCGATATTTTGCTCGTCACACTGGCGCTATTTTGCGCGTCGCACTGTTTTGTGCAGTAGACACTCGCGCTATTTTGTGCGTCGCACTGTTTTGTGCAGATCACACTCGCGCTATTTTGCGCGTCGCACTGTTTTGGGCAGTTGACACTCGCGTTATTTTTCGCGTCGCACTGTTTTGTGGAGTTGACACTCGCGCTATTTTGCGCGTCGCACTGTTTTGTGGAGATCACACTCGCGCTATTTTGCGCGTCGCACTCTTTTGTGCAGTTGACACTCGCGCTATTTTGCGCGTCGCACTGTTTTGTGCAGTTGACACTCGTGCTATTTTGCGCGTCGCACTGTTTTGTGCAGATCACACTCGCGCTATTTGGCGCGTCGCACTGTTTTCTGCAGATCACACTCACGCTATTTTGCGCGTCGTACTGTTTGGTGCAGTTGACACTCGCGCTATTTTGCGCGTCGCACTCTTTTGTGCAGTTGACACTCGCGCTATTTTGCGCGTCGCACTGTTTTGTGCAGTTGACACTCGCTCTATTTTGCGCGTCGCACTATTTTGTGCAGATCACACTCGCGCTATTTTGCGCGTCGCACGGTTTTGTGCAGATCACACTCGCGCTATTTTGCGCGTCAGACTATTTTGTGCAGTTCACACTCGCGCAATTTTGCGCGTCGCACCGTTTTGTGCAGATCACACTCGCGCTATTTTGCGCGTCGCACTGTTTTGTGCAGTTGACACTCGCGCTATTTTGCGCGTCGCACTGGTTTGTGCAGTTGACACTCGCGCTATTTTGCGCGTCGCACTGTTTTGTGCAGTTGACACTCGCGCTATTTTGCCATCGCACTGTTTTGTGCTTTTCACATTCGCGATATTTTCCACGTCGCACTGTTTTGTGCAGTTGACACTCGCGCTATTTTCCGCGTCGCACGGTTTTGTGCAGATCGCACTCGCGCTATTTTGCGCGTCGCACTGTTTTGTGCAGATCGCACTGGCGCTATTTTGCGCGTCGCACAGTTTTGTGCAGTTGACACTCGCGCTATTCTGCTCGTCGCACTGTTTTGTGCAGTAGACACTCGCGCTAATTTGCGCGACGCACTGTTTTGTGCAGATCACACTCGCGCAATTTTGCGCGTCGCACTGTTTTGTGCCGTTGACAGTCGCGCTATTTTGCGCGTCGCACTGTTTTGTGCTGTTCACACTCGCGCTACTTTCCGCGTCGCACTATTTTGTGCAGTTGACACTCGCGCTATTTTGCGCGTCGCACTGTTTTGCGCAGATCACACTCGCGATATTTTGCGCGTCGCACTGTTTTGTGCAGTTGACACTCGCGCTATTTTGCGAGTCGCACTGTTTTGTGCAGTTGACAGTCGCGCTATTTTGCGCATCACACTGTTTTGTGCTGTTCACACTGGCGCTATTTTGCGCGTCGCACTGTTTTGTGCAGATCACACTCGCGCTATTTTGCGCGTCGCACTGTTTTGTGTAGTTGACACTCGCGTTATTTTGCGCGTCGCACTGTTTTGTGGAGATCACACTCGCGCTATTTTGCGCGTCGCACTGTTTTGTGCAGATCACACTCGCGCTATTTTGCCCGTCGCACTATTTTGTGGAGATCACACTCGCGCTATTTTGCGCGTCGCACTATTTTGTGCAGTTGACACTCGCGCTATTTTGCGCGTCGCACTGTTTTGTGCTGTTCACACTCGCGCTACTTTCCGCATCGCACTATTTTGTGCTGTTGACAGTCGCGCTATTTTGCGCGTTGCACCGTTTTGTGCAGTTCACACTCGCGCTAGTTTGCGCGTCGCACCGTTTTGTGCAGTTCACACTCGCGCTAGTTTGCGCGTCGCACCGTTTTGTGCAGATCACACTCGCGCTATTTTGCGCGTCGCACTGTTTTTTGTTCAGTTGACACTCGCGCTATTTTGCGCGTCGCACTATTTTGGGCAGTTCACACTCGCGTTATTTTGCGCGTCGCACTATTTTGCGCAGATCACACTCGCGATATTTTGCGCGTCGCACTGTTTTGTTCAGTTGACACTCGCGCTATTTTGCGAGTCGCACTGTTTTGTGCAGTTGACAGTCGCGCTATTTTGCGCATCGCACGGTTTTGTGCTATTCACACTGGCGCTATTTTGCGCGTCACACTGTTTTGTGCAGATCACACTCGCGCTATTTTGTGCGTCGCACTATTTTGTGCAGTTGACACTCGCGCTATTTTGCGCGTCGCACTGTTTTGTGGAGATCACACTCGCGCTATTTTGCGCGTCGCACTCTTTTGTGCAGTTGACACTCGCGCTATTTTGCGCGTCGCACTGTTTTGTGCAGTTGACACTCGTGCCTTTTTGCGGGTCGCACTGTTTTGTGCAGATCACACTCGCGCTATTTTGCGCGTCGCACTGTTTTGCGCAGATCACACTCGCGCTATTTTGCGCGTCGCACTGTTTTGGGCAGTTGACACTCGCGATATTTTGCGCGTCGCACTGTTTTGTGCTGTTCACACTCGCGTTACTTTCTGCGTCGCACTATTTTGTGCAGTTGACACTCGCGCTATTTTGCGCTTCGCACTGTTTTGTACAGTTCACACTCGAGCTATTTTGCGCGTCGCACCGTTTTGTGCAGATCACACTCGCGCTATTTTGCGCGTCGGACTGTTTTGTGCAGTTGACACTCGCGCTATTTTGCCATCGCACTGTTTTGTGCTGTTCACACTCGCGCTATTTTCCACGTCGCACTGTTTTGTGCAGTTGACACTCGCGATATTTTGCTCGTCACACTGGCGCTATTTTGCGCGTCGCACTGTTTTGTGCAGTAGACACTCGCGCTATTTTGCGCGTCGCACTGTTTTGTGCAGATCACACTCGCGCTATTTTGCGCGTCGCACTGTTTTGGGCAGTTGACACTCGCGTTATTTTTCGCGTCGCACTGTTTTGTGGAGTTGACACTCGCGCTATTTTGCGCGTCGCACTGTTTTGTGGAGATCACACTCGCGCTATTTTGCGCGTCGCACTCTTTTGTGCAGTTGACACTCGCGCTATTTTGCGCGTCGCACTGTTTTGTGCAGTTGACACTCGTGCTATTTTGCGCGTCGCACTGTTTTGTGCAGATCACACTCGCGCTATTTGGCGCGTCGCACTGTTTTCTGCAGATCACACTCGCGCTATTTTGCGCGTCGCACTGTTTGGTGCAGTTGACACTCGCGCTATTTTGCGCGTCGCACTCTTTTGTGCAGTTGACACTCGCGCTATTTTGCGCGTCGCACTGTTTTGTGCAGTTGACACTCGCTCTATTTTGCGCGTCGCACTATTTTGTGCAGATCACACTCGCGCTATTTTGCGCGTCGCGCGGTTTTGTGCAGATCACACTCGCGCTATTTTGCGCGTCAGACTATTTTGTGCAGTTAACACTCGCGCAATTTTGCGCGTCGCACCGTTTTGTGCAGATCACACTCGCGCTATTTTGCGCGTCGCACTGTTTTGTGCAGTTGACACTCGCGCTATTTTGCGCGTCGCACTGGTTTGTGCAGTTGACACTCGCGCTATTTTGCGCGTCGCACTGTTTTGTGCAGTTGACACTCGCGCTATTTTGCCATCGCACTGTTTTGTGCTTTTCACATTCGCGATATTTTCCACGTCGCACTGTTTTGTGCAGTTGACACTCGCGCTATTTTCCGCGTCGCACGGTTTTGTGCAGATCGCACTCGCGCTATTTTGCGCGTCGCACCGTTTTGTGCAGATCGCACTGGCGCTATTTTGCGCGTCGCACAGTTTTGCGCAGATCCCACTCGCGCTATTTTGCGAGTCGCACTGTTTTGTGCAGTTGACACTCGCGCTATTCTGCTCGTCGCACTGTTTTGTGCAGTAGACACTCGCGCTAATTTGCGCGACGCACTGTTTTGTGCAGATCACACTCGCGCAATTTTGCGCGTCGCACTGTTTTGTGGAGTTGACAGTCGCGCTATTTTGCGCGTCGCACTGTTTTGTGCTGTTCACACTCGCGCTACTTTGCGCGTCGCACTCTTTTGTGCAGTTGACACTCGCGCTATTTTGCGCGTCGCACTGTTTTGCGCAGTTCACACTCGCGATATTTTGCGCGTCGCACTGTTTTGTGCAGTTGACACTCGCGCTATTTTGCGAGTCGCACTGTTTTGTGCAGTTGACAGTCGCGCTATTTTGCGCATCACACTGTTTTGTGCTGTTCACACTGGCGCTATTTTGCGCGTCGCACTGTTTTGTGCAGATCACACTCGCGCTATTTTGCGCGTCGCACTGTTTTGTGTAGTTGACACTCGCGTTATTTTGCGCGTCGCACTGTTTTGTGGAGATCACACTCGCGCTATTTTGCGCGTCGCACTGTTTTGTGCAGTTGACACTCGCGCTATTTTGCGCGTCGCACTGTTTTGTGCTGTTCACACTCGCGCTACTTTCCGCATCGCACTATTTTGTGCTGTTGACAGTCGCGCTATTTTGCGCGTTGCACCGTTTTGTGCAGTTCACACTCGCGCTAGTTTGCGCGTCGCACCGTTTTGTGCAGTTCACACTCGCGCTAGTTTGCGCGTCGCACCGTTTTGTGCAGATCACACTCGCGCTATTTTGCGCGTCGCACTGTTTTTTGTTCAGTTGACACTCGCGCTATTTTGCGCGTCGCACTATTTTGGGCAGTTCACACTCGCGTTATTTTGCGCGTCGCACTATTTTGCGCAGATCACACTCGCGATATTTGGCGCGTCGCACTGTTTTGTTCAGTTGACACTCGCGCTATTTTGCGAGTCGCACTGTTTTGTGCAGTTGACAGTCGCGCTATTTTGCGCATCGCACTGTTTTGTGCTGTTCACACTGGCGCTATTTTGCGCGTCACAGTGTTTTGTGCAGATCACACTCGCGCTATTTTGTGCGTCGCACTATTTTGTGCAGTTGACACTCGCGCTATTTTGCGCGTCGCACTGTTTTGTGGAGATCACACTCGCGCTATTTTGCGCGTCGCACTCTTTTGTGCAGTTGACACTCGCGCTATTTTGCGCGTCGCACTGTTTTGTGCAGTTGACACTCGTGCCTTTTTGCGGGTCGCACTGTTTTGGGCAGATCACACTCGCGCTATTTTGCGCGTCGCACTGTTTTGCGCAGATCACACTCGCGCTATTTTGCGCGTCGCACTGTTTTGGGCAGTTGACACTCGCGATATTTTGCGCGTCGCACTGTTTTGTGCTGTTCACACTCGCGTTACTTTCTGCGTCGCACTATTTTGTGCAGTTGACACTCGCGCTATTTTGCGCTTCGCACTGTTTTGTACAGTTCACACTCGAGCTATTTTGCGCGTCGCACCGTTTTGTGCAGATCACACTCGCGCTATTTTGCGCGTCGGACTGTTTTGTGCAGTTGACACTCGCGCTATTTTGCCATCGCACTGTTTTGTGCTGTTCACACTCGCGCTATTTTCCACGTCGCACTGTTTTGTGCAGTTGACACTCGCGATATTTTGCTCGTCACACTGGCGCTATTTTGCGCGTCGCACTGTTTTGTGCAGTAGACACTCGCGCTATTTTGTGCGTCGCACTGTTTTGTGCAGATCACACTCGCGCTATTTTGCGCGTCGCACTGTTTTGGGCAGTTGACACTCGCGTTATTTTTCGCGTCGCACTGTTTTGTGGAGTTGACACTCGCGCTATTTTGCGCGTCGCACTGTTTTGTGGAGATCACACTCGCGCTATTTTGCGCGTCGCACTCTTTTGTGCAGTTGACACTCGCGCTATTTTGCGCGTCGCACTGTTTTGTGCAGTTGACACTCGTGCTATTTTGCGCGTCGCACTGTTTTGTGCAGATCACACTCGCGCTATTTGGCGCGTCGCACTGTTTTCTGCAGATCACACTCACGCTATTTTGCGCGTCGTACTGTTTGGTGCAGTTGACACTCGCGCTATTTTGCGCGTCGCACTCTTTTGTGCAGTTGACACTCGCGCTATTTTGCGCGTCGCACTGTTTTGTGCAGTTGACACTCGCTCTATTTTGCGCGTCGCACTATTTTGTGCAGATCACACTCGCGCTATTTTGCGCGTCGCACGGTTTTGTGCAGATCACACTCGCGCTATTTTGCGCGTCAGACTATTTTGTGCAGTTCACACTCGCGCAATTTTGCGCGTCGCACCGTTTTGTGCAGATCACACTCGCGCTATTTTGCGCGTCGCACTGTTTTGTGCAGTTGACACTCGCGCTATTTTGCGCGTCGCACTGGTTTGTGCAGTTGACACTCGCGCTATTTTGCGCGTCGCACTGTTTTGTGCAGTTGACACTCGCGCTATTTTGCCATCGCACTGTTTTGTGCTTTTCACATTCGCGATATTTTCCACGTCGCACTGTTTTGTGCAGTTGACACTCGCGCTATTTTCCGCGTCGCACGGTTTTGTGCAGATCGCACTCGCGCTATTTTGCGCGTCGCACTGTTTTGTGCAGATCGCACTGGCTCTATTTTGCGCGTCGCACAGTTTTGTGCAGTTGACACTCGCGCTATTCTGCTCGTCGCACTGTTTTGTGCAGTAGACACTCGCGCTAATTTGCGCGACGCACTGTTTTGTGCAGATCACACTCGCGCAATTTTGCGCGTCGCACTGTTTTGTGCCGTTGACAGTCGCGCTATTTTGCGCGTCGCACTGTTTTGTGCTGTTCACACTCGCGCTACTTTCCGCGTCGCACTATTTTGTGCAGTTGACACTCGCGCTATTTTGCGCGTCGCACTGTTTTGCGCAGATCACACTCGCGATATTTTGCGCGTCGCACTGTTTTGTGCAGTTGACACTCGCGCTATTTTGCGAGTCGCACTGTTTTGTGCAGTTGACAGTCGCGCTATTTTGCGCATCACACTGTTTTGTGCTGTTCACACTGGCGCTATTTTGCGCGTCGCACTGTTTTGTGCAGATCACACTCGCGCTATTTTGCGCGTCGCACTGTTTTGTGTAGTTGACACTCGCGTTATTTTGCGCGTCGCACTGTTTTGTGGAGATCACACTCGCGCTATTTTGCGCGTCGCACTGTTTTGTGCAGATCACACTCGCGCTATTTTGCCCGTCGCACTATTTTGTGGAGATCACACTCGCGCTATTTTGCGCGTCGCACTATTTTGTGCAGTTGACACTCGCGCTATTTTGCGCGTCGCACTGTTTTGTGCTGTTCACACTCGCGCTACTTTCCGCATCGCACTATTTTGTGCTGTTGACAGTCGCGCTATTTTGCGCGTTGCACCGTTTTGTGCAGTTCACACTCGCGCTAGTTTGCGCGTCGCACCGTTTTGTGCAGTTCACACTCGCGCTAGTTTGCGCGTCGCACCGTTTTGTGCAGATCACACTCGCGCTATTTTGCGCGTCGCACTGTTTTTTGTTCAGTTGACACTCGCGCTATTTTGCGCGTCGCACTATTTTGGGCAGTTCACACTCGCGTTATTTTGCGCGTCGCACTATTTTGCGCAGATCACACTCGCGATATTTTGCGCGTCGCACTGTTTTGTTCAGTTGACACTCGCGCTATTTTGCGAGTCGCACTGTTTTGTGCAGTTGACAGTCGCGCTATTTTGCGCATCGCACGGTTTTGTGCTATTCACACTGGCGCTATTTTGCGCGTCACACTGTTTTGTGCAGATCACACTCGCGCTATTTTGTGCGTCGCACTATTTTGTGCAGTTGACACTCGCGCTATTTTGCGCGTCGCACTGTTTTGTGGAGATCACACTCGCGCTATTTTGCGCGTCGCACTCTTTTGTGCAGTTGACACTCGCGCTATTTTGCGCGTCGCACTGTTTTGTGCAGTTGACACTCGTGCCTTTTTGCGGGTCGCACTGTTTTGTGCAGATCACACTCGCGCTATTTTGCGCGTC
This sequence comes from Camellia granthamiana, assembly GCA_036172215.1. Classification (NCBI taxonomy): domain Eukaryota; kingdom Viridiplantae; phylum Streptophyta; class Magnoliopsida; order Ericales; family Theaceae; genus Camellia; species Camellia granthamiana. The sequence goes on from JAXFYN010000039.1 coordinate 1,518,729, forward strand.
GCACTGTTTTGCGCAGATCACACTCGCGCTATTTTGCGCGTCGCACTGTTTTGGGCAGTTGACACTCGCGATATTTTGCGCGTCGCACTGTTTTGTGCTGTTCACACTCGCGTTACTTTCTGCGTCGCACTATTTTGTGCAGTTGACACTCGCGCTATTTTGCGCTTCGCACTGTTTTGTACAGTTCACACTCGAGCTATTTTGCGCGTCGCACCGTTTTGTGCAGATCACACTCGCGCTATTTTGCGCGTCGGACTGTTTTGTGCAGTTGACACTCGCGCTATTTTGCCATCGCACTGTTTTGTGCTGTTCACACTCGCGCTATTTTCCACGTCGCACTGTTTTGTGCAGTTGACACTCGCGATATTTTGCTCGTCACACTGGCGCTATTTTGCGCGTCGCACTGTTTTGTGCAGTAGACACTCGCGCTATTTTGCGCGTCGCACTGTTTTGTGCAGATCACACTCGCGCTATTTTGCGCGTCGCACTGTTTTGGGCAGTTGACACTCGCGTTATTTTTCGCGTCGCACTGTTTTGTGGAGTTGACACTCGCGCTATTTTGCGCGTCGCACTGTTTTGTGGAGATCACACTCGCGCTATTTTGCGCGTCGCACTCTTTTGTGCAGTTGACACTCGCGCTATTTTGCGCGTCGCACTGTTTTGTGCAGTTGACACTCGTGCTATTTTGCGCGTCGCACTGTTTTGTGCAGATCACACTCGCGCTATTTGGCGCGTCGCACTGTTTTCTGCAGATCACACTCGCGCTATTTTGCGCGTCGCACTGTTTGGTGCAGTTGACACTCGCGCTATTTTGCGCGTCGCACTCTTTTGTGCAGTTGACACTCGCGCTATTTTGCGCGTCGCACTGTTTTGTGCAGTTGACACTCGCTCTATTTTGCGCGTCGCACTATTTTGTGCAGATCACACTCGCGCTATTTTGCGCGTCGCGCGGTTTTGTGCAGATCACACTCGCGCTATTTTGCGCGTCAGACTATTTTGTGCAGTTAACACTCGCGCAATTTTGCGCGTCGCACCGTTTTGTGCAGATCACACTCGCGCTATTTTGCGCGTCGCACTGTTTTGTGCAGTTGACACTCGCGCTATTTTGCGCGTCGCACTGGTTTGTGCAGTTGACACTCGCGCTATTTTGCGCGTCGCACTGTTTTGTGCAGTTGACACTCGCGCTATTTTGCCATCGCACTGTTTTGTGCTTTTCACATTCGCGATATTTTCCACGTCGCACTGTTTTGTGCAGTTGACACTCGCGCTATTTTCCGCGTCGCACGGTTTTGTGCAGATCGCACTCGCGCTATTTTGCGCGTCGCACCGTTTTGTGCAGATCGCACTGGCGCTATTTTGCGCGTCGCACAGTTTTGCGCAGATCCCACTCGCGCTATTTTGCGAGTCGCACTGTTTTGTGCAGTTGACACTCGCGCTATTCTGCTCGTCGCACTGTTTTGTGCAGTAGACACTCGCGCTAATTTGCGCGACGCACTGTTTTGTGCAGATCACACTCGCGCAATTTTGCGCGTCGCACTGTTTTGTGGAGTTGACAGTCGCGCTATTTTGCGCGTCGCACTGTTTTGTGCTGTTCACACTCGCGCTACTTTGCGCGTCGCACTCTTTTGTGCAGTTGACACTCGCGCTATTTTGCGCGTCGCACTGTTTTGCGCAGTTCACACTCGCGATATTTTGCGCGTCGCACTGTTTTGTGCAGTTGACACTCGCGCTATTTTGCGAGTCGCACTGTTTTGTGCAGTTGACAGTCGCGCTATTTTGCGCATCACACTGTTTTGTGCTGTTCACACTGGCGCTATTTTGCGCGTCGCACTGTTTTGTGCAGATCACACTCGCGCTATTTTGCGCGTCGCACTGTTTTGTGTAGTTGACACTCGCGTTATTTTGCGCGTCGCACTGTTTTGTGGAGATCACACTCGCGCTATTTTGCGCGTCGCACTCTTTTGTGCAGTTGACACTCGCGCTATTTTGCGCGTCGCACTGTTTTGTGCTGTTCACACTCGCGCTACTTTCCGCATCGCACTATTTTGTGCTGTTGACAGTCGCGCTATTTTGCGCGTTGCACCGTTTTGTGCGGTTCACACTCGCGCTAGTTTGCGCGTCGCACCGTTTTGTGCAGTTCACACTCGCGCTAGTTTGCGCGTCGCACCGTTTTGTGCAGATCACACTCGCGCTATTTTGCGCGTCGCACTGTTTTTTGTTCAGTTGACACTCGCGCTATTTTGCGCGTCGCACTATTTTGGGCAGTTCACACTCGCGTTATTTTGCACGTCGCACTATTTTGCGCAGATCACACTCGCGATATTTTGCGCGTCGCACTGTTTTGTTCAGTTGACACTCGCGCTATTTTGCGAGTCGCACTGTTTTGTGCAGTTGACAGTCGCGCTATTTTGCGCATCGCACTGTTTTGTGCTGTTCACACTGGCGCTATTTTGCGCGTCACACTGTTTTGTGCAGATCACACTCGCGCTATTTTGTGCGTCGTACTATTTTGTGCAGTTGACACTCGCGCTATTTTGCGCGTCGCACTGTTTTGTGGAGATCACACTCGCGCTATTTTGCGCGTCGCACTCTTTTGTGCAGTTGACACTCGCGCTATTTTGCGCGTCGCACTGTTTTGTGCAGTTGACACTCGTGCCTTTTTGCGGGTCGCACTGTTTTGTGCAGATCACACTCGCGCTATTTTGCGCGTCGCACTGTTTTGCGCAGATCACACTCGCGCTATTTTGCGCGTCGCACTGTTTTGGGCAGTTGACACTCGCGATATTTTGCGCGTCGCACTGTTTTGTGCTGTTCACACTCGCGTTACTTTCTGCGTCGCACTATTTTGTGCAGTTGACACTCGCGCTATTTTGCGCTTCGCACTGTTTTGTACAGTTCACACTCGAGCTATTTTGCGCGTCGCACCGTTTTGTGCAGATCACACTCGCGCTATTTTGCGCGTCGGACTGTTTTGTGCAGTTGACACTCGCGCTATTTTGCCATCGCACTGTTTTGTGCTGTTCACACTCGCGCTATTTTCCACGTCGCACTGTTTTGTGCAGTTGACACTCGCGATATTTTGCTCGTCACACTGGCGCTATTTTGCGCGTCGCACTGTTTTGTGCAGTAGACACTCGCGCTATTTTGCGCGTCGCACTGTTTTGTGCAGATCACACTCGCGCTATTTTGCGCGTCGCACTGTTTTGGGCAGTTGACACTCGCGCTATTTTGCGCGTCGCACTGTTTTGTGGAGATCACACTCGCGCTATTTTGCGCGTCGCACTCTTTTGTGCAGTTGACACTCGCGCTATTTTGCGCGTCGCACTGTTTTGTGCAGTTGACACTCGTGCTATTTTGCGCGTCGCACTGTTTTGTGCAGATCACACTCGCGCTATTTGGCGCGTCGCACTGTTTTCTGCAGATCACACTCGCGCTATTTTGCGCGTCGCACTGTTTGGTGCAGTTGACACTCGCGCTATTTTGCGCGTCGCACTCTTTTGTGCAGTTGAAACTCGCGCTATTTTGCGCGTCGCACTGTTTTGTGCAGTTGACACTCGCTCTATTTTGCGCGTCGCACTATTTTGTGCAGATCACACTCGCGCTATTTTGCGCGTCGCACGGTTTTGTGCAGATCACACTCGCGCTATTTTGCGCGTCAGACTATTTTGTGCAGTTCACACTCGCGCAATTTTGCGCGTCGCACCGTTTTGTGCAGATCACACTCGCGCTATTTTGCGCGTCGCACTGTTTTGTGCAGTTGACACTGCGCTATTTTGCGCGTCGCACTGGTTTGTGCAGTTGACACTCGCGCTATTTTGCGCGTCGCACTGTTTTGTGCAGTTGACACTCGCGCTATTTTGCCATCGCACTGTTTTGTGCTTTTCACATTCGCGATATTTTCCACGTCGCACTGTTTTGTGCAGTTGACACTCGCGCTATTTTCCGCGTCGCACGGTTTTGTGCAGATCGCACTCGCGCTATTTTGCGCGTCGCACCGTTTTGTGCAGATCGCACTGGCGCTATTTTGCGCGTCGCACAGTTTTGCACAGATCCCACTCGCGCTATTTTGCGAGTCGCACTGTTTTGTGCAGTTGACACTCGCGCTATTCTGCTCGTCGCACTGTTTTGTGCAGTAGACACTCGCGCTAATTTGCGCGACGCACTGTTTTGTGCAGATCACACTCGCGCAATTTTGCGCGTCGCACTGTTTTGTGCCATTGACAGTCGCGCTATTTTGCGCGTCGCACTGTTTTGTGCTGTTCACACTCGCGCTACTTTCCGCGTCGCACTATTTTGTGCAGTTGACACTCGCGCTATTTTGCGCGTCGCACTGTTTTGCGCAGATCACACTCGCGATATTTTGCGCGTCGCACTGTTTTGTGCAGTTGACACTCGCGCTATTTTGCGAGTCGCACTGTTTTGTGCAGTTGACAGTCGCGCTATTTTGCGCATCACACTGTTTTGTGCTGTTCACACTGGCGCTATTTTGCGCGTCGCACTGTTTTGTGCAGATCACACTCGCGCTATTTTGCGCGTCGCACTGTTTTGTGTAGTTGACACTCGCGTTATTTTGCGCGTCGCACTGTTTTGTGGAGATCACACTCGCGCTATTTTGCGCGTCGCACTCTTTTGTGCAGTTGACACTCACGCTATTTTGCGCGTCGCACTGTTTTGTGCAGATCACACTCGCGCTATTTTGCCCGTCGCACTGTTTTGTGGAGATCACACTCGCGCTATTTTGCGCGTCGCACTGTTTTGTGCAGTTGACACTCGCGCTATTTTGCGCGTCGCACTGTTTTGTGCTGTTCACACTCGCGCTACTTTCCGCATCGCACTATTTTGTGCTGTTGACAGTCGCGCTATTTTGCGCGTTGCACCGTTTTGTGCAGTTCACACTCGCGCTAGTTTGCGCGTCGCACCGTTTTGTGCAGTTCACACTCGCGCTAGTTTGCGCGTCGCACCGTTTTGTGCAGATCACACTCGCGCTATTTTGCGCGTCGCACTGTTTTTTGTTCAGTTGACACTCGCGCTATTTTGCGCGTCGCACTATTTTGGGCAGTTCACACTCGCGTTATTTTGCGCGTCGCACTATTTTGCGCAGATCACACTCGCGATATTTTGCGCGTCGCACTGTTTTGTGCAGTTGACACTCGCGCTATTTTGCGCGTCGCACTGTTTTGTGCTGTTCACACTCGCGCTACTTTCCGCATCGCACTATTTTGTGCTGTTGACAGTCGCGCTATTTTGCGCGTTGCACCGTTTTGTGCAGTTCACACTCGCGCTAGTTTGCGCGTCGCACCGTTTTGTGCAGTTCACACTCGCGCTAGTTTGCGCGTCGCACCGTTTTGTGCAGATCACACTCGCGCTATTTTGCGCGTCGCACTGTTTTTTGTTCAGTTGACACTCGCGCTATTTTGCGCGTCGCACTATTTTGGGCAGTTCACACTCGCGTTATTTTGCGCGTCGCACTATTTTGCGCCGATCACACTCGCGATATTTTGCGCGTCGCACTGTTTTGTTCAGTTGACACTCGCGCTATTTTGCGAGTCGCACTGTTTTGTGCAGTTGACAGTCGCGCTATTTTGCGCATCGCACTGTTTTGTGCTGTTCACACTGGCGCTATTTTGCGCGTCACACTGTTTTGTGCAGATCACACTCGCGCTATTTTGTGCGTCGCACTATTTTGTGCAGTTGACACTCGCGCTATTTTGCGCGTCGCACTGTTTTGTGGAGATCACAGTCGCGCTATTTTGCGCGTCGCACTCTTTTGTGCAGTTGACACTCGCGCTATTTTGCGCGTCGCACTGTTTTGTGCAGTTGACACTCGTGCCTTTTTGCGGGTCGCACTGTTTTGTGCAGATCACACTCGCGCTATTTTGCGCGTCGCACTGTTTTGCGCAGATCACACTCGCGCTATTTTGCGCGTCGCACTGTTTTGGGCAGTTGACACTCGCAATATTTTGCGCGTCGCACTGTTTTGTGCTGTTCACACTCGCGTTACTTTCTGCGTCGCACTATTTTGTGCAGTTGACACTCGCGCTATTTTGCGCTTCGCACTGTTTTGTACAGTTCACACTCGAGCTATTTTGCGCGTCGCACCGTTTTGTGCAGATCACACTCGCGCTATTTTGCGCATCGGACTGTTTTGTGCAGTTGACACTCGCGCTATTTTGCCATCGCACTGTTTTGTGCTGTTCACACTCGCGCTATTTTCCACGTCGCACTGTTTTGTGCAGTTGACACTCGCGATATTTTGCTCGTCACACTGGCGCTATTTTGCGCGTCGCACTGTTTTGTGCAGATCACACTCGCGCTATTTTGCGCGTCGCACTGTTTTGGGCAGTTGACACTCGCGTTATTTTTCGCGTCGCACTGTTTTGTGTAGTTGACACTCGCGCTATTTTGCGCGTCGCACTGTTTTGTGGAGATCACACTCGCGCTATTTTGCGCGTCGCACTCTTTTGTGCAGTTGACACTCGCGCTATTTTGCGCGTCGCACTGTTTTGTGCAGTTGACACTCGTGCTATTTTGCGCGTCGCACTGTTTTGTGCAGATCACACTCGCGCTATTTGGCGCGTCGCACTGTTTTCTGCAGATCACACTCGCGCTATTTTGCGCGTCGCACTCTTTTGTGCAGTTGACACTCGCGCTATTTTGCGCGTCGCACTGTTTTGTGCAGTTGACACTCGCTCTATTTTGCGCGTCGCACTATTTTGTGCAGATCACACTCGCGCTATTTTGCGCGTCGCACGGTTTTGTGCAGATCACACTCGCGCTATTTTGCGCGTCAGACTATTTTGTGCAGTTCACACTCGCGCAATTTTGCGCGTCGCACCGTTTTGTGCAGATCACACTCGCACTATTTTGCGCGTCGCACTGTTTTGTGCAGTTGACACTCGCGCTATTTTGCGCGTCGCACTGGTTTGTGCAGTTGACACTCGCGCTATTTTTCGCGTCGCACTGTTTTGTGCAGTTGACACTCGCGCTATTTTGCCATCGCACTGTTTTGTGCGTTTCACATTCGCGATATTTTCCACGTCGCACTGTTTTGTGCAGTTGACACTCGCGCTATTTTCCGCGTCGCACGGTTTTGTGCAGATCGCACTCGCGCTATTTTGCGCGTCGCACCGTTTTGTGCAGATCGCACTGGCGCTATTTTGCGCGTCGCACAGTTTTGCGCAGATCCCACTCGCGCTATTTTGCGAGTCGCACTGTTTTGTGCAGTTGACACTCGCGCTATTCTGCTCGTCGCACTGTTTTGTGCAGTAGACACTCGCACTAATTTGCGCGACGCACTGTTTTGTGCAGATCACACTCGTGCAATTTTGCGCGTCGCACTGTTTTGTGCCGTTCACAGTCGCGCTATTTTGCGCGTCACACTGTTTTGTGCTGTTCACACTCGCGCTACTTTCCGCGTCGCACTATTTTGTGCAGTTGACACTCGCGCTATTTTGCGCGTCGCACTGTTTTGCGCAGATCACACTCGCGATATTTTGCGCGTCGCACTGTTTTGTGCAGTTGACACTCGCTCTATTTTGCGAGTCGCACTGTTTTGTGCAGTTGATAGTCGCGCTATTTTGCGCATCACACTGTTTTGTGCTGTTCTCACTGGCGCTATTTTGCGCGTCACACTGTTTTGTACAGATCACACTCGCGCTATTTTGCGCGTCGCACTGTTTGGTGCAGTTGACACTCGCGCTAGTTTGCGCGTCGCACTGTTTTGTGGAGATCACACTCGCGCTATTTTGCGCGTCGCACTCTTTTGTGCAGTTGACACTCGCGCTATTTTGCGCGTTGCACTGTTTTGTGCAGTTGACACTCGTGCCTTTTTGCGGGTCGCACTGTTTTGGGCAGATCACACTCGCGCTATTTTGCGCGTCGCACTGTTTTGCGCAGATCACACTCGCGCTATTTTGCGCGTCGCACTGTTTTGGGCAGTTGACACTCGCGATATTTTGCGCGTCGCACTGTTTTGTGCTGTTCACACTCGCGTTACTTTCCGCGTCGCACTATTTTGTGCAGTTGACACTCGCGCTATTTTGCGCCTCGCACTGTTTTGTACAGTTCACACTCGAGCTATTTTGCGCGTCGCACTGTTTTGTGCAGATCACACTCGCGCTATTTTGCGCTTCGCACTGTTTTGTGCAGTTGACACTCGCGCTATTTTGCCATCGCACTGTTTTGTGCTGTTCACACTCGCGCTACTTTCCACGTCGCACTGTTTTGTGCAGTTGACACTCGCGATATTTTGCTCGTCACACTGGCGCTATTTTGCGCGTCGCACTGTTTTGTGCAGTAGACACTCGCGCTATTTTGCGCGTCGCACTGTTTTGTGCAGATCACACTCGCGCTATTTTGCGCGTCGCACTGTTTTGGGCAGTTGACACTCGCGTAATTTTGCGCGTCGCACTCTTTTGTGCAGTTGACGCTCGCGCTATTTTGCGCGTCGCACTGTTTTGTGCAGTTGACCCTCGCGCTATTTTGCGCGTCGCACTGTTTTGTGGAGATCACACTCGCGCTATTTTGCGCGTCGCACTCTTTTGTGCAGTTGACACTCGTGCTATTTTGCGCGTCGCACTGTTTTGTGCAGATCACACTCGCGCTATTTGGCGCGTCGCACTGTTTTCTGCAGATCACACTCGCGCTATTTTGCGCGTCGCACTGTTTTGTGCAGTTGACACTCGCGCTATTTTGCGCGTCGCACTGTTTTGTGCAGTTGACACTCGCGCTATTTTGCGCGTCGCACTGTTTTGTGTAGATCACACTCGCGCTATTTTGCGCGTCGCACTCTTTTGTGCAGTTGACACTCGCGCTATTTTGCGCGTCGCACTGTTTTGTGGAGTTGACACTCGCTTTATTTTGCGCGTCGCACTATTTTGTGCAGATCACACTCGCGCTATTTTGCGCGTCGCACGGTTTTGTGCAGATCACACTCGCGCTATTTTGCGCGTCGCACTGCTTTGTGCAGTTGACACTCGCGCTATTTTGCGCGTCGCACTATTTTGTGCAGTTCACACTCGCGCAATTTTGCGCGTCGCACCGTTTTGTGCAGATCACACTCGCGCTATTTTGCGCGTCGCACTGTTTTGTGCAGTTGACACTCGCGCTATTTTGCGCGTCGCACTGGTTTGTGCAGTTGACACTCGCGCTATTTTGCGCGTCGCACTGTTTTGTGCAGTTGACACTCGCGCTATTTTGCCATCGCACTGTTTTGTGCTTTTCACATTCGCGATATTTTCCACGTCGCACTGTTTTGTGCAGTTGACACTCGCGCTATTTTCCGCGTCGCACGGTTTTGTGCAGATCGCACTCGCGCTATTTTGCGCGTCGCACCGTTTTGTGCAGATCGCAATGGCGCTATTTTGCGCGTCGCACTGTTTTGCGCAGATCCCACTCGCGCTATTTTGCGAGTCGCACTGTTTTGTGCAGTTGACACTCGGGCTATTATGCTCGTCGCACTGTTTTGTGCAGTAGACACTCGCGCTAATTTGCGCGACGCACTGTTTTGTGCAGATCACACTCGCGCTATTTTGCGCGTCGCACTGTCTTGTGTCGTTGACAGTCGCGCTATTTTGCGCGTCGCACTGTTTTGTGCTGTTCACACTCGCGCTACTTTCCGCGTCGCACTATTTTGTGCAGTTGACACTCGCGCTATTTTGCGCGTCGCACTGTTTTGCGCAGATCACACTCGCGATATTTTGCGCGTCGCACTGTTTTGTGCAGTTGACACTCGCGCTATTTTGCGAGTCGCACTGTTTTGTGCAGTTGATAGTCGCGCTATTTTGCGCATCACACTGTTTTGTGCTGTTCACACTGGCGCTATTTTGCGCGTCACACTGTTTTGTGCAGATCACACTTGCGCTATTTTGCGCGTCGCACTGTTTTGTGCAGTTGACACTCGCGCTAGTTTGCGCGTCGCACTGTTTTGTGGAGATCACACTCGCGCTATTTTGCGCGTCGCACTCTTTTGTGCAGTTGACACTCGCGCTATTTTGCGCGTCGCACTGTTTTGTGCAGTTGACACTCGTGCCTTTTTGCGGGTCGCACTGTTTTGTGCAGATCACACTCGCGCTATTTTGCGCGTCGCACTGTTTTGCGCAGATCACACTCGCGCTATTTTGCGCGTCGCACTGTTTTGGGCAGTTGACACTCGCGATATTTTGCGCGTCGCACTGTTTTGTGCTGTTCACACTCGCGTTACTTTCCGCGTCGCATTATTTTGTGCAGTTGACACTCGCGCTATTTTGCGCCTCGCACTGTTTTGTACAGTTCACACTCGAGCTATTTTGCGCGTCGCACCGTTTTGTGCAGATAACACTCGCGCTATTTTGCGCTTCGCACTGTTTTGTGCAGTTGACACTCGCGCTATTTTGCCATCGCACTGTTTTGTGCTGTTCACACTCGCGCTACTTTCCACGTCGCTCTGTTTTGTGCAGTTTACACTCGCGATATTTTGCTCGTCACACTGGCGCTATTTTGCACGTCGCACTGTTTTGTGCAGTAGACACTCGCGCTATTTTGCGCGTCGCACTGTTTTGTGCAGATCACACTCGCGCTATTTTGCACGTCGCACTGTTTTGGGCAGTTGACACTCGCGCTATTTTTCGCGTCGCACTGTTTTGTGTAGTTGACACTCGCGCTATTTTGCGCGTCGCACTGTTTTGTGGAGATCACACTCGCGCTATTTTGCGCGTCGCACTCTGTTGTGCAGTTGACACTCGCGCTATTTTGCGCGTCGCACTGTCTTGTGCAGTTGACACTCGTGCTATTTTGCGCGTCGCACTGTTTTGTGCAGTTGACACTCGCGCTATTTGGCGCGTCGCACTGTTTTGTGCAGTTGACACTCGCGCTATTTTGCGCGTCGCACTGTTTTGTGTAGATCACACTCGCGCTATTTTGCCCGTCGCACTCTTTTGTGCAGTTGACACTCGCGCTATTTTGCGCGTCGCACTGTTTTGTGCAGTTGACACTCGCTCTATTTTGCGCGCCGCACTATTTTGTGCAGATCACACTCGCGCTATTTTGCGCGTCGCACGGTTTTGTGCAGATCACACTCGCGCTATTTTGCGCGTCGCACTGTTTTGTGCAGTTGACACTCGCGCTATTTTGCGCGTCGCACTCTTTTGTGCAGTTCACACTCGCGCAATTTTGCGCGTCGCACCGTTTTGTGCAGATCACACTCGCGCTATTTTGCGCGTTGCACTGTTTTGTGCAGTTGACACTCGCGCTATTTTGCGCGTCGCACTGGTTTGTGCAGTTGACACTCGCTCTATTTTGCGAGTCGCACTGTTTTGTGCAGTTGATAGTCGCGCTATTTTGCGCATCACACTGTTTTGTGCTGTTCTCACTGGCGCTATTTTGCGCGTCACACTGTTTTGTACAGATCACACTCGCGCTATTTTGCGCGTCGCACTGTTTGGTGCAGTTGACACTCGCGCTAGTTTGCGCGTCGCACTGTTTTGTGGAGATCACACTCGCGCTATTTTGCGCGTCGCACTCTTTTGTGCAGTTGACACTCGCGCTATTTTGCGCGTTGCACTGTTTTGTGCAGTTGACACTCGTGCCTTTTTGCGGGTCGCACTGTTTTGGGCAGATCACACTCGCGCTATTTTGCGCGTCGCACTGTTTTGCGCAGATCACACTCGCGCTATTTTGCGCGTCGCACTGTTTTGGGCAGTTGACACTCGCGATATTTTGCGCGTCGCACTGTTTTGTGCTGTTCACACTCGCGTTACTTTCCGCGTCGCACTATTTTGTGCAGTTGACACTCGCGCTATTTTGCGCCTCGCACTGTTTTGTACAGTTCACACTCGAGCTATTTTGCGCGTCGCACTGTTTTGTGCAGATCACACTCGCGCTATTTTGCGCTTCGCACTGTTTTGTGCAGTTGACACTCGCGCTATTTTGCCATCGCACTGTTTTGTGCTGTTCACACTCGCGCTACTTTCCACGTCGCACTGTTTTGTGCAGTTGACACTCGCGATATTTTGCTCGTCACACTGGCGCTATTTTGCGCGTCGCACTGTTTTGTGCAGTAGACACTCGCGCTATTTTGCGCGTCGCACTGTTTTGTGCAGATCACACTCGCGCTATTTTGCGCGTCGCACTGTTTTGGGCAGTTGACACTCGCGCAATTTTGCGCGTCGCACTCTTTTGTGCAGTTGACGCTCGCGCTATTTTGCGCGTCGCACTGTTTTGTGCAGTTGACCCTCGCGCTATTTTGCGCGTCGCACTGTTTTGTGGAGATCACACTCGCGCTATTTTGCGCGTCGCACTCTTTTGTGCAGTTGACACTCGTGCTATTTTGCGCGTCGCACTGTTTTGTGCAGATCACACTCGCGCTATTTGGCGCGTCGCACTGTTTTCTGCAGATCACACTCGCGCTATTTTGCGCGTCGCACTGTTTTGTGCAGTTGACACTCGCGCTATTTTGCGCGTCGCACTGTTTTGTGCAGTTGACACTCGCGCTATTTTGCGCGTCGCACTGTTTTGTGTAGATCACACTCGCGCTATTTTGCGCGTCGCACTCTTTTGTGCAGTTGACACTCGCGCTATTTTGCGCGTCGCACTGTTTTGTGGAGTTGACACTCGCTTTATTTTGCGCGTCGCACTATTTTGTGCAGATCACACTCGCGCTATTTTGCGCGTCGCACGGTTTTGTGCAGATCACACTCGCGCTATTTTGCGCGTCGCACTGCTTTGTGCAGTTGACACTCGCGCTATTTTGCGCGTCGCACTATTTTGTGCAGTTCACACTCGCGCAATTTTGCGCGTCGCACCGTTTTGTGCAGATCACACTCGCGCTATTTTGCGCGTCGCACTGTTTTGTGCAGTTGACACTCGCGCTATTTTGCGCGTCGCACTGGTTTGTGCAGTTGACACTCGCGCTATTTTGCGCGTCGCACTGTTTTGTGCAGTTGACACTCGCGCTATTTTGCCATCGCACTGTTTTGTGCTTTTCACATTCGCGATATTTTCCACGTCGCACTGTTTTGTGCAGTTGACACTCGCGCTATTTTCCGCGTCGCACGGTTTTGTGCAGATCGCACTCGCGCTATTTTGCGCGTCGCACCGTTTTGTGCAGATCGCAATGGCGCTATTTTGCGCGTCGCACTGTTTTGCGCAGATCCCACTCGCGCTATTTTGCGAGTCGCACTGTTTTGTGCAGTTGACACTCGGGCTATTATGCTCGTCGCACTGTTTTGTGCAGTAGACACTCGCGCTAATTTGCGCGACGCACTGTTTTGTGCAGATCACACTCGCGCTATTTTGCGCGTCGCACTGTCTTGTGTCGTTGACAGTCGCGCTATTTTGCGCGTCGCACTGTTTTGTGCTGTTCACACTCGCGCTACTTTCCGCGTCGCACTATTTTGTGCAGTTGACACTCGCGCTATTTTGCGCGTCGCACTGTTTTGCGCAGATCACACTCGCGATATTTTGCGCGTCGCACTGTTTTGTGCAGTTGACACTCGCGCTATTTTGCGAGTCGCACTGTTTTGTGCAGTTGATAGTCGCGCTATTTTGCGCATCACACTGTTTTGTGCTGTTCACACTGGCGCTATTTTGCGCGTCACACTGTTTTGTGCAGATCACACTTGCGCTATTTTGCGCGTCGCACTGTTTTGTGCAGTTGACACTCGCGCTAGTTTGCGCGTCGCACTGTTTTGTGGAGATCACACTCGCGCTATTTTGCGCGTCGCACTCTTTTGTGCAGTTGACACTCGCGCTATTTTGCGCGTCGCACTGTTTTGTGCAGTTGACACTCGTGCCTTTTTGCGGGTCGCACTGTTTTGTGCAGATCACACTCGCGCTATTTTGCGCGTCGCACTGTTTTGCGCAGATCACACTCGCGCTATTTTGCGCGTCGCACTGTTTTGGGCAGTTGACACTCGCGATATTTTGCGCGTCGCACTGTTTTGTGCTGTTCACACTCGCGTTACTTTCCGCGTCGCATTATTTTGTGCAGTTGACACTCGCGCTATTTTGCGCCTCGCACTGTTTTGTACAGTTCACACTCGAGCTATTTTGCGCGTCGCACCGTTTTGTGCAGATAACACTCGCGCTATTTTGCGCTTCGCACTGTTTTGTGCAGTTGACACTCGCGCTATTTTGCCATCGCACTGTTTTGTGCTGTTCACACTCGCGCTACTTTCCACGTCGCTCTGTTTTGTGCAGTTTACACTCGCGATATTTTGCTCGTCACACTGGCGCTATTTTGCACGTCGCACTGTTTTGTGCAGTAGACACTCGCGCTATTTTGCGCGTCGCACTG